>JAVGVS010000020.1:498040-975687 GCA_032718565.1 Distichodus sexfasciatus | reverse complement strand
TATTTATATATTTATTTATATTTTTATTCGCCCTTGTGATGGTGATCAAATACTTTTTAAAATTAACTTCTACAGTAAATGTAATTTGTCTATGACACGTAGCCACGTATTGGTGGTCTGTTAAATTCCCTTAATATAAATGGACGGCAAACCTTTTGCACCTGCATCACCTTCATGGGTGTGAAAATGTTCGACTTATTTTAAAACATTTAGTACCTAGATAAAGTTACACGTTTCCAGAGAATGATTCAGAGAAAAAATACTGTGTTGTAATCGATACAGCCTACTTTGACTCTAAGTATCGTTTTTATTCGGCAGGGACATTTTTACAGATGTAATTCCCCCACAAAATCCAAATTTTCCCATGACCAATCCAAACGTATATTAGTATAACAAAACATGAAAACTATTAAAACGGGAGCGCCAGTATTTTCCTCAAAAGTGGTAAAATGCCAAAGAGATTAACAACACAGCACTCAAAACCTGCACTCTTTCTAGCTATAGGGTTGCTTTACAGTTATATTTACTCCGCGGCAACATTTTACAGAGTTTTCCCGTTAGCCACAGCTATTACAAAATTTGTTTTGGCTTAAAAAGTACATATGGTCTCACAAGCAAAAAGTATTAACCAACAACAAGATAACCTAAATTCGTTGCCATGTGGGTATCCATTTTCCTCCAGTCTTTAGCCATTTGCTAGCACTATATTTTTTAAACTCAGGAATCTTAAAATTGAAAACATGGACTTTACCTCACTCAAAAAAAGTTCAAAAACATTAAAACTGTTTTAGGGACCTGATAGAACATTTCCTATTTAAAAAGGGGGAACGCAGAAGAACTGGAAATCCTAAAGAGGCCTACAAAGTGACAATCCTGCTGCCTAAAATGCCATCGTTTCAAATGCCTCCTCAAAACCCAGTCTAGCTAAACGGCTGCCCCCAGAACGAAACACACCAATAAATAAATGATGAACTAACACTCAGCTGTTAGTGTTTCTGGCTGCTGATAAGCGTCCTCCTTTGCTAGAAATGATTGGTTCAATTTATTCAAACAGCTGAGGGCATCACATTATCATTCAAATGATTAGCATGCAAATCTTGTATAGCCTGTGGCACTGGAAGTGGAAAACAGCAATGCTTAAATTGCTTATTTATATCAAATGACATCAGCGTTCTTTTCATGTCTCCAAATGTGCAGGGCTTTGTGTCTAATTGCAAAAAACTATTTACTTAAACGTTTTGTTTACCTTTCACCGCTCTAGCGTATTGTTCTAATGTAATGTATACAATTTATCAGAATAATATTCTCATGTTCAGAATAACCCCTAAAGCTTTGTCACTGACTCAACAATGACTTAATGAATAATTATTTATATATATAATTCCCTATCATTGTAGACTACTAAAGGCTGAATAGGCTCCAACCACATTTCTGGTTTTCTATCAAACATACATTATATAAGAATATACTTTTATTCATTAATGGTTGAAAAGATCTTTTAAACACCTAAAATTTTAAAACTAGCACAGTCTCTTTCCCAATATAGAATAGGGTAAGGCCTAAAAATCTACCAACTTTACTTGACCTTGTTTTAGATTATGTAAATGACATCCTTAAAAAAGATCAATTTACCCATGACCTAAACTAAACTTGATGTTCTTAAGTCACCCAAATATATTAAAATGTCAATCTGATAGTTGCCCCATTTTCCCCTCCGCTGCAAACTGATACTTGCCCCCTCCCTTTACTTAATACCAATTTAATTACATATGTGACAACTGGATGTCAGCATGAACTTTTAAGGTAATTTGCTGGACCCACATGTCATTGTGCAATGCTAGATCAACCATTCCCTTTATGGCCATTTCTAAAACGATTAATATTATTTTATTATTGATTACCAGACATTGTGCTTCTATTTCACAGTCGAATTATTGTAGTCTCACAGTGGCACTTTTCTTCTTGGCCGAGGCTCCAGTTCATTATTTCTGTCATTTCTTGGTAATTTCGAGTTGGCTGTTTAAAACTTGGAGCCCCTTATTAAGTTTTGGCTGCAGCGGATAAGAGGCGGTAAGTGCGACGAGATAAACTAATCATCTTAAACCCCTAATTATTAGTATCTTAGTGTGACAGGCCGTTTTTTTTTGCCAGGCAGCGGCTTCGAGCCTCAAATGAGGAAAAAAAAGGCACATCTGAGGAAATGGTAATAATTTTAAGTCATCTGGATCTGGCTCGGGGTGGCAGAATTCATTAGAGCAGATTAGCTGAGTGTGTACAAAGTAAATGAGATATCTAATGGCCAACTCGGAGGTCCGCGGATTCCTCATTTAGCTCAGACTACGATGAACCGTATTACGAGGTGACGGCGTCTGCTTTGACTTTTTTTTTTGGACCAGCTGCTTGCCCACTCGACTTCACGTTTGCACTTTTGTTGTTCTCGTTTGTTGAAATAACCCTTGACATTTGCCCCCGACAATCGAGAACAACGTTAAAGATCTGATTATTCGCCGTTGGTCCAACGGGTCAGGTGGAAGAATTGTTTTTGAGGTGGGGAAGGAAGGGGAGGGCGAAAAAGCCAAGGAAGCTAATTACGAGTGTAAGGAGAAGGTTGGGGGGGAAAGAATAATAAGATTACAAAGAATAATTTGCAGATATAATTACAGCAAAATTGGGTACACACAATCGTCAAATACATGTATTGCTTGACCTGGGCGAGCGAGTGAAATAAATCCTCCTTCTATAGCCTTTGTTAATTTGTTTTTATCATCTCCGAGTGGTGTTTGTACAGGCAACGCAATTTGCATGTGTAATTCCGCTGTGCAAATTGACAACAAGTAGATAATTCTGGGGGAGCGCGGCTCGTCGCAATGCCCCAGCTATCTCCCCGAGCCTATTCATTTTGAGGAACTGCTGAGGCATGAAACTCATACATCAACTATTTCCTGACAACGCTCAGACTTATTGTCCCCTAAAATGTCATTACAGCCATTATTTATGGAGCTAATTCATTTATTAAACCATATTTACTCTGACAGAATGTCACATTGTAGCTGCCGTCCGGCGCCACCGTCTTTAATGATGATTTTAGGCAGATTTTTCCTTTAACATTCATTAGCTGGAGGAAAAACACAGGCCTGGACGGCTCTGAATTAACCTTGGGCTGCAGCTATACGCGAGCGAGATTGTTATTAATGGGTGAGTTATGAACGTGTGAGCACGTGTAAAGTAAATGGTGTGTGAGCGATTGGACAACAAGGGTCTTGTGGCATTATGTACAATCACCAGCCAAGTTATTAATAACATCAACCTCATGCATCTATACCCAAATAGAATAGGAACCAGCTATACTGCTAAAATCTATGTATTTTATATCATTTACGGCATTCAAATACATGTCAAGATTACAGCATGACCGATAAATCGACATACCGATATTATCGCCCCATAGTGAGCTAATTGCAAATAATTCACTATAAATGCTTATGCTTATAATGGTTGATAAATTACAAAAAGGATATTAAGAGATGGAACATTGATCCTTCACATCGTTGTTACATAGCATTGTGAGGACCAATTTATCCCCTGCAAGAAAGAAAAAAATGAGATTTCTCAGATTTTATGGCTTTATGGAGACATTTGTCTCTGTAAGGCCCATCTCTCGTATGTTCAAATACTACATTTACTTTAAAAAGTGAAAAGATTTGCTTTTGGTTACTGAAGTTATGGTTAAATGAAGCTGTAGTAATATTTTCACACCTAATCATTATGATAGTTAATAGAAGGACCTCGCAAAGGTAGCAAGACATGGCTGTGTGTGTGTGTGTGTGTCAAAGCAAGACAAGCCGAAAACACTCCCAAAAAACCCTGTTACAAGTTCATATCCTCTCTTTGCCGAGTTGCCGGTGCTGAGTTTGGGATTTTGCAGCCGGAGCGCAGCACTAAATATGACAGTGCGGATAATTTGTTATTGTGCGAGAGGACACATCTCACGGGGGGTCGTACGTTTTAATGGTACACGTTCCCACCGGATAATTCCATCACGCCATTCTTAACTCTTTATTCGCCAGACTCACCTGTCAGACGCAACTACTTACCGCCAAGCGGTTTGGGAGCCATTATAGCCTAATGATTCGCCGGCCTGACGATTTAATTCGTACATGCTGTTTGAAGTCGTTGGCGGCAGTGTTAGCATAACCGCTTATGCTAACACTGCCGCCAACGACTTCAAACAGCATGTACGAATTAACGGGAACCCGTTAGAGGTCGAGCGGACCGACAAACCTGTGATGACAGCTTAGCAGAAAGAAGGAACTAGCAAAAGTATCAGTATATTTTACCACTTTTTTGTCTGCTAAATGGTATTTCAGTTATTTTGAAAAATTCAGTAGTTCGTCATACCAGTGCTGGGCGATATGAGCTCAAATCGATATTGTGAATAATTGAATGTTTGACGTCAATTATGTTTAATGAAGATTATTTTGTTATGAAATGAAAATATGGGATTTTTTTTGTAAAAGTGCATATCTTTGTGATTTTAAAATTATTCAAAGATAAGATGTAGTGGCAAGACAGAGACACACGACAGCAGAACAGAAAGGTAAAAATACATGTTTGTGTGTGTGTGTAATTACAGGTTTGTGTTTCGGTCTTCGTGAGGACCTGATTGTCTCCTAAAAGTCAGGAAAAGCTGATATTTGTGAGAGCTGGACGCTTTTATAGAATAGTTGTAGGTTTTATATGAAAAGCACAAAATTTTATTAAGGCTGGGCAATGTTACTCAAAATTAATCAAAATTGACATAACCACTAATCTATATAATCTTGCCCTTGATTATTATTTTTGAAATTCTGTTACTACTTTTTAAAAAAACATTCTGTTAACGCTTCCCCAGTGTTTGTCTATGTACTGTCCCGTTAAACATATACACCTGCATGTGTTGTCTTGAACCGGCACACACTTAGGGCAAATTTCCCAGTCGCGGTTTAAGCCTAGTCCTAGTTGAGTTTGAATGGTAAATCTCCATTGGTAATACAACTTAGTTCAAGACTAGGCTTAATCCATGAACAAGAAACCAGCCCTTAGTGTTTTTTAAAGGGACACATACTGGAGAGAATATTAATAGATTGTGTAAAAGTATTAATAGATTTTTTAAAAAAATAATAAAAAATTAATATTTTAACAAAAGATTACAGTGATATGAGGTTCCGAATGTTGGTTTTGATTCATTTTCGAGGGCCTACATCATACATATTGTACATCATCTTAATGCTGTGTTTCTATAGTTTTTAGTCCTTGTATTTTGAAGATGACATTTCATCGCCAATATCCATGAGAAGAGAAAATCCCTGTTTTATAGTGAAAAGCCAACAATGCCGAGAATGATGGAGAGAGAGAGAGAGAGAGAGAGAGGGAGAGAGAGGTAAATTTGAGACACTCCATTGAACAGCAATAAGCTTTGTAGGCTTAGCAAGCATAAACACATTAAACAGATGAGATTCATCAGCACTCTAGTGTCAAATCCACAGTGCCCATGGGCAAATCTCAGCGCCGGCTCGTGCCAGGCTCGCCTCGTGCAAATCCGGCCGCGCGCTCGCACAATACCGCCGCTTTGTTTCCCGCCGTCCTCGTGCAGCAGCCTCGCGCATGACGCTTACCTTCCGAGAAGAGACATGTCACGCTGAACACGCAACGATTCGAAAGCGCGATTCACGATTCCAAATATTGCCGCGCCTGATAAGCCACTCGACTGGGATGGAAATCTTTCTTCCTCCCACAGAAGGAAATCCAAACAGATTCACCAGCTGACATGTCAGTGTCTCTCTCCCCGTATAGTTTAGTCATAAAACGACATTCTTCTTTGTCAAGGGAGATATGTAAAAGAGTGTATTTACATGCTCCTTTTAAACCCGTCCCTGGATTAGACCGCATTTATTAACCGACATTTATTCTGACATTAGGACTTGCAGTGAAATTTTGGTGAGCATCATACAGTGAAATTTTGGTGAGCATCATACAGTGAAATTTTAGCTGCCAGTAATAATATACAAAAAGCGCCGTATTGTTATACACTGTTCATTTTGTGTTTATTTTTTATTTTAAAAAAATATCCATAGATTGATGGTCTTAGAATGTAAGATTAAGATTTGGATAAATTGTTTTTGACCCAAATATCAACCCAGACACAGTTTAATTGCTCCAGATTTGTTTTAATTCTTTTTACAAATCATCACACACAAACACATTAAGTTGTTTTTACTCCAAACTATTGACCAATGATGTGCTATCACTAGAACAAGTTTTTGTGTCAAGCATTAATTGTATAAAACAGCTTCCAGTTTCATTACATCTCAGTTAATGTAGATTTTAGTTTAAAAAAATGGTGGACATCAATTTTCTTGAAATAATTTTATAGACATCCAAATATATGCATTGCAGCACTAAATCTCATCATGAAACACATGGATATACATTGGGCCTCAGTCACCAACCATTCTAAAAGAAAATTGTTTTTGAAAGCAAATTGCATGTTTGTTTTTTATGACGTTTACTTACTTATGAGATGTTCTGAGGTAAGAACAGTGCCTACAAACGGGGAGGAACACTCGTACTCATGCTATAGCATTATAATACGTAAATGTCTTAATTTCTAAAGAAGAAACTTAAGAAATATTGTTGAAAGATTTATTTGTTAACCATTTTTATTATTATCAGGATGGTCTCTTGAGACGGCAGTTCTGGCCAGTGCCAGATTAGTGCGGAGTCCGTCGTTGGTGGCCTGGAGCGACGGATCTGTTGGCTTTGTGACAGCGGCGGTGCTTTTTTACTCCATTATGAGCTCAAACGTCGTCCCTTCGAGTGCGAACACGGTGGAGATGCGATGCTAAACTGCATCTTGTGTGGGATTTGTGCTTGTCAGATTGGCCACGTTTGCTGCCAGTCATCTGTAAGTAGTTTTAATCAGAAGGCAGCCCAGTCGGATCGCGGTCTGATCGAGCGATACATTTAAATTGAAATATTTATTCTCTTTTGGGGTCCGTGACGTTGTTCCCGCATTATCTGAGGTTTTTTTTTGTTAGATATTTTATTTTATTTTAATCACGTTCCTTTTTCGGACCCTGTCTCTTCGGGCTCACAGATTAGTGTGAAATTTAGCCCTGCGCCAAATCTCAGCCGCGCTCCGATCAGACGAGATCAGATTTTAATCGGCCTGCGGAGAAGCACCGGACAGATGAAACGCGTTTTATATTCTCTCCACTTACATGCCTGATTTAATCCAGGTAATATTAGGTAACTCTTCCTATGCCGTTTTTCCTCTCCCATTCCCAAACACGCTTTTCCTTTCACCTTGTATGTAATTTTTTTTTTTGAATATGAATAGAATCCCCTTTCACGGAGGGAAAATCAAACTAAGGAAAGGAGATGCGTATCATTAAAGATGAAAGAGAATCTCAAATTGAATTGGCCTCCGAGTCTGACAGTTAGTACATATTGTGTCAAATTCCATACCACCCCTATTCCCAGACTTTAAACGGAGTTAAGGGCGGCAGAGAGAGAGGGAGAGAGAGAGAGAGAGAGATCTGCCCGCATTAATTTACAGCTGCTTCTACTATCATTTTCATAAGGCAAGCCTTCACATTTTGCTGCTAATTTGTGTGCATGGCCCTGTAATCATTCCATTACCTTCTCTGACATAAAATAATGCCTCGGAATAATGGGAAATATTACCTGATGAATTCATTTGGGAGATACCATCAGGTGTAAGAGGCTTAAATGCCATCTTAAATTACATGCAGGCCTTGGAAAACTTTCAACTCCTCATTTCCATTTGCCAAGCGCCGGGTCCAGCTCCCACCTCTCCTCCGAAGCCCCTCACACTGCTTTCTCAACACTAATTGAAGAAATAATTATAATACCTCCTAAAACGAGCAATTAGACGGCATTTGCATGTGCTACTTTCGGAAATAAATAAATATCATGTTAATAAGACGGGGTGCCTTGAATGAAACATCAGTGGGTCATCACTTCCTCGTATTTGCCTTTGCTCTAAATTACTTTTTGCTCTTAATAATAATTCTTGCTTTCTTGTTGTGTGTGAAATAAAAAAGAATCCATCAGTAACAGATCACTGTCCAGTGGTTAGTGGTAGAAGATAAAGAAGATAATCTTGTTATCACAGAATTGCTAATAATAAAATAACTACGTAGAATGTTTTGTGTTTCTGGGAAAAATTATTGGGCAATATTTTAAAATCATTCTCTGTATTAAAAGTTTCATATTGGTCAAACTTCTTCGCAAATTAGGCCTGTATTTGTGCTTTTAAACATTGATTTAACAGATTTATCAGATGAGGGCCAGAAGAAGAAGAAGACTAAGATGGTAAAACACTACACTACATATTTTTCTCTCTTTACAAAGATTGGTATTTTCAACATTTTTTTCTGTTTATCATTGATGTAGGAGTAGCATCTGATAGGCTACAGCGCTTGCACGGTGCATGCCTATTGCATCACAGAGCACTATTGACAGCTGCCAGATGGAGTCAGAGGACAGAGTCCACCTTGGCAAATACATGGCCGTTAGCTTTGATTAAACTAGCAACCTTTCTCTGTAGCTTGTAGTGTAGCTACTACATTAAAACAACAACTTGGCTATAGCTTAGCTACTTTTCAGCATAAGCAGCTCGTAGCTTGAAAACACAGCTAGCATTGTAGGTTTGCGTTTGTATACACATTGATGTGGTTGTGTCATTTGTGCAGCTAACATATTGTGCATCTTTAATGTAGAATCTATAAAAATAGATCCCTTAATAACTGAAGTGACTATTCAGAGCAGACTGGTTGAGGGCCGCCGTCCAGATCGTCACATTCAGCCTCGCTTGATTTTTCTTTGTCTTTTCAGGTTGGTTCCCAATTTACTTTGATGAGTTTCAAACGTCTGGCACTTTGCTGTTTGTCTGTGTTTCAAATGCGGTTAAAACAGAGTGACTTTTACGAGGGAGGTGGAGGGAAATTAGTGGACTTCCATAATGGACTCTTGTTCATTAAAACATTTTAATTAGATTCAACAGCCAGTCTAATAATTAGTGTCAGGAAACTGAAATGAATTGTATAATGGGCTGTTTTGCACGTGTTTATCTCCACCGCTTATGATGAATTTCAGACATGGTAAAAAAAGTTTCCATTGCTCTTTTGTAGCTGTTTGCCCAAAGGGTTGGTGTTAATCATCGTTAAGCTGTTTAACTTTTCATGTCCCTGTTTTTTTAAGAGACTTTCTGTGTTTACAGCTATGTCACGTTCAAAAACGTCACATTTGCAGGTACAGTATATTGTTGTATGTTGCAATTAATTGCACAAGAATACATCTGTAAATTCAAGTCTGAACTGGTTAAATATCAGTTGAGTTTAGTTTCACAGCAATGACATACATATAGGGTTTGATTACGTTGTTCTTGGGACAAATAAGGCTTCTCCGTTTTAATTTTTTAAAATGGATGTCATGCATATTGTTGAGTTTAGAACAATGTGTTTCAACAAGTCTCATTAGTTAAATATTGTTGCAAAGTGTTTAAATTCATTTTTTGATATATTTTTAACTTCACCCCCAGGTGGTGCAGCCTGTTGTGCATTGTATATCAAGTAATTTATGATTATTGCATTTTTGTGGCCAGGTATTTAGTATTTTTAACCCTCAATTTTACATTAAAAGGCCAAAAAATAATTATAAAAACATACAAATGAATGCATTCTGTTCACATAATAGTTATCAACCATTTGTTCACTATAAACCACTATTTCTTTGTTTAAATGAACATTTTACCTGGTTGGACCACCTGACAAAAATATGCATGTCATGTCATTGACCCATTTGTAGATTATTGCCCTCAGACCAGAGATCCTTCATAACAGCTGCATGACATTCACCTGGATTAAAATAGTTCCGACTAAGGAAAATAAACATTAAAATTTTTCTGTTACCTGATTAGCACCTGATAAAGTTTTTGTAATAATTTTTGTAAAATCACAGTAACACTACATAAATTTATGTGATAGTCTAGTGGTTGGACCAGAGTATGTGATATGGACCAAGAGGTCATAGGTCAAGACCAGCTCTACCCTTAAACTGGAACTACCACCACTGAGCTCCTGAGCAAGAACCTTAACTCCAAGTTGCTCCATGGAAACGGTCTCTGAAATTAGAAAACAGAAGTCACTGCAGATTTGAGCATCTGTTAAACACTGTAAACGTGAATTGTTCAATTCATTCTTTTCTTAATGAAATTTTGGGAGACGCCTAGTTTCACGATCAACTTCATTCAGTCTGCCAACACAGGACATCAACAGGATTAGGGTAAGTTATTATTGTTATTATTTCTTGCAAATCTGGCCACGTTCCAAAAGGAAACCCGACTACTGCCGAATTCATGTTGAAACTTGTTAGCATGTGATTTTTGAAAAATGGCCAGATTTCTCAGGGGAACTCATTTCCACAGATCAGTAGTGAAGCAGATGGTGGATAATTGAGAGTGGTGTGAGTAACGTCAATTAAACACATTTTGCGTGCATTTAATCCACCTAGAACCACTAGTCTGTCTTGTGAAAAGGTAGTGTGGTCACAAACAACCACATGTAATAGCTACAGTAGCAATAATCCTGACAAAAACCCCCACAATCTTACAGTATTTACAATATAAGGTATAAACTGTTATATTCGGCTCCCGCTGAGTCACTCACCGTGTGTGAGTCGCTTGAGTCAGTATTGCCAGATCACCAGCTGAATTGGTTGTTTATCACAGAAGAAAGCTTACGTGGCTTGTGATGAGAAAGAATGCACTTTCAAATAAATGACAAAGTATCAAGACAAGGCTTCCAGAACGGCAAATATTTATTTTCAAGTGGCACAAGAGAAAGTTAACCGACAGATTTACTCATGAACGTTTGTGCTTCACGCCGCGCTACTGATTCGACGGACATGAGTCCTGTAGTCTACAAAGAGGATTCAACTCTGTAGGAAGTTGTTAGGATCCCTTTTTTGAGTGTGTTGGTGCAAATGAACTGTAAGTTATGACATTTTTAGCAGCTGTACTTGCTACTATGTCTGTATTGACCTTGTAATAAGTTTGAAATGATTATAAGAGGTATGTACTGTACGTGACGGAGTTTATATTTTAGTCATGGTGTAGTTAGGATTCGGGTTAATGGAGACCTCAGATTCGTGACTCGTGAGTTATTTAATGGATCCGCGTGAGTCATGAATCACCTTGCTCTATCGCAAAACCGAAAGTTAATCACGTGACATTGAACAATTTTTAAAAATATTTTTATATTTTATTTCCCTTTTATATTTGGGATCTAATGTGAACCTCTCAAAGATCTACTGGGTTGGCGACCCCTGGTATAGAGGTATATTATGATCTCAAATATGAAAGTCGTACATAAATAGGTTGATTTAAATATTTTAGATTCAAAATTAATTTCCAGTACAGAAACTGACGTTTGGAAGTAAATTTCATTGTCTTCCTCTTTGCTTTTTTCCGATCAATAAATTGCAAACTTATTAAAGCGCAACACGCAGGAGGCCGTTTGGCACCATAAGCTCTAAAGCCACTTTCATGATTTTTAAACTCCCATTAGTAAAATACTCTTACGAAACCCGAATTAATTCATTTCTGCTCATGACACAATTAAATTCACTTCTGTTGCTGAAAATGATGCGTCTCTCTCTCCTTCTCTCTCTCTCTCTCTCTCTCTCTCGTTTAAGCCATAAAAGATTCACTGGCTAATTCAACTTGTCTGCTGCCAGAAAGCCAAGGTAAGCTCTACATCACAGTTCAGGAGGAGAGAGAGAGAAACAGACAGAGAGAGAGACTCCTAAATTGTAGAAAAGCTGAAGCTTCGAGAGGTAGAGAGGTAGAGAGGTAGAGAGAGAGAGAGAGAGAGAGAGAGAGGTGGGGAAGTAGGCGAGAGGTAGAGAGAGAGATGCCTTCCTCATTACACTGCTGTCATTTACTCTTCATCCCTCGTCCTCTTTAGTGGCATTAAGACGGGATGTAAATTTGACAGTTAACGCTGTTAGAAAATGGCTAGTTCAAGAAGGGCAGGAATTAGAGATGGGCATTAGGCAGCGATAAGCGCCTTTCCTCCGCCGCGGTGCCTGCTTAACATTCATGGGAAAGTCATCATCAAACAACGTTATCGCGGCTCTGTTGACGGCTGAGGAACATCATCACTATGATAATTTTTTTTATAGCTGTGAGCCAAAAAGGCCCTCTTTTATTTCAGCCGTGTGTTAATGAGATAGGGCCTTGTTGGTATGGGCAATGCAAACTTGCCACTCTCCAACGTTTGTTTGAATCCCTCTGCCTCCGTCTCTCTCTCTCTCTCCACCACATCCCTCTTTCATGTTGCAGGGGAGAATATTTTATATGCTGAGACGGCTGTGTTCAGCCCCAGATCCTGAAGGAGCACCTTTATGTCCTCGCCCAAACGGTATCGACTTTCAGCCGGGCTTACGGCGTTTACGGAAAATGGGGGGAAAAACTCTTTTCTGTCAATCACAAGTCGTTTTTTCCCTAAAATTGTCACTTATAAAGCTTTTTAAAAAACCTCGCCCGGTGGTTCTGCGTAGCTTCGCTTCGTTTACGGTTTGTTAACCGTTTTTTTTCTGGGATTTGTCTTGTCGAACAAATGCTGGACGTCATTCACCAGTGTTTTCTCGAGTTTTGTCGTAAATTTGTTCGTAAGGAAGTTGGGACATTTAAAAAGGATAATATTTTGCAACTGTACTTGCACTTGCAGGTTCTGTTTTTACCCAGGAACAAATCTTAAATTCGTAAACATTGGTGAATGTCAGAATCTTTGTGCAAACTTTAAAGAACAATATTTTTCTAAAGAACGGTGGGTGAAGCAGGACCATTGAGTGTTGACTGGATAAACGTTAATTATTTGTCATTGTGAACACAGCACACACTGCACCACAACCAAACGTGACCTCTGCAATTGACCCTTCTGTGAATGAACAGTGGGCAGCTTTATCAGCTGTGCTTGGTGACGGTAGTTGCTCATGAGTACCTCAGTGGTACATTTACCGGTCCAGGACTTCCAATCCCTTACCGTTACCCTACCAACTGCCCCTGTTGTGTTCACTATTATCAGCACTCAACTGCCAAAGTTTTCATTTCATCATGTTTGAATTTGTTGTCAAAGTTGGAAAGAAAACCTGGTGGGAAAAATGGAGCAAAAGCTGTTATTGATATTAGATATTTGAGTCACCGATGGTTTGTTCAAATTTTTATGCCATATTTTTCCTGATTATTTATAAATTGGCCCAAACACAGCACAGGAGTTAATAGTTTAGAGCAACACAAAAGTACTTAAAGGTGCATTGCTAATAATTCCTTTCATATTTTAGTGAGTTTTAAGGATAAACCTTATACATGCAAACTTCACTCATCTGTTAATGCATAAAGTTAAAAAATGATGAAACTTAAAAACTGTTACTTTTTGAACTTTGATAATTGAACCTTTATAACTTTTATGTTTACAGCTTGTTAGCCATTTTCAAGATACATCTCATCGAACAGACACTGAGTGAAAATATGCACCATCCTTTTTATTCTACTTTTCTATTTTTTTTTAATAATTCATTCATTTATACATTTTATCTTAATTTTCACTTCCAAATGGTGCTGGGTTTAATCGCTAATCACGTTAATTTTAACCTACTTACTCAAAAATCCTTAGTGAGAAAAATCCAGGCTGCAGCCCTGCAGCATCGCTCGGCGTTTTCTACTCAGCTAGAGACAGGCGAAAAGTGAGAGAGAGAGAGAGAGAGAGAGAGAGAGCTATGTTCCGGCACAATGAGGCCCTGTCCGATTTGGTGTGCTGCCTGCTGCAGATACCGAAATCAGATTTAGGATTTATTACTTAGCTTTTGTTTGCCCAGTGGTTTGGGAGAGATTTAGGCACTCCAGATCTCGCCGAGATCTCTGTCAGGGGAAAACACAATGCGTTGCAGGATTCGAGAGGCTTTAATGACTTTTTAAACTTTGCAAAACTGCACAGCTTTGGAGCTTTAATGTTTCAGTGAGTTGTGAAGATGCACAATATACATGCAAACTGTACACTTCTTGATCTTTATCTCTTAGGAATCAAACTGCCCCTCGTGAAGCTTAATAAACCCTCTGCTGGTGGTGTGCATGTCTTCACAGTTTACAGTTGGCTCCACGTTTTCGAGATATGTCTCATCGAACAAACATTAAGGCGAAAAAACCCTCAGGGATCCGAAGGGAACTCCCTTGACACTTTTGACGCTGACAAGCGTAATGCCGAGATTTGACGGCTGTGACACAGGATTTGAGCGACACTGGAAAAACAACATCAAAAGACTCGAGGCTGACGATGGTGCTCTGTGAGAGGTGAGTGGAGCTTCCCAGTCTCTTACACACCGGCCAGACCAACGCGCAGGCCTTTAATGCTGAAGAATAGGCCAAATTGTTAACACAATAACGTCTTGCGCACCCCAATGCTGAAAATGCGGTAAACCACAACGCCATATTACACCTGCATAACTCCAGACCTGGCCAAGTGTGAAGACACAAAATATCTTCTCTATAGACACTGCTTTAGCAAACTGTCTTCATATGGAAACTTTCAAAATCCACTGCGGTGAAGAACCAAGAGCATGGACTGGTTATATTTTTCACAAACTTAGAAAACAAATCTTAAGTGTGAAGTCAGTTAATTCATCAGCTTTGAGTTCAAAAATGACCTTCCATCATTTCTATTCTATCTGCCAAATTTTCTGATGTCTTTTTCAGTTCTCATGATGTTTGCATTTGAGGAGAGAAGCTGATAATTAGACACACACACTGTTGTTTATTAATTAGTGTTTTAATAACTTACAGGAACCACACACATACCGTCAGAATCACAAGACTTTGAACTTACTGGACATTATATTCATTCCTCCGTATGTGAAATTATTTTCGTGCAGGAAAACTGAAGGGATTACGTACAAAGTCATTAATTACATTATTCGCCATGTAAACGCACGTGTTAGCGCTCGCGACTCTAATATGGAACGCCATCATACACGAAAATGTAGCTGTTTTCCAAAATGGCCAAAAGCAGCTCATTTTATAGACAAAAATGTGTCCAAATCGGCTAAGAATTACCCAAAAATGTAGTATTTCTTCATTTTCAACAGAAACAACCAATCACCTGTTAGAAAAGGGGGGATAGCATCCACTTTATACACAGATTTGAAAGTAACTAGAGTGAGAACCTTGATAGAAATGGAGTGAAATCAAAGTTATACGTTTTTAAAAAATAGTACTCAGGTGAAGTACAGATACGCAAAAACTCTACTTAACCACAGTACTCAAATAAATGTACTGCGTTATTGTGTATCGACATCCTTATGTTTTCTCTGACTCTTTTTTACTTTTGGAAACTGGATTTATTGATACTTTCTGATTTTTACACAGCTATTAACACTGTCACTTCACTTGTAGGTCCAAAATAGTCATAAGGATAGATGTGAATTTACTTCCAGCTCCCAAGTTATTGTTCAGAAACAATGAAGACATCACGTCATCCAGCTTCGACTCCAAGTTTGGTTTGTGATTGGCAGGAAAAAGCACCAGCGCTACTTTTTCCAGCTCGAACCGCAAAACCCGCAAACATTCGTTATCCCAAACTACTCCACCTCATGAATCTGTCATTGCACAACCCCAAAGTCTGTTTAGAACATATGCTAAACATTGCAGCAGCGAAGTTGTCAGAGGAAACGAAAAGAAATGCAAACAATTGCAGCGCCACTTACGAGCTTTGATCTCTCTGGCGTCTGAATAAGTGATCGGCTGCTTACGGCGCTTGTTTGTTTTTGTCCCCTCTTACCACCTTATTTTTCTCATGACACCATCTTTCTTTCTTTCTTTCTTTCTTTCAAGATTTGCTTTCTTCCCTCCACCTCTTTAATTACATCCACCACTCCGGGACCCAAGGACGCGAGGCCCCCGGGGGTTCGGCGGTGATCTGCGAAGCTACTTAAGGGTTTGAACATGAAACACGCATCACTCAGCTTCGCAAATGAAAGTTTATATTTCATAAGTCCTGATTATGCAGAAGTGGCACCTGTAAGACACGCAAGTGAAGGGGATTAATGCTTTACTTTTGTTCGACATCCACACAAGTCTGTGCGCGGTGGCAGGATGCTAAAGGAAAACTGACAAAGGGGCAAATTGAGAAAAGTTTCCAAAGAAGTCAGGAAAATATGGGATCATTTTCTCATTTTCTTTTCGAAGCATTTCTCATTAAATCTGGTTTTTTTCTTACATTAAATTGTCTCATTGATTAAAAAAAAAGATATAAATTATTTCTAAAATGTGTTGGAAGTCCAAGTTTCAGGAGATCGCTTGGGGGTTCACAAATTGGGCAGTTGGTAGTGTAACGGTTAGCGAGTTTGCCCTGTGATCAGAGGGTCACCGGTTCAAGTCCCGGACCGGTAAAAGTGCCACTGAGGGACCTGTGAGCAAGACGCCGACCTTAAGCACAGCTTCCCAGCACAGTGCTGCCAAAAAGATGTCCACTGCTCCTTCATGGATGGGTCAAATGTGGAGGTCACATTTTGTTGTGGTGCACAATGTTCTGTGCTTGTGGTGTGTTCACAAATGCAAATGTCTAATCAGCCAATCACGTGACAGCAACTCAGTGCATTTAGGTCAAGATGCTTTGGTCAAGATGACCTGCTGAAGAACAGGGCAACAGAGGTGGTTGAAGTGATTTTGAACGTGGCATGGTTGTTTTTGCCAAACAGGTTGGTCTGAGTATTTCATAAACTGCTGATCCACTGTGATTTTCCTGCACAATCATGTATCCAAAGGGTTTACGGAGAACGGTCCGAAAACACAGACAAAATCCACTGAGCTGCAGTTTGCAGGAGGTAAAAAGACACTGTTGAGCCCAAAAAGTCAGAGAAGGATGGACAGATTGGTTTCAGCTGATAGGAAAGCAACAACAACTCAAATAACCACTCGAATAACACACCACAGCACGGCACACACTGCACCACCACAAAATCTGACCTCAGTGAAGGAGCAGCGAGCAGCTGATATGGACATGCCTGGCACAAAAGCTACCTTTCCAACGTACAATAAACATGTCATAAAATATCCACTAGAAAAATCAGGCAAATGTTAGCATCAATCCGAGCATTTATGTTCATTTATGACCCATCCATGAAGGAGCAGTGGGCAGGCGACATGGGCAGTGCTTGGAGACGGCACTTTGCTCATGAGTTCCTCAGGGGTACCTTTACAGATCTGGGATTCGAACCGGCGACCTTCCGATCCGACCTAAGGCCTCGTCCACATGGGCGTTCGAAATGAACGCCCTCTGAACGCCACACACATTTTTGCTGCGTTTTGTTGCTGCGGTTGATTGGCGTTTCACTGGCGTTCGCAATAGCGTCTTTTCCTCGCGTTCGTCGGAATTTTGACGCCAAGAAAACATTGCGTGCAGTTTTTATTTGACGACACCCAAACGCGCAGCCGGCCGAACGCCGGTGCTGCACGCCCGTGTGGACGCTTTGATTTGCTCCAATGAGCAGAAAAACGGTCTGCGTTCAGTCGGCGCTCACCTGGCGCCACGAACGCCGGAAAAACGCCTGGTTCAGACGTCATGTGAACGAGGCCTAACCGTTACACCACCAACTTTACCAAGGAAACTATCCCTGTGAGTAGAAAATGCAAGTGGTTCTGGATAAGCTAAATGATAAATACTGTAAATCAACACGAGTTCCTGTTTGCCACTGTTTCAAAAATTGGTAAAAATGTTGGACTCAAGATTATCAAGATTGACTTATCTTCTCGCAACTTTGCGTCTCACTTTTCTAGGCCATGTTTTTCTCATCACGAGTTGACGATGACGAGTTGGAACGCTGCTCTCTCTCTCTCTCTCTCTCTCTCTCTCTTTTCTTTCCAAGACAATGGAAGGGCTGTATTAGTGCACGGGGACTCGATTTGTCTTTGAGAGCCCTTGTTAAGTTTCTTTAATAACCCTGTGTAAACCTAAACCCCCCTGTCCCGAGCGCTCTCATTAAAGCGGGCTGGAGGTAATGCTCGTCTGATTGGCCGGGCCGGCGGCGCGTGGCCTTCTCAGCCAAAGCGAGGGGGAGACCAACAGGGGTCACTCTTACTGCATTCCACACAGCCATTACGGGGTGAAGCGTTTCCACCTGGGCCTGCTGGGGTACTGATGGAGTCCGAGCATGTGTGTGTGTGTAAGAGAGTGTATGTGTGTGCGTGCAGTAACTTATCGCAAAGGGAAAGACAGAAGACTCATTGTTGCTGAAGGTGGTGGCTCCCAAATCAGCCCCTTGTTCGTTTTTCAGAGCAAACCATTCCACTATCTGCATACCAACTTGAGCTGCTGACCTTCAGCGGAGGGAATGAAGACTTTTTCCCCCCCTTAGTGAAAATCTCTCTCTCTCTCGCTCTCTCTCTCTCTCTCTCTACCTCCCCCCTTTTCCCCAAACTGCCTTTTTTTTGCCGTTCCCATGAGCTGCGGAGGCATTACTTCGAGGCCATTACTTGGTAATCACATTGTAAAAATCCTCGCTGCCTTTCATCCATTCCACCCCCTTCTTTCTCCTCTCCCTCGCTTTTTCTGCCTCGCCTCCCCTCCGCATTGGTGTTCACATTCTCTGCCATGAATGGATTACTCCGAAATAGCTGTTACTCAAATTCGAGGTCAACTCCAAATCCATTTGTGAAAGAGTGAGCGAGCAAACGAGAGAGAGGGAGAGAGAGAGGGAGAGAGAGAGGGAGAGAGAGAGACAAAAAGCGTGAGAGAGAAAGAGAGAGAGAAACAAATAGTGTTGCTGTATTTGCCTCGCCACGGTGACCTGTTTTTCAGCAATTCCTCTTCGCCATGTATGGAACGGAGGCTTAGTTCCCCCCATTGATAGAAGGTAATCTTAGGCACAATTTCTGTTCTAATGTATTTACACGATTGTGCCAGAGTCAAAAAACAAGCCTTTCATGCTTCGTGAAGCCTCGGCCGCTGGAGAGAAATTGCCTGCAGGATTTGATCCTAAACAGATGTCAGGCTGAATCGAGCTACAATGACATAAACAACAATGGCACCCTCTATTTTTTTTGCATCTAATTACAACTTTCGACTTGATTGATTTCTGAAGTGCTGGCAAGCAGAAAATGAATCAAGTTTTTAAAAAATGACAAACCCCGAGTCGGAACCGACATGGGAAGCTTTAAAAGCCACATCCGCCTTCCAGGACCCTGCTTGTAGCTCTCTTTGTTCTTATAAAGATGGCCAGCGTTGTGTGTGTGTGTGTGTGTAAGTGTGTGTGTGTGTTCTGACTCGGCGGCAGTGGCGGCGATAAAGCCGCTCTCAGTTCGCTCGCAGTCATGGAAACGAGTTATAATCTGGAAAATGAGGCTAGTGGAGAGGCAAACTGACCCCCCCCTCCCCATCTACCTCCCTCTCTCTGTATGGGTGGGTTCGCTTGCCCCCGCAAATATTAAAGTAAAGGAGCGCTGCTCTGCCAAGAGCACCTCACAATAGCTACGTTTGTACGGGAGGAAACCAGATCCGCTGCAAGGGAAACCATAAACTGACTTGGCAAAACCGACACAACAACTGGATGTCATTGAGCGGGACGGACTTCTGCCCCGACTGTCTGCTGGTTTGGCAAGCGGGAGGCTCCGGCCTTTTCAGACTCTGTTGTCTTATGGGAGCTAATATGAAGTGATCCGTGTGGTGGATTGCTGTTTATATGAGTGGAAAGTTCAAGTAATGAGGGTGTATGTGTGTGTTCTTCAAGGGTCTGGAGATGATCTGAGCAAGATCTGTAAATCTGTAGATCTGCAAAACTGATTGATAAAATGTAAAAACCTGGACATACCAGTAATTGTAGTTTCTCACTGACTAAAAATCGCACAAATATAGAAAGTATTGCACAGTTCCAGTTCTCCACTGCTGCTACAATATCTGCACACACTAGATCTGACTTGATTGTTAGCTCAGACTTTATAAGAGATACTGTGTCGTTTCATCGACTCTCTGTATAAATTTTTTCATATTGAAACTGTTACTGATCTTATGCACATTCTGTGTAAAAGACAACTCCAAGACCATAACTGTAGACTTAATACTACATCCTAATTGTCTCTTTTTACTTCTGGTTCATAGTGTATATTTTATATTCTGTTTATGTATTCTTATTCTTTGTGCCTTATTTGTTCTTTGCTCTGTTAAAACTGGAGCCACGTCGTCTCGTCTCTCCGTATACTTGTACAGTTTATAGCAGAGATGACTTTACTTTGACTTAGAATCAAACCCATATCCACATGTATAATTACTATGAAAAAATCTGGATTCAACCAATTAAATGGCTTACAATAATGATGTAACTGATAAAAAAATCAGTATGAATAATCAAATCCACAAGTACAAAAGAATATGATCATATATGAGATTAATAATAATAATAATAATATAATAATAATAATAATAATAATAATAATAATAATAATAATAATAATAATAATAATAAATTGCAATAGAAAGAATCAACTCCATATCCACCACCATTAGCTTTATACAAATTTGGGGGAAAACAATTAATAAGAAATTAAAATATTCTTATTATTAAAAATGCAATATGAAGAATCAAACCATATTCACCAGCATTAACTGTTTGTAAACATTTTACTATAAAATTAAACAACTAATGATGAAACACTACAGCATAAAGAATAGAAACACCCATATCAGCAGCCAAAACTCAAAATGTAAACTATTTATTGATTATTCACAGAGCACAACTAGAAACTATTTGCTTTAAAGCAGCTAACATTTATATGTATGAAAAAATGACAATAGATCCATTTTTGTTCTTAAATTTTTGGTTATTAAAATTCTAGCAGTAAAGAACATCAAACTGCATCAGTAATTATGTTCCAGGGGAGTAATTCTTCTGCCATAACTAGGCCTTGTTTTTATTGATTATGATTTTTTTTATTTATATTACAAGCACTACTCTTTCAAAATTATTACCACTGAATATAAACATGCCGAGCAAATGTGGCGGCAAACTTCTGTAAACGGGCATTAATTTCCAAAGCTTTTGCCAAGGCCTGTACTGTCAATCACCTTCTCACTCTTTCATTTATTAAATCCCAATTAGCAAATGTTTCGCGTAATAGCGCTTACGATGCTGTTTTATTAGTTCTACAGCCTTAGCAAGAAACAAATCCGCTTAAAGCCGACTCGTTTTGGCGTCTAATAAGAAAAAACGGCATACGCTGGGTGGAGGAAGGGGAAAAAAAACATACGACAAAGTCTTGGCTACCAGTGCATTATTAAAGTAATTTTCGCTTTGCCTCGCAGAATCGGCCTTGGCGTAAGAAAAAAAAAATCAATTTTAACTTCTCATTGTACTTTGAGGTATGTGGGTTTTTTCACTCCTTAACTTTGAAGTAGGCAGCAAAAAAATACGTATAGGTGGTGGTCGTGGTGGTGAAGGAGGAACGAAGGGAAGTGGGGTGACGTCTCATCATGGCCAACTTCAAAAAGCATGCTGCCACTTAGCACTCGGAAAGCTAATGTCCCTGAGCCATTCAGAATGTAAATTATTCAAACTCATTTAGCGGCGGCAAATTGGTCTAAGTTCAATCAGAAAACAGACTGACAGTGAACAAGAAGTGTGGCCTAATTGCACTTGTTTGTCAAATGAAAATTTCATTTGGGGCAGGAATGGAGGCTGGCAGCGAATTCTTTTAAGGTGAGCTGCTAGCTGTATTATCACCTAAACGCAGTAAAATCCGTAATCATACGGTGATAATGAAAAATGGAGCCAATGTTAACATTCAGGCTGTCAATGCCCCGGGGCGGCCGGCGATAAAAAATTAAGTACCATAGTCCTCGCAAGGCTTTGAAGTGACGCAGGCGCTGCAGCAGCCTCTCCGCCGTCGCTTTTGCATTTTAAAGCTTTATCAAAAGCGCTGTTGCGGCGGAAAATGTCAGCGGGGATGCTCTGAAGGCAATTGGAATTCCATTAATTGTAAATTATTGCTTTGACTGATGTATTACTATGTATTAGAGCTGGGGAATGGAACAGGCCCGTAACCCTAACCCCGCCCCCTTCCTCCTACCCTCTGTCTGGGCACGGGGCTGCCTCCCTTCTCGTTTTGAGGCTGGAAGATGATGACTCGAGACCTCTGATAAGCGCCAAGACTGCAGCTGGTAGCTGAAGTCAGCCTCTGAAAGCGAACCAGTACAGGGTCAAATAATGATGGAAGTAAGAGGGGACAGGCGCTGGAAGAAAGTGATAGAAAGGATAGCGAAGCAAAAATAGCTTTAAATAACCCAAATTAAAAAATATAAAAAGGAGAAACAATGACTTTAAGTTGTATTTCCCAACAATTTAAAGGCTAGCAAGACTGTTCCATCGCCTTCAGCTAAAAGCCCTCTAAATATCGAGGAGACATCCAACAGGGTTCACCCACATACACTTTACACTTTTCAGGTATTTCACATTTCTTTTCTGATAACAGTGATTTCCCTGACTTTTTTACCTTTTAATAACTTTATATTGTTGGGTGGTGGTTAAAAGCGACATAAAAGTTGGTGAAAAATTACAAATCATGTGTAGCACTTTACACATTTGGCTATGTAACAAATTATTCTTGAAAAATGTCAGATCTATTACACATTTATGTATAGTTTTAACGATTTATTCTGGCGTTCAAGGACTGGCCAGCGTGTTTATATTACTTTGTCGTTGTGTTACCTTTCTTGGCACTTTCCTGAAACATTAACACAAGAAAACTCCAAGCACACTGATGTGTAATAATTTGATACAGTTTGTGTCCATTTTAGTACATCTTTTCTAAGAGTGTATATATAATTAATACAGATAAATAGTCAGAGGGATACAGATCAATATGGAAGTATGGAATGTTTTTCTTCACTGTCCAGTCCGTTTTTCTGATTGATGATCTTTGCCATGAATTTAGACACTAACAGCTTAGTGACTGATATTTATCTCTGGAGCCAATAGATTGTAGCAGGTTCAGAAATCAGCTCAACCATTACTGTCAGAAATATCAGCATCAAGCCTCAGCTACAAAGCAACACCCCTAACCCCAGGTTTCTCTAAGAAGACTGTGTAAATTATTCGAAGAACAAATAAGGCACATAGAATAGGCAATATGTAAACAGAATATAAAATATGCACTTTAAACTAGAAATAGAAAGAGAAGCGACAATTTGGTTCCATGCGTTATTCAGCCTACAGCCTACAGCTACAAATATGAGCATGGAAATTTGTCCAAAATTTTAGCTATGAAGACTTATCATTCAGGTTCAGGTTGAGTCTTAATTTTACCATCCGCCCAAACCAAAGCAGCATCTTACTGTTCTCCACATACTCATTTTTAACCTTTTTGTGTCGACAAATTATCAAACGGTTCATTATCGACAGTATTGATTTCCTTTAACCGTTTCACTGATCACTGACTCCATATTTGCTACTGTGATGAATAAAATAGAAATAAACTTGATTTGTTTTAGACTTTGACTGTTTAAGAACACTGTTTATGACACATTCCCCATTTGCAGAATCATATATCAGAGCGTTAGGGCAGCTCGTCTTAACCTCTGCTTATTAAAAAGAAGAGAAGGACGGGCATCAAGATTTATTTTAGTCTAGCTCCATGAGTGTTGGTGGAACCAACTTCCTCATCTTACAGGGGTGAGGCCAAAAATTGTCTGAGCCACCTCTTCAAGGAGTACATAGGAGACTAAGTTGTGTTTGTTTGTGTTGTTGTTTACTTATTTTTCGATTAAAATATATAGTCCCTTTTAAGTAACTCAGTGGGCCGCAAATGAGTTGACCTGCAGCTGCTGATTTAAGTCTAGGCTCACAAGTAAAAAGACGTGGACGACAAAGCATATCTCTGAATAAGAGTGGCCTATGGACAAATAGGATTGTAAGTTCAAATCAAACTATCATCATTGGGCTAGCCGGACCTTAACGCTAGACCCCAGAGACAGACAGGGGGAAGCTGTCTGTGTAATTAGGAAACATACATATGTTGCAAATCCATGCCCAATAATTGCCTTCCTGATCGAAAACCTGGCTTCAGCCCGGCATGTCCTGCTATCTAGCAAGCACACAAAAGGCACCCTCCATTTGCAGTGAAGTGTTCAGAGAAAGAGAGAGAAAAAGCAAGAGGGAGACCCGACCCAATATATCTCTCACTCGCATATTCCTCAGACCGACGCCGTCTCGCTCGGCATTCCCTTTTCGCCTATCTGCGCCCGAGCTGTTATTGATTTCTGTCGAACTAATCTCCGCCCGTCAATAGCTACACCTTGTAGTTCAAGCCGGCTAAGCGCCGTGCTGTCAATAGCGGAAGCTCATAAGACTTCATAATGCATGCTCTCCTTCTAACCGCTCTCGCTTATCCTATCTATGAATGAACCATTCTGTTTAGCTTGTTCTCCATCGATGATACTGGGCTTCTTACCTTATCTCTCTCACCAGCAGGTAAATCTTTAAGCGGTGGGAATATTTATAATTTAGGATTAAAAAATGGCCTGGCTCGTTCCAGGTATGTTATTATAAGCAATGCCGTGATTGTGTTGTACAATGACGGGATTTTATTGTGAAGCTATTTGTGAAATGTATTAATGTCTAGATGAAGGGAACATAGAAGCTGAGGTAGTAGCGTTACATGTTTATGGGTTTTATACAATTTTTTCATGTTCTATGTCGATGGTTAGAAATGAGTCAATTGCTCAAGACCTTTCACCAAAATCACAGGGTCCAATCAGATGATGTTTTATGAAGTAATAACATCAATCTTTACTCTTTGGAATGGACGTGGCGTTAATACTTCACATATTCATAATCAATCAGTTATTATGTGAAAATTTCATAAGTGAAATGTATCAATCAATGAAATTTCTATTCAGAGTAAATCACATTCAGAGCACAGCTACCTGACAGAGTTGGTTATTAACATTTTACGAAATCATTTCAAGCATGTAGTTCAACTGTGTAATCCCACTCATCTAGCGTTTTGATTAGAGATTCATAATGACTTTTTAAACTTATTGCTCTGGACAATCTCCTGGATTTGGCTTTTCCGTGATAAGCAGGCAATGTTCAGAACATGACATGCATGGATGAGGAGAGCTGCGTGGACATTTGTAGTCAAGCTCTGCAATCTAGTGGCTGCTGGGAAGAATTGCAAGTGGTTTGGAGAGGTAGAAACGGGCCGTATGAGCCCTCATTGTAGATCCACATTTGCTTCCTTTGTCCTTCTAGTTACACATGTGCACACATCTGCCAAAGCATTACGACAACATGCTGTTATGTTGTTGCTTCTTCATCATAGCGACAAACAAAAATGTCTCTGGGAAACATGCCAAGGCTTTGGAGCTGTTTAGGTGTCTTGTTGTTAGGGCTGCCAAAATGTCAGTAGCAGATCCTTTAACAACAAAACTTATCAAGACAATCTGGAGGTCAGATCAGCATACAACCTCTGCTCTTATCCAAGAGTGACTTGGGGGCAGTATAACAGTCCCGGATAATGCTTGAGTACCACTGTAGGTACTCATGAGCAAGCTGCCCACTGCTCCTTCACAGATGGATCAAATACAGAGGTCACACTTTGTTGTGGTTCACTGTGTGCTGTGCTGCGTTCACAATGACAAATAATCACTCACTTTCACCTAAGTAAGTCTCCCTGGAGCATCTTCGGGTTCGGCGTCTTGGTCATGTTCTTGTTCACAGGTGATTGGGCCTAGTGTTAGGTAATTTGCCTTCAGACCAAGAGATCATAAGGTCAAATCCAGCTCTATCCTTCATGTGTGAAGTCATGGGAGTTCAATCAACATTTCAAAGTTGGAGACCTTCTCATTTGTATGGCAAGATAAGTTAGTCTTGCAATACTGACATATTTTCCAGGATCTGCTTGGCGATGGTGGTCTAGTGGTTAGGATACTTGCACTCTGGACAAGAGGTTGTAGGTTCAAATCTTACCTTCAGCACTTCCATAATTGGGAGCCTGAGCAAGACCCTTAACGCCAAGTTGCTCCAGCGAGCCTGTCATAGCCAGATGTGAAATATATTATAGTCACATTCGACTTGTCCGTCAACTGTGAAGACTTTTCATTCTAAGTCAGATTCAGTCTTAAAGTTAAACTAGGATCATCAAAACTAGAATGAAGCGTCTGATCAATACGTAAATGTAAATGTTATAATGGTGGATCTGCTGGATGTAGAATATAGATTCAGGTCTCGGACTTCCAACCTCTTGTTTGTTTGTTTTTTTAAGTATCCTGCTACTAGACGACACCAACTGGTTTTCAGGACTAATGGTGCGTTCCATTTGCTGTTGGGGCTGGGTTTCCGAGTCATTTTCCAAAGTGACGACATGCTCGCCCCCGTTTCTTGAATATCCGACCAATTATCTCGAAGCGGCACAGAGTACCCCAAGTTTAGAATCAAGATGGCTGCTCAGTGAAAAGCCTGTGATAAATGCTTTGATTTTTTTTACATTTTTAACACTTTAATATTGTTTGTTTCTAACGTAGTCGGCTATTATTGCCTGCTCTGGTGTTATTTGGCCAGTAGATAGATGTGCTCACAGCTCATGTTATCGTGAAATACCTGCGTTATGTTTCATTTATCAGAGCCGATCACTAAAATTAGTGCGATGTTTCTAATAACCAAATAATAGCCTAGTTAGCCCGAATGAAAGGCAAACAGGATCAATAACTTGAGGCGGAAAAATCCATTCCAACTCTCGTGTGGCTAATGCAATGCATCCAAATGTATTTTTAAGCGGATGTGGCGTAATCTCATCAACTGAATCTCAGATTCAATAGGATATGGAATGCAGTGTTAGCTACAAAACGGCAGCCAGCCAGTGTTTGTCCGCAATCAAGAGCTTGCGAACATTGGAACTGGACCTTGGAATGAGTGAAAGTAGGTTGTGTTTTCTTGCATCATGTGGCAATTTGTAGTTAACATGAGGAAGAGATGGATCGTAAGCTTACCGTTACTTTAAAGCAGTATTACTCGGTCTGCACAGAGCTGCCTGTTTTCTGTTGAAAAGTTTTCAACCCACATTCTCCTGTTCAAAAGAGCCTTTCAGAGACATGATCTCGTCACTGTCGCTGCACACTTTTTTGACGCTGGGTTCCACGATCCAGACCCCGTCCCGGCCCCTGACCAGCTAATTAAATACTGGATTAGCCCCGGGAGGAAAGGGCGTCCATTTCAGGTTAATGTCTGTCCGTTCAAAGCCCTTTAAAATGAGCTAAGCGATGCGTTTAACTATAGGAAGCTTACCTCCTCCACGTTGGGTGTCATGTTAGTGCCCACACAAAGACCCTGTTTGTTAGTCTTAAGCTCTGGGTGTTTTTTTCCCCTCAAAACCAGAGGACATGAAATAAAAAACACACTAGAGCCCGTTATGAGTCCCCGACTTCCACGGTGGCGGTAGCGTTTCATGGCATCTACTCAATCTCACTTTTTATACGTACCCTAAATTAGGTAATTACTTGTGGACATCGGTATAATCACATTGCAGATTAGCTATCATCAATAATAATAGTAAATGAGGTCGCGATTAAGATAACATGTCAGGATTGAACAAAATGTGATAGTGGTCTTACAGTGAAAGTTATACACTTTGCTTAGATTAATCCATGGTGAGACTAAACCTTTCTCTAATGATAAGAAAGCGAGTAAGCAGATGTTCTACTTGATGCTGTTCTCCAGTTCAATCCAGTCTCAATGTGGGTCTTATAGCGTGCAACCTCCTTTTTTGTAATGTTGTCCGTCTCTCTTGTGAATTTATAGTATATTCCTTTAGAAATACTAACAATTACATGTTGGTGAGCATGATGTGTGCACCTGACTTGGGGGCTGCTCTGTCCTTGTAAAAGCACTTTTGAAAGTGTTATAAATTACACAAACAAATAGGCTGAGACATCTGCTGTGCTTTTTGTGAGTAGTACAGCGGAGCCTCAGTATTATTATTCATTACCTTCACAAAGCTTTGGATACAATTCAAGACAATTCATTAAGGAATCATCAAAAGGTCAATAAAATCCCTCAAAGAAAATTACTTCTGAGAAATATTATAACTGTATTAAATTATTGAGTTTGTACTTTGAATACAGAAAACAAGTGTCAATGTTTTTTATAGAATATATATATATATATATATATGTATATATATATATATATATATATATATATATATATATATGTCTTTCTATAATTATTGTCTTATTTGATGTTTTAAGTGATATCTATCTCCCTGAGTATCTGTATCTATACTGATATATCTATACCAAAAAAATATAGAAAATTTATACAGTATATATTACTTATGCATTTAGGCTATCACAAACCTGACTGAAAGAGACAGCGATATTTATAATATGCCATATGTCTTTTTTTTTACTTTTTCTAAAAATGTATTTTCTTTTAAATTCAACAAAAACTATTAATGTATTATTAATTAATAATATTATTGATACATGTATATATATATATATATATATATATATATATATATATATATATATATATATATATATATAATATATATATATATATACCGTATATAAACAATAACTATAATTAGAAAAATATTTATGTAATTGAAACATAATTTTAATAGATAGATAGATGGATAGATTAGCCCTTACTTGGTCTGGCATCTCCTCTTCGATGTTGCCACATCATTTCATTATGGATATTATGGATAGTATTTAGGGTTATAATGAGGCAAAGTGCCAGCTTCCATTTACAATGACATAATTCGCCAACACAAGACCGTCATGAACCCTTGCGCAGATAGCATAATAAAGAGAGAATAATCTCTGCACTGTTATTACTGGACCGACAACTGCAGCTTTCCAAATTGGGCACTTATCCCCGACACGACACAACAGATGAAAGCAAAAAAACGATCTTTTAATAGAGGTTTAAGATTGTAGCTTGGATAAACAGTGCCTAGCCAGGTTTGAGCAATGAAGCATGCATTCTATATTGCCTATTTAGATGGTATGATTTAAGCTCTAAGTCTCTTAGAATTATATCTCTGACACTTTGTCTTTTTAGCTTCCTAATATGATTATGTTGTAGCGCAGGTTTGATACCATGTTATAATGGACCTCATGAATCTCATGAAAGATGTGAAGATTGGAATATATTTAGGTAATTGTTAAGTGAACACTGGAGTCTTTTGTGGAATGTAAATGAATTTTCCTCCCCTTTCTTTGCTTTTTTCTATCATGACAAATAAAAGCCATGGCTTTATCTGTAATTATTACACTCCCATAAGTACACCATTTGCTTTCAAATTTACCAGGCTCCGTGCTACACAAACCGCTCAGTATTCCCTCCATAAGGGCTCCTTATCGACACAAGACAGTCTCAATGCTAATTTTCCTCTTACTAGTCCGTCCAGGTCCTGTCTAAATAATGATAGGAATCTTCCCCGGCTGTTTGCACATCATTTCATGAGAGCCATCTTTTTTGACCTAAACTCCATTTAAGTTTTTTAATAACATTTTACAATTGTCCGCGTCCAGGTAAACAATCTAGATTACCTTTATGGAAAATGTGGGGCCGGCAGCAATTTGTTTGATTCTGTTTCTTTTAAGGAGTGAAAACGGGGGAATGTTTCTCTTAGGGATGAATGTGGTAGGAATAGTGCAGCTGTGGGCATATATACATATGTGTGTGTGTGGGTTTATTGGTATGTGTGTGTGTGTGTGTGTGTGACATATATATATATATATATATATATATATGTATATATATATATATGTATATATATATATTGTTTAGATTTTTTCGATCCATCAGAATATAGAATAATTTTTGATAAATACATTTATACATTTTATAGTTCCTTCTTTCCTTTTGATTACTCTCTAACATAGTAAAAATATATATTAAAAAAATCTGATCAATTAAATAAGTCTGATCAATTGAACATTAAGAAATACTGATGTTTTGAGCCAATTTGGACTTGTTTTGGTCTATAAAATGACTTTTCTTGGAGAGAACTACATTTCCCACCATCCCACACATCCACTCAGCGCCACATCACAATAATGCAACGGACGCGCTTCTGGAATAAACACTATAAAATATCAATGAACGGCTGTATTGTGAGTTAAACGCTGGTTGTTGTTATTTTTCAGCTGAAATATGTGCTTTATCTGTAATAAAGGGAAGATATGACTAACTGAAATGCTGAAATTGCACACATACACAATTATATAAACAATTACATAAAATTATATATATAATTATATTAAAAATGTGTATGTATATATAATATATGTATATATATTATATGTGTATACACTCATGTAGCATATAGAAAGATAGATAAATAGATAGATAGTGGTAAAGTTTTGTTTCATTTCATTTTTATTCATTCCATGAAAAAGAAGGTCAAATTTTCACTCCCTTTTACTGGTACGACTGACTGCCCAACATGCATTTTTATGACAGTATAAAGGCCGACTATTTGAACAGATGAACAGATCATTTGTACCTCACACAAGAACATTGCTTCCCGGGCATAACTTCGGCATCCCTTACAGGACTCTCCAGTTCACCGTCTGCAGCAATTCCGCGCCCGTTTTAGTTTCCCCCCCAATAAACGCCTCTTTGTGTCGACTGAGTTGCTTTGGACAAGTGCTGGCCCACTGCTGCTCAAATGAGCTGATTCTGTTTCCCTCCCCCTGTTGCCCACTGTAAATTTCAATAATTTGTTTGAGTGGCCTCTTTGGCTGTCACTTTTTATCATATTATCAATGACCGCTCAATTTCTGCCCGGGCCGCTCCGGTAGCGCCGCTGACCCCGACCCTATTACGGTTCTGTAATGAAGTGCAATGGAGTGGTAATTGGTTCACATTATACCAGATCAGGTAACATTAGCCTTATTTCCTTATCGCGACGAGTCCTGCTGCAGCCTCGCAATGAGAAACTCAACACAGCTTCCCCTCGCTTTTAATGCCGGGTATCATCCAAAATAACATTTCGGCTCGTCCTGGCATCCCCGTCGTCAGGCCCGTCCGCCGTTTTCTTTTTTTTTCAGTTTCCAGATTGCGCTCCGCTGCGATTTAGCCCAGCCATTTTCCCGCTAGCTCCCTTCTGCTTGAAGACATCACTAAAAGACAGCGGCCATTAGGAATGGAGATACAGGGGATAACTTTCCCCCGGTCGTGGGGTTGGATGGGGAGGAGTACAGTAAGCGAGATGGTAACTTAAGTGAATGGGTGAAACGCGAGCGGAGGCCCGTTAGCGAGCACTGCTGACTCTTTTTTTCATTTGAGCTGCCCCAGACGGCTGCTGCTATTGTCCCGCGGTAGCGAGCAACAGGAGCTGGACTGTAGTCATGTTTATTTCAGCTTAAATGAGCTTCTTATCCTCGCACACACACACACACACATACACCCAGCATATTTAGCCATGGCTATTGTCTGTAGTTTGTCTGTGTGCTGAATGTTTGCCTGTAGTTAACTACGCCAGACGTTTACTGTTTCCTACCCAGGAAGTGGTTAAGTTAAGATCGATTTGCAGGTCACATTAGACATGGCCAAATGTAGATATAAGTGCTGCAACTGTGAAACCTAGACTTGTGAGACAAAGGAAAGGAGAGACCTTAAAATCAGCAATTTCTGGGGAGTGCAGATAGCAGGAGTGGACATTTTAAGTGGCTATTTTGAGGTGTCTCTTACGCTATATCTAGAGCCCAAACATGCAGGCCTCAATGATGGGAACTAGCGTTGACTCCAGGGTTTGCCTTGCAGGCTACATCAGGAAAGTTGTTGACAAAAACCGTGGCCTACCAATCTGTGTATTCGTGTTATTGTAAGTTACTGTAATGTCAACTGGGGGGTTCAAATCCCTAGAACCAACACTGGGCTCCTAAACAAGGCCCTTAAACCCAAGTTACTTCAGGGAAGCCAGGTGGTAATGGTGGTCAAGTGGTAAGAAGACTCGTCTTTGGACCAAGAGGTTGTGGGGTCATATCCTACCTCCAGCACTACCATCATTGCATCCCTGAGAAAGACTCTTGTTTTTTCCATTGTTTGTGGAGCGCTTTCAGAGAACCTGGGAGAGCTTTGGGAGAGCCACAAGGGGCGGCATGGGTGTGGAATGGTGGCGCTCTGTGGTGGAAGTGGAAAAAGGAGAAAGTTAGACACTTGATCTGGCTGAAAGAGACACTGAAAGTGAGTGAAATTTGTCATTGTGAATACACCACAACACCGCACACAGTGCACCACAACCAAATGTGACCCCTCTGTAAAGGGGCAGTAGGCAGCTGACATGGGCAACATCCAGGTAGCAGTGCTTGGGAACATACCTTGCTCATGAGTACCTCAATGGTACCTTTACAAGCCGGGATTCGAACCAGCGACCTTCTGATCATGGGGTGAACACACAAACCGTTACGCTACCAACTCCTCCTTCCTGGTTGGGATGCAGGGAATTGGCATTTAGGTGTGTGAAAGACTGTGGCAATCTCCCACAGGTCCAGTAGCACGTTGTCCGCCTGGCTAATTAACTTATATTTTGGTTTCTTGATCAACTCGACCAAATGACCATCATGAGCCAGCTACCGACAGCTGGTCTCTCTCAGTCGTGGACATCAGACGTGACATTTAAAAGCACTCAACACTCTCCTGAGGGCACGATGAATCTCCGGAACAGATTAAAGCTCTCGCAAGTCAAATAATGCCTGCAGTCTTCACTATACATCAGCCCTTCCCTAGAATAGATGTCAGTAACCCACCAGCTCAACCTTACACACCTTTTCCACTCAGCCCCTTTCCATCTTGTGTGTAAATGTAGATAAATCACCCACGAACTCGCCGCGGCTGCTTAGCATCTGCCGACAGGTTCGCTGGCGAGGGACATCGCCCTGCGGGTCACAGCTGCACTGTGTGTTTTCTCTAAATAGGAGTGTGACGGCTATGAGGACAGATCTTTTCTCTCTCGTTACACTGGCAGACACATTCTGGGAGTCCTCCAAAGGTCTGTTCTCCGTTTAGCCTCGGCTTGTGCTATTACACACTGCCTGTGCATTATTAATGCAGCTGTAGTCTTTAAGACTGGCAGGGACACGGCCAGACTAAGTAATGATGCGTTTTAAAATACTGCACCTGCCTAAAGGTGATGCATCAAGAGTTAGTGTCTATATAACATCAACAACTGAAAATATTCTTATGTTTGACTTATTTACATATTTTGTGTGACAAGGTAATTTGCATTCAGTTTACATTTAGCAATGGTGAGATAAACTGATACCAAGTCTTCTTAGTTTTAAACAAATAGGTACACATTCAAATCAATAAAACCTCAGTCTTTTAGTTGCCCCTGATAAAAATCCTTCTTATTTTTGTAAATGTTTAAGTGAGTGATTATTTGTCATTGCGAACACAGCACAGCACACAGCGCACCACAGTGAAATGTAACCTCTGCATTTGACCCGTCTGTGAAGGAGCAGTGCGTAGCTTTTTGGCATTGACAGGGAGCAGTTCTTGGACCAAAGCAGTTTAAAAAGATGCGTCTTAAGGTGAGATTTAAAAGTAGGCAGCGAGTCAATGTTTCAAATGTGTTGTGGTAACGAGTTCCATAGGTGTGGGGCAGTACGACGGAGTCCCATCGTGATCAAACGGGCAGGAGGTACACAGATTAATGGAGGAGTACGAGAAGGTGTGCTAATGTGAAGATCAAGGCTATGAAGCAACTTGAAGGTAAGAGGCAAAACCTTAAAATCAACATGATATCTAACAGGCAGCTAGTGAAATTATTATTACTATTATTATTATTATTATTATTATTATTATTATGAAGAAGTTAAAGAAGACAAAATCCACGCATCTTATGATCAATACTGCTCATATTTGTACTGTATGTAAAACAGCTTAGTCCGTTTTGCAGGATTTTGTTCAGAATGATGCTACAAGCCGGTGTGTTTCCACCTCACCGCTGCAGTCCCTTTACCCAGTAGGACGCACAGCCGGATATTGGGTAACAAGGTTAAAATATTGGAGCAAATATTCTCTTATTGAAGTTAGGACTGCAGGGATGGGATTTGCAGCGCTTAATAGACAGTGGTTTAGAGGGAGTGCAGTTGAAAGGTAAAGGTACGGTCACGCTCTCGCTCCCTAATGGTGGACATGAGAGAAATTAGAGGGATTTCTTCCACAGGAAATTTATACTGAGGGACAGATTATGGATCATAGAGGACTCAGTGATCTTCACTAACTCCTCTAAATCCAAAATTTAGAGCGGGTTTAAGATGATTAGAGCATTCCCAAAGCCTGCCTCTGTTATTGTCTTTTTACTGGAAGCAACATAAGAAGAGTGTGAGGTCACTAGGAGGGCAGACAGGGTCAGGAAATGTGTTTCTTTATCAGTTATGTAGTTGCCATTAGATTGTAAGTAGCATGTATTAAAGTATGCATTAAAATGGGCATTAACAAAAATAATGCACATGGAAATAATAGATTAATGCATTAATATGCCATGTTTTTGTGGAGTTGACTATACTGCAGTAAGATTAAAATGCATTATGGGTGGTTTATGCATCATTTTAAAAATTGGTTTAAAACCTCTTTAAAACCACCTTTCATGCATTTAAATTATATTAGTCTGAGGTCACTGGACGTCTTGTAGATTTCGTCATGTTATGTGGTTGGTATTAGGTTCAAAGTAACAGGTATTATAAAACCTGCATTAACAAAATTATATGCATTGTACAAACTATACATCAATGAATTAACGTGCCTCATTTTTGTGGAGCCTTTAATTGTTGCCGCTTCTTTTTATCCAATTCAATTCAGTTATATTTATATTTACATAAAGCCGACCTTAACCCCCCGCCAAAAAGCAAGCCTGAGGCCATAGTGGCATGGAAAAACACCCTCTAGTAGGAAGAAACACTGAGAGGACCCCATCCTCCTCTGGGTAACTGGGGTGTATGAACATTTAATACACAAGTAAACATTAATTCAAGACTAATCATTAATTATAAATAAAACAATAAAAATAATCAAATAAATAACTTCACACCTGAGCATCTGTGCTTTGCTGCCATCTAGTGCCTCCATCCAGAAATGGACACATGACCTGTAAAAATCTCAAAGCACTGCCAGGTTTCCTTTGTTAAAGCTCCTGTTGTTTCATTAAGACATTGTGAAGATTGAGGCTGCTCGCCAGAGAGAGCAAATAGTGACACAAGTTGTTCCTCCTTGTTCCATCTATCGTGCGTCATCTCCCAGCAGGTTAGTGGAACTACAAATGTCCTCGTCACTCACAAAGCGGCCTTAATTGCAATATCTCAAATTGTTACGAGTGCTGCACTGGAGGCTGCTAAAGTTATTTATTCGCCATCTGCTTCCGCAAATATCGGCTCTATAAACGCTCGAATCTCTCAGAGCGTGAGAGCATGGGGTCAGCATGAGAGACGAGTGACATGCACCTGTCCATGATGACAAGTCAAGGTGAGTGCCTTTCATCTGTTAGGCAAAATAAAGACACACACACACGAGCACACACGCTATTCATGACACATGATATCTCCACATATCACATGAGGCCTTGCTCTTTAAATCACAGCAAACAACATAACACCCAACCCACTGGGCAACTTTAAGCAGTAGCTAAAAGAAGTTTCATGTTTCCTTAACACCCTTTTAAAACACTTCCTATCTCGTACAACGTTGGATTAGAGCTTTACCATGAAGCCACAATGCCAGGTAAAATATATAGTTTTTATTTCAATTATTTACCTATATTTTTAGCTCTATTCTTTAAATTATGCTGTTTACAGGAGACAAAACTAACTTTTCTGGAGCGCCTGAAGAGACAGAGGGATGTAGTGGACATCAGGATGAAGAAACTTGATGCTAAACGTGATGAGATTAAAGTAAGTTATGAACATTATTTAAGAAATTAGGCGCAGTGTATATTAATGCTCATAATGGCTCATAATCTGTCAAGTCAAAGTAAACTTAATTGTCATCTCTGCTACATACTGTACAAGTATACTGAGAGACCAGACGACGTGGCTCCAGTTTTAACAGTGCAAGGAACAAAGAACAAATAAGGCACATAGAATAAACAATATATAAATAGAATATGAAATATACACTTTAAACTAGAAGTAGAAAGAGAGACAGTTAGGATGCGGTTCTCTGCCTACAGTTATGAGTCTTTTACACGGAATGTGCATGAGATCAGTACCAGTTTCAATATGAAAAATTCTATACAGTCTATGAAATAAAACAGTTTATTTTATAAAGTCCGAGCTAACATTCAAGTCGGATCTAGTCTGATGCATGATGCAATTTATTAAATGTATATTTTTGAATAATGACTCATACAATTTGGTCATTACTTGAGCTCAAACCACTGTAAGATTTGCTGTTTGAGTGTCTAATTAGTTAAATCATTAAAATTATATATCAATTGAAAGCAGACCGGACATTAAAACAGCAAGGCTTTTACATTGAGTCAATTAATTTTTACAGTAGTAACTATTAATAATAGAGTAGGCCTAATAATATTTCTCTCTGTTGGTAAAATGCTCTGTATGAATATTTGTCAAGAATTTTTAGAAGGTTCCTGCTTTGTTTAGGCCAAAAAATTTGTAACCATTTAATGAAAATGTTCATATTATAAAGTCACCAAAAAAAAATCAATTAAAATGTTTTATTGTTTTACGTTTACATGACCTTTAATGACTTGAGCTGAAACATTTATAAATCACACATTGTTTGATGGCAAAATTCAAATTGGTTCACAAACTTGCAACACCACATCACACTTAGAGCGTCATGGTCATCTTTCCCGTTAGAAAAAGGCCTCAGCAGTGCGTGAGAACATGGAGAGGAAGTATGAGGAGATGAGGAGGGTGCTGGAGGAGGACTGTAGGGTTTCTCTCTCGCTGCTGGAGATGGAGGAGCAGGCCATGCTGCAGGCCGTGGACGAGCTGATAGAGACAAGCTGCAGCTTCCTCAGCGACATCGAGTTCCAGCTCAGCGACGGACACGAGCAAAGAGAGGAGTCGGTGAGACGTGTGGCTCTGTCGTTTATCTTACACTGCAAATTTACAGCAATTGGTTGTAGTGTAGCATTAAGTAGTGGAGCTACTGGTTGGGGCAGCTGGTAGCGTAACGTTTAAGGAGGGTCGCCGGTTCAAGTCCCGGACCTGTAAAGGTACTACTGAGGTAGTCATAAGCAAGGTGCCGTCCTCAAGAACTACTCTAACCGGACACTGCCAAAAAAAAGCTTCTGCACCTTCGCAGACGCATGGTTCAAATGCAGAGGTCACTTTTTGTTGTGGTGCAATGTGTGGTGTGCACAATGTTCACAATGACAAATCATCACTTAAATTTACAGCAAGTAGTTGCAGTGTAACATTACGGGCAGAGCCACACTGGAACCAATAAATCAATACATAAACCATTTGCTGTAAATTTTGTTTATTGAGTAAAATACATTTTGGTGTTTTCTGGTTCCATTTTTAAAACTTAAAGTGGTGTTTTTCTCTGATTTTGTCTCTCTCTTTCTCGTGTAGGTGGTAGAGTTGGAGGACAGGTATGTACAGACGCTAGAGAAATAAGCAGCTGAGAAATAAGCCTTCTCATGCCAGACATATTCAATCTTTGAGTGACACATACGTTTTGTAAAACATGAAAAACGCCAACCAGGTCTTGTGTGTTCCAGATCATCTTGGTACGTGTCGACACATTAATTCACTAAAAGTACAATATTGTCAATCATTATATTTAAAGGAGCTATATGTAAGATTGTGCCAAAACTGGTACTGCAGTCGAATTCAAAACACTGTAGCACATTGTCCCCCCCCATCCCCCCGCCCCACCTTTCTTCCTAGACTCAAGGTTGCCAGATAGGTTGGTGGATCCTCATATTTGGCCAATCTAGTGTCTAATGTTGTTTGGTATTGCCATAATTAGCGTGCTAATGTTTGCACTGTTAGCACACTGTCTCAGCGTAACACAATGCTGATGTTAGCCATCACAAGTCACCGTTTTTGTTTTCGGTGCAGGTTGGATGACCCGCCTGCACATGGGCTACGATCTATGATCCAACATGAATAACGTTATGCAACTGTTGAAAATATTTGAAATATTCATACCTACAATACTGTGCAAAGGTTTTAGGCAGGTGTGAAAAAATGCTGTAAACAAAGAATGCTTTCAGAAATATAAATAATGATTGTTTATTTTAATCAATTTACAAAATGCAGAGTGAGCAAACAAAAGAAAAATCTAAATCAAATCAATATTTGGTGTTACTACCTTTTGCCTTCAAAACAGCATCAACACTTGCACAAAGTCAGGGATTTTGTAGGATTATAGTCATTATATTATTTTGTAGGATTATAGTCAGGTGTACGATCAACCAATCATACCAAACAGGTGCTAATGATCATCGATGTCACACGTAGGTTGAAACACAGTCATTAACTGAAACAGAAACAGCTGTGTAGGAGGCTTAAACTGGGTGAGGAACAGCCAAACTCTGCTACCAAGGTGTGGAAGACAGTTTCATGTCATGGCAAGAATGAACACAGCAACAAGACACGAGGTAGTTCTACTGCATCAGCAAGGTCTCTCCCAGACAAAGATTTCAAAGCAGACTGGGGTTTCTTTGTTTACAGCATTTTTTCACACCTGCCTAAAACATTTACACAGTACTGTACATCTAGTGCTGATACAAGTTAGCCAACCTTGGCTAAATCTTACCTGTCCAGGAGAAAATTAGCCAGAAAATTCTTCTCAGCTTTCAGTCGTCTCCATCTTATAAACGCATCTCCTATGCTGATCCTCATTTTGTTTCTGCTTTGGTCAAGACGTTTTTGAGAGTCGTAACAAGGTCTTTTACTTTTAGTAACGTCAGATATTTGTAATGCAGAATGCTTGTAGCTGAAGCTCAGTGCTAACTGGCAACCTGGATGCTGAAATGCTACTGACTTCGTGGTTGACCGATAGCGTTACAGGCCAAAACATGAAAACGATTTTGTGAATATTCTGGCTGTACTAATTTTGTCAGTGAGACCAGTATTTCAACTTAATCTCTGGTGACATTTTAGCTTCATTTTATGATTACTTGTCATAAATTTCCTACATCTAGCTCCTTTAAGGGCAGATATTAATGACGGATTGTGCCAACAGCAGCCCTTTAGACAGCTTCCTTTTTTTAGCCTGTGTTGAAATGAAGCATGGTCAGGGATCAGCTAGAACCAATAACGGTTTAATGGTGGAGAGGAGGAGGGTGCGGGGATGATGATCTGCAGCGTTGCTCTTTTCATCTCTCTGCCAGGGTGGAGGACTTGCTGAGGAGCACGGAGCCAGGCCTGGTGAATTTGGACGAGATTCAGGCTGAGCACATGCTGGAAGTCACTAACAATCTGCTGCTGTTCATCCGCTCGCAAACCCCCATCGCCAAGAGGCTGCTCAAAAGCTGTGAGTCTCTAATAACTAAGAGATTGGGGGATTCGTGCCAGGGAAATTGCAAAAATGTCTGTACAAATCTAGTAGACATGGCACGATACCACTTTTTGATGTCTGATACGATACCAATATTGTAAAGAGGTCATGACTGAGATTATTCTGTTCTGCTCAAGGAAATACTTGACTTAAATTTTGAGATACTAAGTCGTTATTTTGAGATAACTAAGTAGAAATTGGGCAGCAAAGTGGCGCAGTGGTTAGCGCCGCCGCCTCACCGCGAGAAGGTCATGTGTTCGATCCCCGGGTCAGCCATAGGGCTTATCTGTGTGGAGTTTGCATGCTCTCCCTGTGTTCATGTGGGTTTTCTCCAAGGGCTCCGGTTTCCTCCCACAGTCCAAAAGCATGCACTATAGGTTAATTGGTGACTCTAAATTGGCCCCATGAGGTGAGACTGAGGGTGTAATTGTGTGAGTGTGTGTGCCCTGCGGTGAGTTCGTGCCCGCCCAGGGTTGGTCACAGCCTTGTGCCCATCATTCCCGGGAGAAGTTGTGGTCCCCGTGACCCCTGTTGGTGTTAATTACAGTTATTTGGTTGTTCTCTGCCGTAGACTTGGCTGAAGTGAAGCTGGATCCGTCTACAGCTCACCCCCAGCTGATCATCTCCCCCTCAGAGGACAGCGCCACCTTCACCGACAAATGGCAAGACGTTCCCGAGGACCAGAGCCGCTTTGACACCACCCTCAACGTCCTCAGCCGCCAGAGCTGGCATTCGGGCCGGCGTTATTGGGAAGTGGAAGTGAAGGGGAAGGAGTACTGGGAACTGGGTCTCACTTACCCCTCTATCCCACGCAAGGGCCGTCAGCAGGACTGCTGGCTTGGCCGCCGAGATGAGTCCTGGAGTTTGGAGTTCTTCGACGGAGACTTCACGGCCTGGCATGGGGGCAAAGCCTGTCCGCTGCCCGTCACGACGCGCTTCGACCGCATAGGAATATTCTGCAGTTTCCACACGGGTTTGCTGATGTTCCTGGGCGGAGACAGCATGACGCCGCTGTTTGCTTTCTGCGCTGGCAAATTCACAGAATCTCTCCACCTGGCTCTGTGTCCGGGACACGACCTACAAGGCAGCAACTCTCAACCGATTAAAATCTGTAACAGCATGCGGTCTGCCAGTCATACATAACTGCGCCTCACATGCTGTACTGGTCATACATGTTTATATGTGGCCGTGAACTCAGAATAATTTCAGGTTCATGTTATTGTTGAGTTTGACACCATACAAGGAACTAGAAGTGTGAACCTTCACTGGTCTCACGTTTCGATTTGATTACGATTATCAGGTCAGCGCTTCGATACAATATCTCAATGCAGCCCAAAAATATTCTACATTACTTCACATTGCGCGCAGATTGGGCAGCTGTAGTTACTACCGGAATGGTCTTTTTAACTAGATTTTTTAAGCCGTAGTCAGAAAATCACCAAGCAATGTCATTATGGTATAATCCAGGGGCTTTCAACTGCTTATGTCCCAGGGATCAGCACTCACACTAAGAAGGGGGGAGTTTTTCTATTACTTTAGATATTTGCATTAAATTCATTATTCATAAAGATGCCCAAATCATCTGGAAAAAAGAGAAAAACTTGGTAAAAAGTGATTTCAGGAGTGAAACTGGATCGCATGTCACGAAACACCTGAAATGCCGCTGTGGACCGCTGGTTGATAATCGATTATACTGTAGTTTCCACTGCCTCGATGCAAAATCATCTATGTCTGCATCGTGATGCATCGATTATGTGATTCATTTCAACACTCCTACAAGGAGCTAATTTTTATATGTTGATATAAAGTTGAAAGTTTCAGCGTCCTTCTGTTGATACTTTATTCATTAATATTTTACTTTCTTTTGTGTAATTTATGTCAGTAGTTTCACTTTGATAACTTTAATTCTTTCTCTCTCTCACACACACACTCATATATACAGTATATACTGTACCTATAGTTACCACTGAGCTACTAATGCAGAGGTCACATGTGGTCGTGGTACACTGTTAGCTGTGTGTTCAAAATGACAAATAATCGCTCATTTAACACTCACTTAATTGTATATGTATGTGTATATATACTTTTTTTCACATAAATGGACCTAACATTGGGATTAAGCAGTTTTAGCAGCAGTAGAATACTTTTATTAGGTTCCAGTCAGTCATATATCATAAAACAAAATGGTCTTTACTCAAAAATGTGAATTAAAATACCATTATAGTACTTTTATAGCCCTTTTATAGTGATACTTCAATGTGTTATCATGCCCTAACAATAAATTTAGAAAAATTTCTATTCCTTTCCAAAAATAGTATTCAGGAAGAGCAAAACAAAAACAAAAAACAGACTACAGACAAAACAGGCAAAAAAGTAACATTTTAATAGATGATTTCAGTAATATCTCATTCACATTCTGCTCTGGCCATTAAGAAGGAATGCGAGATTTAAGCTGGTGCGCTGGATGTTTTTGCATTGATCCAGTCCAGAAAGTGAGTAACTCGGGTGTAAACTCCAGGTTTGTCTTTCTCTCCACAGCTGTCACCCCAGCTGACGATGCCATATACGTAGTGGGTCTGGTTTCTCTGGCAGGTTAACGGGCCGCCGGAGTCACCCTTTAACAGAGAGCGGACATTACAAAAACAAACCATATAGAAAGTTGTATTTGAGTGCTGCTCAAATTAATTCTGTCAGTTGTTTTCTTACCAAACACCACATATTGTCTTAAATAATATTTGGTAGAAAAGTAGAAAGTACATTCAAGAAATAATTATGTCACTGAGTTTTTTTTCTTTTGTGAGATAACTAACAAGAAATGTCAAATTATCATTATTAAAATGATACTTTTTAAAGTTTCACTACTTCCATTAGTTTAAGGAAAAAATAACAAGGAACAAAACATGTCTTGGCTTGACAACATTTCAGACTAATGAGAATGTTTAATTTAAGTAACTAAAGCAATAACCTAGAATGTAGTACACGCATTAATATGCTATAGCTGTGTACTAAAGAACAACAAAAACATTGTAAATGATTTATCAGCTGAACTTTTTGAAGTTAGTTTCAAGAGCAGGTGAAGTCGGCCGTCGTAAAATCTGTCAATTTCTCTTTACAATTACTAAGGGCCTGTTTACATGTATGTGGATAATTTTATAAACACATTTTGTTTATACGTTTGGGCCTCTCGTTTACACGTAAATGGAGTTTTAGCCACCTCAAACGCATAATTTTTAAAACGCCCTCCAAAGTGAAGATTTTCAAAACGCTGGATTCTGTGGATACACGTAAACAAAAGGCCCAAACATATGTAAACAGGCCCTTTTTAACGGAATGTTGTGTAAACAAAATTTAAAAAATAAATGTATTAAAAACGTGTTTATAAAACTATCTGCATACGTGTAAATGGGCCTAAAGCTTTATGTTAGGAATGTTAGGAAATTTGTAATTGTATATAACTTTCTGTAAGTCTACACTATACTCACCTGACATGAGTCCACTCCTCCCTCTAGGAAACCAGCACAGAACATGCTCTGGTCTATAGCTTTGCCATAAATTTTACTGCTGGAGCAAACGTCCTGGGAAATCAGCAACACGTCGGCATCCAGCAGCTGGTTGGTGCCATATTGTGCTGACAAGTAAAACAAATTTAGTTAAATAAATTATTACTGGTTATTACTGGTTTGCATATGTGAATGAAGAAAATGAAGAAAAAGAACTTCTTAATAAAGCGTTATTTTGAGGGGATTTCTGTTCACATTTCACCTTCTTACAGCTTCGCTATCTATGATTTCAGCTCAATTTCCTGTCGCTGAGAATGGCACAGTGTTTTGGAACTTCAACAAATAGAAACAAATATGAAACAGAGAAAACTGCATTTTGTGGTGGTGTGGTGAAATGAGGAGCAGGTGAAGTGAGTCAGTACTGGAAATAAAGTGGGAAAAATAGCTTCAATGTACATACATTTTTGACCTTCACTGTAAACTCTTTGCACGTTGCTGAATCTGCATCCTGCATCATTTAAAGACCAGAGGCGGACAGTAACTAAGTAAATTTACTTGAGTACTGTACTTAAGTAGAGTTTTTGAGTATCTACTTCACTTGAGTAGTATTTTATTTTGAAGCTTATGACTTTCACTTCACTACATTTTAAAGACGAATATCATACTTTTTACTTAACTACATTTCTATGAAGGTTCTCGTTACTCGTTACTTTCAAAGCTGTGGATAAAGTGGATGTTATTCCCCCTTTTCTAAAATGTGATTGGTTGTTTGGCAGGTGACAGTCTATCAGTAATCAGTAGAGTTACGTCACGCCTGTAGACTGTGACTATAAAACCAAGTTCAGACAGTTCTGCTGTTTTGTCTTGATTAACATTGTTGCCGTTGGAAAGTCATGAAGCTACAGGTGTAAACCTGGGTTTTAAGCAGGTTGGAATGTTAATGTTATGCTCTGAGCTGCATTTACAGCTACTGCACTGTCCTCCTGATTAACATACACATATATGTGTGCACACTGCCAGAGCTGCGTCAGAACACTACCACGCTGTTTGGTGTGTAGTCTAGCAATTAATTAATAAAATAAACTAATAACTGGTTTTCTTTGTCAGTTGGGGTTGTGTTTCATTCTGTAACATTCTACCAGTTCTATATTCTACCGGTTCTGAAAGCTAGTCAGAGGCATTAGGTTTTGTAAGTGTTGTGGTAATAATGCAACAATGTGGTGAAAGAAGATGTACTTTTAATACTTAAGTATTTTTAAAACAAGTACTTCAGTAACTTAAGTAAAAATTTGACTGTACGACTTTCACTTGTATTGGAGTAACATTTGACTAGTGGTATCTGTACTTCACTTAAGTAATGAGGTTAGCTACTTTGCCCACCTCTGTTAAAGACATTGCCATGACTTACCATCTTGAGTAGCCCCCCACCCGGAGATGGTGCACTCAGTTCCATCAGGAAATGGTTCTGTAGGTAAGCAGGCCGTCTTCACAAACTGGTTTTCTTCTGCACATCGGCCATCATTGAATTTCAGTCTCAGAAGACCTGTGAAACGTGTTCATCAGAGTCAGACACAATCTTAAAAATCTCGTTCGTCTACTGCAAACCTTTCTATCATTTTTCTGTTAGACATTGCAATGGAACAGCTCTTTGTTTTTTGTGTTTATAGACATCATTGGGACAGTTGGTGGCGTAACGGTTAGGCGTTCGTTCTGTGATCAGAAGGTCGCAGGTTTGAATCCAGGGCTGGTAAAATTACCACTGAATGTACTTGTGAGCAAGGTACCGTCCCCAAGCACCGCTCCCCGGGCGCTGCCCTTGTTAGCTGCCCACTTCTCCTTCATGGATGGGTGAAATGCAGAGGTCACATTTGGTTGTGGTGCACTGTAATCACTCACTTTCACTTTCATCATGTTTAACTCAAACTTGCAGCCTGTCTCGTCTCTCGACCCACACACACAACATAAAGGATGAATCTGAAATGGAAGGTTGAAGTGAAAGTGATCACCAATGTCATTGTAGACTGCCTGAGGGGTTTCTTTGTATTGTTCGTGAACAATCGTCTCCACAACTTCTACTGTTTGGTCTGTTGGCTCCACTTTCCCCAAGTCCAAATCTCCCAGAGTCACACGGAAGTCTTGTCTTTTGTCGCTGCAGAAATAAAGACACAAAATCTTAAACACGCAAACTTACTAAAAAGGTTACTTAAAACCTTGATGAATAGTTGGTAACATAGCGGTTAGAGAGTTCACCCTGAGATCGGAACGTTGCTGGTTCGGATTCCGGAACTGGTAAAGGTACCATTGAGGTACTCATGAGCAAGGTACTGTCCCCAACACTGTATACATGTAAAACACTGTATACTTTTCTACAAGAGAAAGCTCTAAGGGGAAAACCTGGCTGTTAAACACTGTTTAGCTAAATATTAATCAGGTGTTTCAATTCTAAACAAACCCTTTGCTCTCCCACTAACAGTGCATGCCATCAACCCCACATTTGTTTGAGTTTGGATCTCTAAAGATAGGGTCGCATGAGGATTTCGCCTTCCCGCAATTGGACATGAATTGGTACACCCTTAAAGACTCACTTTTTTGAGCATTAATGAGTTTGTGGAGCTGTGGGGAGCACCAGCGAAACCAAGAACGGAACCTTAACTATTGAACTCTATACTTGCATGGAGTCTTTTTTTTTTTTAAATAAACCCCCCCTTTGAATTTTCAGATGGTCATTTAGATTGAAATTTGAATTAGATTAAATTTTTCTTACGATCTCTCATATGGCAACTCTCTAAACAGTCCCTCCAGGACTTCACAGGTCTTTTTTGATATCGGTGCAACTTAAAATGCCTGTTTTTGTGGCAGCTTTTCTAAAAATTTGTGTGGAAAGTTGCAGTGTTTTTATAATAATTTGTCAACAATTAATTAAAATGAAGGGAAGAAAACCACTATGCGCATTGCAGTATTTTGCCACCCGCCCAAGGGTTGGTCCTGGCCTTGCACCCAAAGTCCCGGAATAGGCTCCAGTCCCTACGACCCCGTTAAGGATTAAGTGGTTCAGATAATGACTCACTGACTGACAACACCACTGTTAACCTTTAACCAGTCAGTTATTTTTGAAGGTAAATCTAAAGCATTTCCTGTCTCTTCCAAACATAACAGGGAAGTGAATTCCCTGACGTATGGCTCAGTGCTTTGCGGGAAACAACAGCAATTGGTCAAAAATTGTGGAAAAGTTGCAGTAATTAGTCAAAATTGCGAGGTCGTCATAAATTTGCGGGGATTTCGCTGAATTTGCCTTAATAGTTGTGATCGCAATATGGCGAAATCCTGGAGGGTCTGTCTAAACTTTAGATCTTGTTTCCTGGACTCACATGCAGTGTCCTGCCGTCATCACCCAGCATGGCTTGATCAGGACGCCTCCACAAATGTGTCTGAATGGTACGGTTGTCCCTTTAGGTCTGACCTGCACTGAGGCTTGCCATGGCTGGGCTCCTGGAAGCGCCTTCAGACCTCCGTAGATACGATTCATCGATTTCTTCGGTTGGGGTTTGCCACAAGTCGCAAACCGCGGCTCTGTCAATACGGCAGGAGCAGGAACAAGACCAGCTCCGGCAGTGGGTGCGGGGCTTTCAAGGTGGTGACTTGTAATGGGGGGATCTGACGGGGATGGATGTAGCAGAGCAGGAGTCGGTCTCACAGTGGGATCCACCACAACTGGCTTAGCTGTGGTGGGTTTGGGAACGGGAGGTGCAGCGGTGATGGTACCTGAGTGGGAAGGTTGTCAGACAAAAGTACAGAAGTCATAATTTGGAAAGTGTCAATGCGGGTTCTCATTTTCCAGGACATGGCAGTCTTTAGAGCTAGCACTGAAGGCAACTGGACTTCTTTTAATGTTCTTCAAGACCTTGAAGACGAACCACTGACAATCTGAACTGAAGAACTAAAGAGGGTTTTGGATTAGAGGTGAAACGTCTTCAAGATCCTTAAAAGAAGCCCAGTTACCTACGATTCAAGCTCTCAAGATGGACAGATACACCTACCATTGGGAGAAGGACATTTCCTCACATTGCAGTGCTCCCATTTGAGTTTCTTTCCCACTCGAACGAAGCACCAAGGCATTGTGTCGCCGTCTGGATTTCTGTGGTTTGAAAACAAGTTTTAAACAAGTATGATTTGTCTCTGAAGACAATAAATCAGATCTGAGAGGCAACATCGACACCAATCAGCCATAACCTTTTGACCATTGACAAGTCAGGTCAATTACATTTATGCCATTCAGCAGAGACTCTTTTCCAGAGCTACTTCCATTTTCCTAATTTTAGGGACAGTTTCCCTGAGAGTATTTTGGGATTAAGGGCTTTGCACATTAACCCAGTGATGGTAGAGCTGGAGGTAGGATTCAAAACCACGATTTCTTGGTTCAGAGATGAGCATCCTAACCGCTAGACCACCACCACCGCCTCATTAGGTCTGATATATTAGGCAACAAATGAACATTTTGTTCTTGAAGTTGGGTTGTTGGAAGCATAAAAATGGGCAAGCGTAAGGGTCAAATTGTGATGGCTCTCCCTAACTGCAGCTCTTCTGGGATGTTGTGCATTGGTCAGGACCAAATAAGGGCCTGAGTCCACCAAACACCTCACTTCCAGAGCACTTTCTCAGCGCCTTGTTCCTATTTCATGTAAACATTATAACGTGTTGCTTTGAGATCGGTAGTTTAGCCGACGAGATTATTTTTACAATGGAGAGAAATTGCATCTTGGTAGCACCCAATCATCAAGACGTAAAGATTGGGTGCATGATATAAACCATGCAATTAAACAGCTGGGAGAGTAACACCGATTAGGGGTTTGATCACATAATTGTAGTTTTTTGCCTCATATGAACTGTGTAAATAAAGGCAAAGTAAGCTTCTGCAGCTGCTCCAGATACGCCGCTATTGTTGTTAGTGAGTTCTTGACTGTGTCCCGCCACTTCCTCGATTTTGACTGTCTAGCAAGAGAGCACTGTCTCTGAGCACTGTCAGTGAACACAGGCCCTAAAACAGAGTCATGGGCAGTCAAGGTTTGTGACCTGAATCAAAACGAAATTATATCGTAACAAACTTTGTGATATTGTCAGGCTTTAAATAATTATTTACTGAATCAACAAAACGTAATGTGATTGCGATTTACATTCCTAACAGAAAGAACACACAGTGTGTCACTGCATATGGGACTGTGTAGTCACAGACCTACTCAAAATAATCATAATTTTATGGCTAATGAATGCATATAAATATTTGTGTGAATTTATGAGCTGACCTGCAGAAGTTGTGAGGACCAAGACCTTCAGTATCCTCAAACTTACTGAAGGGATTTATTCCTTTACCCAGGATAAAGTGGGAGTTCCAGAATAGACAGTCATCTCCGTCGTCCGTCTCAGAAACTTTCCCTCTGTAGGACTCTCCATCCCCTGTATAGCAGTCATCTGGACCTGAAGAGAGCAACGCACTAAACTACGTTACACAAAATGCACCCGCAGCTGTCAAATGCTCATGAGGGTTTGGCTGCTTGTTGAATGACAAAAAATAGCATCTTCTCCCAAGAAGATTTCTTAAATATTTCCATACCGACATGACAGAATCTCCCAGAGAATCCTTCTTTACAGTCACAATCAAAGTCTTGTCCATCCTTAACACAAGTGCCTCCGTTTAGGCAGGGACTAGGGTCACATGGGGCAACTGGGATTAGAACACAAGATATTCAAATAAATGTCGATCTCCTAAAACATATTTGCACATTCTAAGAGGAAAAGGGCAGTCAATTTGAAACAATAAGACACTGCAAATATAGAGTGAATCCCATTTCACCCATGGCCCTACCCCTCTGTTTTGCGCGTTCACATGTAGGGGTAGGGGTAGGGTGTCCCATTTCTTATTAAGACAGAGGGGTAGGGGGAAAGTGAAGGGCTAACTACACCTTCTAACAGAGATTTTTCAGAGGCTCACTCCAAACAGGGGAGTAGGATGGGTATTTCCCAGAAGGCCCTGTGAAAACCTATCAGTAACATGACTGCGGAACCGACAGGGATGAGACATATAAATGTAATTAATAAAAATAGTAAAAAATTTAAACAACCATTGTATTGACTAGTTTTACTTTGTTTTTTATGAACACCACATAATAAATTGCTACTGTAGCGCCGGCCGCTATTATACTTCTTCAGATTGCTGCAGACAAACGCAAAAAAATGCCAACATCCCATGTGATGGAAATACTTTGCTTTACATTGATTCAACATATGTTGAAACTACGTTTCATATATTTCATATATATATATATGTATATATATATATATATATATATATATGTGTATATATATATATATATATATATATATATATATATATACACACACAGATATATGTATATATATATATATATATATATATATATATATATATATATATATATATATACATGCTATATGAAGTTATAACTTATATAACTTTTTTTTTTACAGTGGAGATGCATTCTGATCGGTGGCGAGAGTGAGAATATATGAGTGAGAATTCCGACCAGAATGCAGTTTCACTGTTCAAAAAGTTTCTTCTGTGATGCTTGTTTGTTTATAGAGGGTCTAGCTCGCCAAAGTTGGGACCTAGCAAAAACTTCCAGCAAAGCATGTCACGTCTGCCTGCGTAAAAATTCACAGCGACGTATGGTGACATATCGCGTTCATGAAGTTGTGTCCCATTTGATAGGGGCAGATTTGAACCCCTACTCCTTGCCACTCTATCCCAAAGGCCAAGGCCAAGGAGTGAAATAGGATCACCTGTAATGCTCCACCACCTGTTATTAACTAAAGTAATGAGATATTAATGTTCCATTTGATAGGTGCACAAAAGTAGTTCAAAGAATGTGGAAGTAGAATTAGAAACATCTCACTTGTTTTGCAGTTTGGAGGCTTGAAAGGTGCTTTACACTTGCACTCGAAGAAGGGAGGTTTGGACGTCAGCAGACAGAGGCCGTGACTACAGGTGTTCTGCAGACCATCATTCTTCCTGAAAACAGCCAGGTGGGTTATTTAAGTTGTATATAAAAAAGATATTACTACATTTTATTCAGATTTTGACAGACTTCAGGACTGTCTTCACCTCTCTCACACTTCCTGCCTTTGAAATTTTTGGGACACTTGCATTTAAACCTCCCTCTCCTCTCCTCACACACACCGTTATTCAGGCAAGGGTTTAGTAGTCTCTGCATAACCACAAGGGGAGAGACACTGGAAAAAATGCACTTCTACTGTATAAAGTTTAAAGACACACACATCATAAAAACTTACAAATCTACAAATTTAATCCATTTTATTAATGATAATACTCTCTGACGTACCTCTGACGTTTTGAATTTCAAAGAGCCATTCCCCCTTTTCTTCATCTTCATCATCACTGCTGTCATCAGGATCTTCATAGTCTTTCAGCAAATCTGGTGAATAAAGAGGTCATGCATCTAATAACTGCTTAAACAAAACATGCACCGGTGAACCTTGCGTAACTCTTATAAATCAGAAACGCGAAACCGACATGAAAGCCAAATCCACAGCTTTTAAACCTTAGTCAATTTTGTTCCACTCAATAACTTTTAAGGCTACTCCCCCGTTAACTCTCCTCGCCTTTTCCATGTCTTTCTTCGATCACCTTATGTCCCTCTCGTGTTTCTCCGCGGTTTGTCCTTTTTCTCCTCTTTTTGCAGGTTTGTCATGTGTTTGTCATGTTTCGTGGTTTTGATAACTATTCATTTGTCATTAAGGGAATTTATTAATGAGATCATAAAGTGCACATTGAATACTTAAACGAAGACCTCTGGTACTCTTTTGCCCATAAAAATTGGCAGTAATATTGACCGATTTGCAACATTCTTTCACTGTTGCCTTTAATAGGCATTCAACAGAATTAAAAAAGGAAGTAATTATAATATAATAATATTTTGCAATACCAAAACGTCGTAACAAATAAAGTCTGGAGAGAAAAAGGTCATTGAAGATGTGAATGACAGGTGGTGGTCATGCCTATGTCCGTGCAAAAGGAGGGCATTATCAAAAAGCTATTTTTGCATTCTTTTGCAAAATGGCAAAAATTGAAAATTTTAGCTTTTATAAAATAACATTTTATTGTTCACAGTTAAAGCACTAAGGTCATGTGACATTACTGCAAAAAGCATTGCTAGGATCATTGTCATTTCACCAGCTACATGTTTAAAGCAGATGGGCACATTACGAATCACGCTAAAAATTTAATTCTGTATGCAAATTAGGAATTAATTTTGAAAAAATCACCATTTACAAAGTAACAGGCAAAGGCAGAAGGTATAAAGATGAAGTAGAGGGTCTCACCCAGCAGGAATGATGTGAGAGCACAGAGAAAGAGGAGAAGGAGAAGCAGCCTGAAGTTCATCGTGGCACTTGGACAAAATGACAAATCATGGGTTAAAACGCAGAAAAAAGCAAGAGAAGGTCAGTGACCTGTTTGTTTTGGCTGGGTGTGTGTTTTTAGGGGCAGGAGGTGGTTTACAGGATTTGTGAGAGCATTTTTTGTGCTCTTAAAAACAAAGTTATGAGTTCTCTCAGATGTTTGTGGTTTCATGGAGGAGATTTTTCTATGTGAGGACTGGCTCACGAGGACAAAATTGCTTATAGAAAAAGTTGCAGGTTTTAAGTGACGTTTAAAAAAGAGGCAAATGCTTGTTTTTGGTTACTCAGTTAATGCTAGGGATTAGGTGTAGGTAGCTCCATTTATAGCTAATCACACAGGGGTCAGCTGGTGGACTGGCAGTTGGTGGTAACGCTTGATGCTCACCCCGGGATTAGAAGGTCGCCAGCTCAAATCCCAGACTGGTAAAGTGATCATGAGCAAGGCACTGCCCCCAAGCACTGGTTCCCAGGCGCTGCCCACTGCTCCTTCACACTTGACAGCCAAATGCAGAGGTCACATTTGGTTGTGGTGCACTGTGTGCTGTGCTGTGTGCGTTCACAATGACAAATAATCACTCACTTTCACTTTCACAACAGAAGCTCATAAACATACAAAATGGGTGTGTTACTCTAGTGGTAGGACACCGCCTCTGGACCAGGGAGGTTATGGGTTCAAATTAGGGGTCCCTGAGCAAGACCCCTTTATCCTAATCCAGCACTCCAGGGGACAAACTGTTCCTGAAATTAGGAAATGGGCAACTGCTAAATGTCATAAATGTAAATGTAAATAAAAGGACATGACTGTATGCGTGTGTTGCATACAGTCTGCCAGAGAGAAATCACACCTTTTTATCAGTGTTTGTCCACTGCGCTTTGTCCTTCTATCCACATTTGACTTTTTATCTTTCATCAAAAGAATCAAAGCACTGTGCTGACAGAGCGAGGTATCTGTTTATTTCTATCCAGACTTTGATCTCTTTTGCAGATTATGACTAACTAAACAGCGTAGAGTGTTGAACTATACAGAAAGGCAGAGAATACCAAGAGTAAAGCATAAAAGAATGTAAAATTAATGCCTTTATGCAATAGCAGGTGATGAGGACATTTTGCCCTCCCAAAACTGTGGATTATTTGTCATCAGAACACACACAGCACAGCACTAGTGCACCACAGTGAAATGTGACCTCTGCATTGACCCATCTGTGAAGCTGGCCCAGCTTATAATATGGGCAGATCGGGCGGGCAGTACCTCGCTCACGAGTCCTCAGTGGTATATTTCAGGATTCGAACTGGCGACTTTCCGATCATGGGACAAAGTCTCTAATCATATACTATTATCAACTACTCCAACCGTTTACTGCCTAAAAAGTTGCAGAATATTTGTCTGGCAATTGTTACTGAGGAAGTGAGTTTAAACCAATTTCAAACAGGACAATCACTTTTTTATTAACACGTTATTAAGCATCAAAATTCTGTGTAATTCAAATGTAATAAAATACTAAGAGTTCATATATTACATAGTACAATTATTTTATATTATGGATGAAGATTTTTTCTGTTGATGCTAATAGCAGTTATGTGATGAAGTAATGTCCTCAGTCAGCATTTGTCTTTACAGAAAGAATCTTCCTTTTCCATTATGTGAATTTTTGATGCATTTGTAACAAATAAAAAGTAAATCAAATTTACTAGTAACTCTGAATATTGTCAGAATTTTATTAGTTTGTTGCTCACATATAAAGAAACAAATGACATTTCTCTGTTGCTTGGAAATCTATATAATAATAATAACACACAACAGCAACACCACCACTACCAATAAGTCACAGCCCCTCTGGACTTGGCCGACAGTGCCCCTCGGACCCTGGAAAGAAGATGACCCCATCAGATGCCGATGGTTAAGTTGAGTTATTTAGTCCTGTTCTTTGGGTTCACTTTCAGTGCCATTTGTGTTGTGTCTAGTCCACCTTGTGTGTCTTCGGTTAGTCTTAGCTTCCCCAGTTAGCTGAGAAGGGTCTACGTAGGAACGTGCACTTCAGCCACATGCACTCTCAGCCACATGGACTCTCAGCCACAACAGTGAAGTAATCAGAAACAAGCAGCAAGCAGCAAGTTCTTGAGGCCAAGGTGAACAGTAGTTGCTTTTATTTGTTTTTTTACTGAATTATATAGTTACATCGCTTATTTCATACCATACACATTATTGCAGTGTTAATGTTTTTAGTCTAGTGTTAGTAACTTGTTTGACTGGAGGAGTTTTTTCAGTTACGTAACTGCTAGTCATTTTTAAAATGCCCATCAATGCCTTATTTTTGAAGGTAATGCAAGGTGAATCAGTTATATAATATAACTAGGTGACTAATTAATGTGCAAGAAATGCACTGAACTGTATGTTAAAGCAATAAGAAAGAGACTTAATGTTAGCCAGACATGGAGAAATATCTTAAGATAAAGTTAGTTATCTGGCAATATGGAAGTGCTAACCAAGTGTTATGTTTTGCAGACACAGGATGTAACAGATGCTGCAATACCACCAAAGGTAGAAGTAAATTTTAATTCTGTTTTTACATCAATAATTGCAAAAACACACGTATATAAATACACCAAATCGTTATGCATATCTAAGGTATCTGGGTCATTGCACACGCTAAAACAGCCAGGCCAGGTGGTGCATTGACAGTCAACATCAAGTCATTGGTCTGGTCCAGCTGCCCCATCTATGAAAGATGAAGATGCTGGGAAGGCTCTGCAGGAACACGAAGCAATGAATACCGAGGAAGATTCAATTGGTTAGTAAAGATGTTCTGCTCCATTTGTTTTTGGTTTAGCCATGTGCAAAACATGCACAGACTTTTAGAAGAAATGGTGAATTGCAGGAAGTTCACCATATACTGCTGCCTCCTTAACTAATTTTTTTAAAAATATTGTTTTGTTTTGTTTTCTTTTTATCTAAAAAAATAAAAATATCATTCCTGATGTGTCCACGGTTCAAGTGTTTCCTATCCAGCTTTTTAATCAATCACAGTTTGGTACCCCATGGCATTGTGTATTACAGTTCTGATATATGATTGGCTTAATGACAGAATTGTACTATTAGGTATTCCATTTGATTTCTATTCACACACAAACTGCTATCAAATATAATATTAGCAAGTTGTGATGGTTGCATAACTATTTTTTTTCCATGGGATAACAGCGGAAAATAAACTTAGCACTGGTGTTTCGGGCCACCATTGCCACGACGATAATCATTACAAGAATAACGCCACCCCGCCAACTGCAGGTGTTCTTTCGAGTCTGGTAAAGACATTCCAGGCGTAATGGAATACCGCAGCAAATATAGATCTGATAACTGCAAGATCTTTTGGTCTATTTTGAATTATAGCAAAGGAATGTTACAGGAATTATTTTCCTCTTGAATGTTTGAATAATTGATGAAACACATGACGATGAACATGGTCAATGACAGTGGCTGTAATTTTATGACTGTCCTCTCTCTGTCTTTGACCTTGCCCACTGTTTCCTCTTCCACGTCCACGTCCTCTCCACTCTTGTTTCATTGTGTGTTAAAAATTACACCACTTTATTACTACTTTTATACCAACAAGTGTTGCTAACTTTTGAGTGATTGAGAGCAGATTTGCAGCAAGTAATGCAAAACTGATTGCAGCTTTGGCCCAAGTTCAGTAGTGTTTGGGATGGAATTTAGCAGTTGCTTTATTTGTGAAGCAAATTGTTTAATCAGACACTTGATGGATTTTGGTGTTACCAAATGATCACTGTGACTAGTGCTTGCAACAACTTTAGCAGTGAAAAGTGATGCGTTAATGACAATATGGCTTTGCTGTGCAGAAAAGTTTACTGATTGCTTATATTTATTTGGGAAATGACAACTGACTAATGGCATGGTCAATGGTTAAGCGCCTGGAGAAATCTGGTGTAAATAGGCGGCATCTGATGCCGCTAACAGGTCCGAGGGTGCACTGTTCGCCATAGTCCAGAGGATGTGACAACAACAACAACAACAACAATAATATTTAATAATACACATTAACTATTATTATTATTCCTAACATATATGTAGCATTACATTTCTCAAACACAAATAATGTAATACTTTGTTATTAATATATCAATAGAAGAAGGAAAAATGTTTGCAAATATTTAAAAATAATTGCACTATTTGGAACCCATATCTACAGTATGTTACAGTATATATTGGATGTATGGATTGATGCAGCACACCATCTTTTTATAATGAGATATAATCTAGAGACGGTCAGGAAGGGGATGTAAGTGCCGCACGTTATAGAATAAATAAAAATCACTGGACATGGTGAAGGAAGCAAACTTTGATCATTGATAGAAAGTGGCTTTATCTCAGGTGTTTGTCTGACTAGATGGAGGCATCACCACTTTAACACTCCTGTGTTGCATGCGTTGACTAGAATTGAACATTCTACGACTGAACCAACAATACTCAGTGATCAAGGTGCATGATCCGTTATGAATCAGAGGTCGCAGAAGATTTTACATGTACATTTATAGCATTTAGTAGACGCTTCTGACAGTGCAACGCATAACAGTGTTTTTGTGGTCCACCTGTAGAAGTATGAGGGCTGGCTTAGTCTCCTTCTAGATACTCCTTAGCGGTGAGTCTACAGACAACGTTTGAAGGACAGTATGATCTCAGCAGGTATAAGTTCAAGCTTTCAATTACTGAGGAGCCAACACTGAAAAGAGTTCTTTTGCGTATGGATGGTTCAAGACGAGCAGTGATTGATGCTCTGAGAGGATGAGAAGTGTTCTGCTGTTTGATCAGTGCTGATATGTAAGGAGGTGCAGCTCCATTCTTGGCCTTAAAGGCAAGTGTTAGGGATCTGAAGCCGATGCGAGTCGCCACAGGCAGCCAGTGGAAGTGCCGTAGTAGGTGTGGTGTATGAGAATTAAGAAACATTGTAAATGAGTCTCACAGCTGCATTCTGGCTTGTGATTAGTTTTGTGTGGAAATCCATTATTAGAGCAGTAGTCCCTTGTCAGGCTGAAATGCCAAACAATCCATATCACATCTCCCCAGACACCAAATATTAATAAATACAGAGTATTATTATTGATAAATTATATTATTAATTTATGTATTATTTGCCTTATTTTTAACTACTAGAAATAGTAATATCAGTGTCCGTTTTCTTATATAAAATGAGCTGCCTTTGGCCTTTCTGGAAGAGAACTGTTATCATTAAGATTTCACTTACTCTTAATGACTAGCGTAGATGTCAACTGCAATTTCGCTCCGATACCGCTCACATCATGATTCTGAGGCATGCCCAAATTGACCCAGAATTCACCTGTGCTTCGGCAATTATCAAAACTGTTACACTTCAAAAATCAGGAGCAGAATGAAATTGTAGAGTTGTAGTGGAGAGTGGAGCGACTTGATGCAAATTTGACCTTAGTAGAGGGCGGGACAAACAACCACGTGAGTGGGGAGCGGAAATTCTCACATGCTCTGATCTGAAGGTCGCTGGTTTGAATCCCGTAAAGGTACCACAGAGGTACTCATGAGCAAGGTACCGTCCCCAAGCACTGCTCCCCAGGGGGCTATCCATGTCGGCTGCTCACTGCTCCTTTACAGACAGTACATTTTGTGTGCTGTCTGATGATGTGTTCCCAACGACAAATAATCAGTCACAGACACAAGTGCTTTCCACAGTCCACAGGTTAAAATGTTATTTTTACTTTGTGTGGAATAGTAAGATATTTTTTATGGCTACGCTTTTCACCCATTAACATGAATGCTCAACACTAAACACTGATAGATCCTGTTTATTTCTGACTTTTAGCGGTCAGTCTCAAGTCTCCAGTGTTCAATTTTAAGTAGGCTTTGCCAAACGTCAGACGTTCCGTGTCTAAATCCACCGTTCATCCGTGTCACCGCTTATTTGATTCTTCACAGGGTGTTTACTTCGTCTGTAGTCTGCCATTGTCTCTCGTCTCCGTCGTCTCTTTGAGGTAAAGCTGGAATCAGTCAGCGCTGCATTGTGAATGGACAGGGCTGTAATTAGCATATAAATGAACAGACCCAGGGAGGAGGTGCTTTCCTCCCCACACATTCTAACAAGCTGGAGCAGAGGCGTATTAGGATGCCGATAGCGTAAACCCGGATCGGTGTGAGCATCCAGGGACAAAGCAGAGCGCCAGACAAAGTGTGTGTATCAGGCCTTTAGGGGCGTGGCTGTTTGAAAGTGTTAGTTTTGCTGTTTTGTTGGCAGAGGACATGCTCACATTTACTTGACTTGTGCTCTTATCCAAAGTGACAAAGTTTGAAGTCCACCGAGAGATCCTGTTCTTTGTACTTGTAAACTTAGGGTGTATTCACACCAGGAAAGTCCGTTAGTTCACTTGCTTTAGTCCGGACCAAATAAAAAGTTCTCTTTTTTTTGGTGCAGTTCGCTTTCACATTGTAGACCCTGCTAGTGGACCACCGAGGTACTAGAGAAAGGTGAGAAAGATACTGTCCCCAATCACTACTGCTCCCTGGGTGCTGCCCATGTCAGCTGCCCACTGCTACTTCACGGATGGGTTAAATCCAGCGGTAACGTTTTGTTGTGGCATGCTGTGCTGTGGTGTGTTCACAATGACAAATAATCCAAAAACAGATCAATTGCACAAAGTGCATAACAATTTTCAGGTGAAACGAGAAGACGGCATTGGAGAAACAAACTTTCTTTAGACACCAGAACTGCTGAGAGGACTGTGAAAGAGTCTGTATCTTCTTTTCGGAAGACAGGGCAAGTTTTAAAATGCATCAACGCTTCGTAGTTACATTAAAATTTTACAGACAATGTCAGACTCTTTTCCAGAGCAACATTTTCCTAATTAGAAAGAAAGTCTTCCTGGAAACCCTTGGGGTCCATAGTCTTACACAGGGACAAACAGTGTTTATGACAGTGCCCTGGAATCTGAACACCAATCCCAAAAGAGGTTTCACACTCCCACATCATGGCTATAGATGAAGTCCACACAGTGTATTGGTTACATAGTTCACATAAGGCCCAGTACCTAACATGGAAACCAGATGGTTAAAATCTGTAGGTCCCACCGAGATTTGAACTCGGATCGCTGGATTCAAAGTCCAGAGTGCTAACCATTACACCATGGAACCTCCTCATATGTAGAGGGCTTACTTTCACAGGACCCATGCTAATCTTCTCTGCTTCAATCCATATTTAGCAGTATGTGGTGCTGAGCAGTTCTGGTATTGGGGTATGTCTTCGTAAATTCTCAGTTGTCCAGGAGATGAAGTCTTGAGAACTCAAAATGAGGCAACTGGACTTGCGTTAGGGTCTTAAAAGTGCTCTTCAGTTCTAAAATTCTGATCCGGAGTTCTAGGCTAAATACCTCTAGTAGCGTTGTCACTTTTAAAGTGGTTGTCGATAAAATTGGCACCGACATGATACATGGATCGGTATCGGCCTGATAACGACTCAAATCGCTGGATCGGGTATCGGTGGCATTGGGCCGATCTATGGAGCCGATCTGAAAACCCGAAAAGCAAATCACACCATTATACTGTTTAATTTCCTTAACAACACCAGCTCTCACTCACAATCTGTGTGTTCCTGATGGTTTTAGCGCCGCAGGATTAGGGAGTGTCACAAAGTTAGACAACTGTGTATAAACGAATCATTTTTGAGCTGTTATTTTAATAATAAATAATTTAGCATATGCATATGGGTGTGTAATTATTACACTGTTTTCGTATTTAAGTCAAGTATAACAGAATAATCTCAGTTATGTATTCAGACATTTTTAAAGCATTATTTTCTGTTCAAAAAGACTGAGAGACTGTATCGGTTTTGTATCGTATAGACAGATATCCAAATTTATGATATCGGTATATAATAAAGTACAAAAAGTACATATCAGACATAATTAAAGTGGGAGCCGGCCATGTTTAGCAATCGACACACCTTGCCATCCAACAGGCTGTTAGGGGGCAGCTGGTAGCGTAACGGTAGGGTGTTTGCCCCATGATCAGAAGGTCACAGGTTTGAATCCAGGGCTGGTAAAGTTACCACTGAGGTACTCATGAGCAAGGTACCGTCCCCAAGCACTGCTCCCTGGGCGCTACCCCTGTTAGCTGCCCACTGCTCCTTTGTGGATGGGTTAACTACAGAGGTCACATTTCGTTGTGGTGCGCTGTATGCTGTGCTGTGGTGTCGAGTCATGTGTGAGTTGTCAGTGTCACCTGCTCCCAGTTGTGAACTGATTGTTGGCCCTCTCATTTAATTTGCCAGAGGTCTGAAGACGGTGGGTTGATTGAGTTTGAGGTAATTTGTTCCACCACTGGACTGTGAAGAGTCTTGGTGCGTTTCTTTACTTTTGAGAAGATGGGTAAGGGTCAAGGCTGGCAGTGCTCAGTGCTCTGAGAGGATTAGAAATGGCATGATAGGTAAAGAGGGGCAGATTATTTTCAGCTTTGTAGGCAAGTGCAGGGTCTTAAAACGAATGCAGCCAGACGCTGGGAGAAATAACGCTTCTGCCTGTAGGTACTAAAGTCTCAAATTTCCCTTTACTCATTCATTCATTCATTCATTCATTCTTTTCTCTGCTCCTTCTCTGCCTGACAGCAATAATCTGCTCCTCCACAGGGTGACAGGAAACAAGCGTTTCCAGGGCAAGTACTACTGTGGCTTCCCTTGCGCAACCATCTAAATCTCACTGCCGGTGGCACTCAGCGCTCCTCTTAATTCACTGCTGGATTTACCGATAGGTGTTTTTATGCCTCAGGGCGAGAGGAGATTAGCACAAGCGTGGGCTCTCCGATGCCGCTGTCGCATTCATCTTGCTCAGTTACTCTCATCATCTCAATCCTTTTATTATACTGCAGTATGTGAAAATACATGTAGGACCAGTTGTTTATGTAATTTTCCATTTATATATTCCATTATATATTTCTTTTTAAGGCGACATGGTGGTGTAGTGGTTAGCGCTGTCGTCTCACAGCGAGAAGGTCGTAGGTTCGATACCCGGGTCAGCCGTGGGGCCTTTCTGTGTGGAGTTTGCATGCTCCCCCCATATTCGTGTGGGTTTCCTCAGGGTGCTCCAGTTTCCTCCCACAGTCCAAAGCCATGCGATACAGGTTAATTGGCGACTCTGAATTGGCTCCGTAAGGTGTGAATGTGAGTGTGTCCTGCGATGTGTTGGCGCCTGCCCAGGGTTAGTACCCACCTTGTGGCCGTAGTTCCCGGGATAGGCTCTGGTGCCCAAACCCCTCCACTCCGCACCATGCACCCACCTCGGGACCCCAGTTGGGATGGTGTGTTTTGCATAATCACGAATATTTCGTTTTACTAAGGCTCAACAAAAGAATACAGCAAGGATTTAAGCTGCTTTCAGAAGTTTTTGTCTGCCATCACATTGTTCATTCTTTTTGAACCTGAAACGTCTCATTTCAGCCCAGGCAATTTATGTGTCTAATATTTGTAAAAATTCAAACCAGCGCATGCAATAACCATGAATCTCAGATGAAATTTTTATAGATTTTCCAGCAGCATTTGGAAACTGCACCACGGTCTGCTGAACAGCTTTTTTCACTTCACTTTTCGAGACAGAAATGACAAAGACGTTTCTGTTTTGGTCTCTATAACTGTATTGTCAGCTGATGTCAACAGACCGTGACCACCGTCGCTCAGTCAGACACATCTCATTTCATGGATAATAAAAAAAGGGACACAACGCGGCATTTGAAAGTTTTGCGTCAACATTGTACTTTACCAGGTGTTTAAAGCTCTGTATGGGTGTCATGATGTCAGTTGATAAGGGCAGTATATTCCACTGATGGATTTTGAAAGTGGGCGGCACAGTGGCGCAGTGGTTAGCGCTGGTGCCTCACAGCAAGAAGGTTTTGCTGGACCGGAACTGGACCCCTCCAGGACCGGAACTGGACCCCTTTGATTTATAGTATAGCTCCCTCTGGACCTTTGTTGCTGGATGAATGGTAGATCATTACATAACTAGAATAATGCCTAGTTTCACTTATTAAACATTTTCAAACGTCTGTCAGCAATAAACATCTCCCAGAAACCTGAGGCAAAACTAGAGACGGACTACTACATTGTATATTGTGTATTTGTGTTGTTGTGTTGGCAGTTCTGTCATGGCATTTGCATTTGTGTTGTGACTTTTGCCTTCTCGTTATGTGTGTGTTTTGCATTTTTGTTAATGCTTTTGATTTCATGCAGTGGCTTCTGTGTTAGTGTTGTAGTTTTTGCATTTCCCTTGTGCCTTTCAGCATTCTTTTGAACCACCTTGGCCGCCCTCGTTTTGCGGAAAAACGTCTCACTTCTGCTAAATTTGTGCACACACTTTTTGCCATCCATAACACTGGAATTACTAGGTTGCTGTGGCGATGAAAGCAATGTCTCGTGTGGTGAAGAAATTGGGTGAAACAAGTGTGCAGTCACATGGCTGCGGCTTTCATTTAGCGTGTCTACACTTGGCTGATGTTTCCAAGAGGACGTTTCAAATACAGGTCTTTTGTGTACAGTTGAGGCCCAAAAGATGCTCAGTCGGTGTTCTAATGTAGTGTTGCCACTTGAATTGGATGAAAGTAGTCATATAGTTCTCTCTCTTAATCCTAAGTGGAACGGACATGATGCGGAACCCTTCTGACAGCCGCAGCTGAAGTAGATTTAAAGCCCGAAACTCGACACTGCGACGCGGCGACGCTCTGCTCCAGAAGATGGCACTGTAGTAAAGCGCTAAACAGCTCTGTTCGCCTGGTCATCATACCCAGCCTGACCTCCCTTGTGCAGCTCTGTTCCTTTTAAACAATTTCTAAACGCAGATTTCATTTGCAGTTTTAGGAATTAATGGAGTTGAAGCCAAGAGTTGATTTCTCAGGGAGATTTTCTTGATTCTTGATTCCAAGAACAAACTACATGGAAAAGAGGTCATTACAAAACAGTCTTGATGGAGTAAGTGACAAAATATCTTCATGTCCTACCAGTTTGTACCAGCAGAGCAGGTCTTCATCCCTACCAATGATTCAGCTGATTAACAAATTTTAATTCCAAGATTTTCGAGTCGCTATTCGATCCAGAGTCACACTGAATCTATGAGGGCCTGTGTCCACCAAACGCGAACGCACAAATCCCATGAGCTTCAGCATTCAGAGCGCTAAACTCCTTCAGCGCCATTTCAGACATCAGTGCTTCAAGTTCCGTTCTACTTTTAGAACATCGCTGGGCTCGTCAATGTCCCTTCTCTCTTGATAGCCAATCAAAGTCGAGGAAGGGGCAGGACATACTCAGTCAAGAACTAACTAACAACAATGACAGCGTATCTGGAGCAGCTGAAAAAGCTTATTTTGGCTTTATTTACACTGTTCTAATAAGGCAAAAAAAAGCGCTGTCACCTCACAGCAAGAAGGTCCTGGGTTTCGAGCTCCGGGTCGGCTGTCGGGCCTTTCTTTGTGGAGCTGGCATGCTCTCCCCGTGTTCACGTGGGTGTCCTCCAGGGGGTTCCGGTTTTCTCCCACAGTCCAGTATAGGTTAATTGGCAACTCTAAATTGGCCCCTGGTGAATGGTGTGAATGTGAGTGTGATTGTTTGAGTGTGTCTGTGCCCTGCGGTGTGTTGGCAACTGCCCAGGGTTGTTCCCCGCCTTGCGCCCGTAAGTTCCCGGGATAGGCTTTGGTCTCCCGGCGACCCCAGCTGGGATTAAGCTGTTAGGATAATGAATGGCTAATAAGGCAAAAACTCCTAATTGCTGCTACTCTCCCAGCTGTTTTCTTGCACGGTTTATCTCATGCACCCAATCTTTACATCTCGAAGACATGTGAGTAACTCGTTTAAATGCGATTTCTCTCCATTGTAAAGATAATCTCTTTTATGTCGGCTGAACTACCGATCTCAAAGAAACACATCACAATGCTTACATGAAATAGGAACGAACGAAGAAGTGCCCGCTGACGCTTTTCGTAGCTTAACGAAAACATTCGCCAGGGTTGCCAACTTTTCCAAAAACCTCGGCGTGAGATTGTGGGTGTGTCTGTGGCCGATGTCGGGATCGATGAGCGGGGGGAGGTATTTGGGCGAGTGTCTGCGGCAACTGTTCTCAGCGAATCATCAGTCAGAGAAGTGTTTACAGTCATTCAGGAATGAGTGCACATGAGTGAAAAAATTACAACACAGAAGAATGTCAGATTTGGCATGAGATTTCTTTCCTGAGCGTGAGAGCGTGAGATTGAGGCTGAATGCGTGACTGTCACGCCGAATGCGTGAGAGTTGGCAACACTGCATTCGCTGAGAAAGCGTTCTGGACGTGAGGGTTTGACCGCTCTCAGCAGTGTTTGGTGGGCATAGGCCCTGAATCAATTCGTTTTGGCATCAACTCCCTGCCCAAGCCATTTGTCTGTTTTAACAGAGACGTGGTCACTTTTTAACCCATCCCCCTCTCTCTCTCTCTCTGCTTTGCTATTGACACACACACCAACTTTTTTGGCCAGTTAGAAAAAGTGACAGAACTGCACTGTAGTGGACCAAAGACTATGATTAATGTGTCTGTTCTCTATCTGGACTTGTCTCACCCTCTCACGCAGAACTCTTTGTCTGTGTGCCTCTCTTGCGCACACTTCACATTCTGTCCTTTCTCATTTTATGGCGTTTTTCTTCTTCCATGGTTAGATTGTAGCTACAGAAAACACAAACCCGTCTCTTTCTAATCTGTGAGAGGTAGAGATTGACCAGGTCCCTCTTCTCTTAAAGAGAGGATGCTCTGTCCTGCTGTCAAAGTCAGTTACATTTTTTGGTGCTCATTACTGTGAGGAGGACAATGTTCTGTTACAATATTCTCTTTTATTACTTCGTCTTCTTTCAACTTTTTATATCTTTAGTTCCCACCACAGTTTTTCTCGTAGAGACTTTTAAGCACATCAGTTAGATCCAGGGTGTTGTGTTTGTTGCCAATAGTCTTACTACAGCCGTCATGTCCAAAATCATGCGATACTGTATGTAGGTTAATCTAAATTGGCCCAGTAAGGTGTGAGTGTGAGTGTGTGATTGTGCCCTGCAGTGTCTTGGCGCCGATCCAGGCAGGGGTGTGTCAAGCTTTCCAAAAGTTGTGGGGGCTTCTGGGACGGGGAAGTAAAATTCCTCCTGATATTATCACAGCATATTTTAGTATCGTTTTAATCTGTCAAAAGTGCTTGCAACGCCCATGTGTCCAGGGTTGGTCCCCGCCTTATGCCCATAGTTCCTGGGATAGGCTCTGGTTCCCAGTTGGGACCAAAGTTGGGATTAAGCGGTTGGAATAATGAATGAATGAAAGTGAGTGATTATTTGTCATTGTGAACACACCACAGCAGAGCACACAGTGCACCACCACCAAACGTAACTCTGCATTTGACCTATCCGTAAAGGAGAAGTGGGCAGTTAACATGGGCAGCACCGGGGGAGCAGTGCTTGGGGACGGTACCTTGCTCACGAGTACCTCTGTGGTAACTCTACCGGTCCTGGATTCAAACCTGCGACCTTCTGATCACAGGGCGAACACCCTACCGTTACGCCACCTGCTTCGCATATAGCATTGACACTGATAACGATAACCATCAAAATTCTCACTCTTGGCGCCGATAATCATTTAACTCAAAGTATTTATGAGCTCAGGTCCCTACAGAAGCAGAAAAATAGTTTCATGTGTGTCTGTTTCCATCCTGTTCTTGCATCATTGTCTTAATATTCATTAAATTCATGACACTGACTAATCCAGGAGCGGGTAATTGACAATTCTACTTGTGGTTCTATTATATCAAATAGAGAGCCTCTCATCCCGCCCTGAACAAATCCCATGGACCAGTGCACACATGGCAGCACATACACACACTTTGCCAGTAGCATTTTGTCTGTAGGGTTAAGAGCAGTGAAACTGACATGGTTAATGCTTTACAGGTGCTTTTACCTGACAGCAGTGCTCCACTGACTGACCCTTGTGTGACCACAAGCACGTAACAAATACTGTATATAGAGAATGATGATAATTTGGTCAAACAAGAGCATCTTTAGCATTAAGGTTAGATTAAGGTTAGGGTTAGGGTTAGGGTAAAGGTTGGACAGGGTAAATGTAAGGTTTTGGTCGAGATCCTGAACAGAGGTGTTGGAGGAGCTGACTTTGGATCTTCAGAGAGACTTATGATTGCAGAGGGCAGAGATATACTTAAGGCTCAGTATCATGGCTACCACGCGTCCTCAGCGTTCTTTTGCCGCATCAGGAATCAGGAATTACCAGCAAAAATTGGTGTGACAGTGTGTTCACGTTTTGTTACGTGACGTCTGCATCGTTGTGTACTGTCAACATGGCTGAGCGGTTTTGCGTCTTTTTTGCACCTTCGTTACATCCGAATGCAAATAATTTTAATCTTCAACATCTTTTTCCCCTCATTTCACAGCAAAACCGGTCGATGTTTTCTCGCACTGTCGCTTTCAACTTCCTCTTCTTCTTCTGTCACTTTACAGCGGAATGGACGCTTTTATAGTGTACACTGCCACCTGTTGGAATCCTCATGTTTAACAAAAAGTATGCGCACAAGTATAGTCAGTACAACACTTGCGTAGCAGCAGCATACGCGTCACATAGCCATAAGTATATCGAAGCTTTTGATTAGGGAGTTGGCCCCATGGTCGGAGGGTCACCAGTTCTAGTCCCAGACTAGTAAAGGTAACACTGAGGTACTCATGAGTAAGGTAAAGGGGACTGGCAAAAAACTGCACCTTCAAATGATTATATATTAGCTTCAATGTATTTTTTACAGAGTTGTGGCCGATTCCCAGTCATGTTCTTGACCACGGCTTTATCAGTTTTGATTTGATAATTTCTTTGCGTCTCTTTTAGCACATGGTTTTGGACTTTGAGTTACAGTATTTCTTTTGTCATATTTTGCATTTTTTGGCCTCATAAGTAAAGTTTTCGACTGTTGTTTTGGAACTCTGCACTTGGATTTGTCCCTGTAATCACAGCATAAATATGGGGTTTGTGTTAAACGATGGATATGTTAGGGTTAGGATTATTTATGATTAGATTTAGGGTTATGCACCGAGTTCCTTGATGTCTTCAGTAGGGATTCAGTAGGCGATATCCGCTGTTTTTCATGCTTATTTCTGCCGATGCTGATAAATGAGGAAGACAGAGTGGAAGGCGAGTTGAGTACGTGAGGACAAGATAATTTGCTGGCCAAAGTTCCACTGCATGCTCAGCATTCTGGCACAAAAATAATGCCATAGTTCTAACATTTCTAACACAACGCTAAGGCGTAAAAGCAGACTCCAGTGAGGGCAGAGCACCTTGAGCGCAGAGAGTTGACTTGTGAATGTTCCACCATATGCTCAGAAATTTGGCACCAAATAACGCCGTACATTTTTTAGCCAGAAGGTAAGCAGAAATCTGTCCTCAGGCTTTGGACATGTCTGGCATAAGCGCTATTTCAGCGTCATCAAATATCAGAATCAAAATATTACGCAAATCTAAGCATCGGTCTGATATCAACGACGATGCAATTATCGACCGATTCTGCTACAACGCCGATATCATTGTCTTCAGACTTGATTTGAAAACCCTCTCTTCAAGAATGTATGTAATGTGTTGTAGCTACACATTTAAGACACATTGGGCAAAATAATAATCATTCTGTTATAGATTTTTCTGATTGCATCAGAGAAATAATTTTGAATATCGGGAAACATTTGCCAAAGGTAAACAGCTAAATGTTTTGACTGAGAGCTTTGTTAGGTGTTGATGTGTCTTAGAATATAATGAAAGTCAATGAAAGTTTTGTAGGAAAGTCATGACATTTAAAATATCAAATGTATGTATGAAAATGTCAATATGAGCCTACAGCACTGCTACGCAACATTAGACAAAGCCAGAGATTCTGTTGTGCAGTTTTGAGAGATTGCAAATTTGCTGGGTTGATAACACTATTTTTACCCTGTTTTCTGCCTCTCTCTCCCCCTTTTTTTCTCTTCTTCTCATCGTCGTTCATCTCTCCTTCTGTAATTTCATCTCCCTTCTGTCTCCCTTTTCCTCTCACGCCCTCGTCCTCCAAAGTCTAGCAGTCGAGGACTTTTTAACTTTGCACTTACAGCTTTTGTACGAGTTGAAAAACGCTCCACAGCTCCGGCGCTCTCTGTTTTTACCCTCCCTTTACCTGCTCGGCTTTGTGTTGCGTTTAAAAAGGCCTCGCAGCCGCTAAAAGCTCCTTCAATCTTTAAGGAAGACACGCAACGTATCTAAAACCAGCTCTGTGAGTGTGTGTGTGTGTGTGTGTGTTAGTCATTGCCTTTTTCCTGCCACTTTTTGATTGGCAACGTGTGAACAGAGAGAGACACTCCGTACATCCCAATTCCATCCTGCTGCTTTTTCCCCGAGCATGGGAACGCATGCGGTCACACGCACACACACACACATTGTGCTTACACAGGTCGAGCCAGATGGTGACGAGTGCACAGATTAAAGGGAGCGAACGTGTCAAGCTCACAGAGCGAAATCGTCCCACGTGTGCCGCCGTCACACTCTCTTATACGTCTCGCACCTCTGTCGTCTATCCATTTCAGAGGCTGGAAAATTGGCTAATAAATTATTTAGTAGCAGGAATAAAGTTTTCATACGCCTGCTGGCATTTTTCCTAAGGAATTTCTCCTAAGGTAATGGAAAAAGTAGCAGAGGGCTTCCAGGAGTCACATCGATATTCGGCCTTCGCAAAAAGCCTTTAGAGCAGCGTTTCTAACGCGATATTATGCAGACGCTCAGACAAACAAATTGCACTTTTGCTCGTCACACACCGTTTCCAGATGAGCTAATAACACTGTAACAGCATTTTTATTTTCTGTGTTCTGATCATATTTGCTGAATGTCTTGTCCATATTCAAGGAGAACTTTGGTCAATTTCAACATTTATCTCTACTGTTCAGTGTCACGGAGCGCTGTCAGTAGCGACTAAGGGTCTGCGTCTACCCATTTTTTGCATTGAGAGCGGTCAAAACCTCACTTCCAGAGCACTTTCTTGGCTCTTCTCTCAGTTCTTGTTGTTGCTAAGTTACAAAAAGCGTCACTGGGCACTTCTGCGTTCGTGGAAGCTGAAAGAAGTGCAGAGAAAGCGCTCTGGAAGTGAGGTTTTGACTATTATTGTCAGGGATCTGATTAGGATATGACACGAAAGACAGACGTTAACAATCTTCCAGCGGCCGGGTTGGGCGGCTGCCGGACTGCTTCACGATTCAGACAGGGATCTGGTTAGGATTTGAACCGAATGCCGAACTTTCACAGTTCGCCCGTGATCTGGTTAGGATTTAGCAAACTGCTACTTGTTAGCCGTTAGCCCGTGTAGCGTGGTGGTTAACCTAAACGCGGCTGAGAACGCGAGTAGGTAGGATTGCCACACGAGTTGATTTAAGAACTCTCTTACACGAAGAGCAAGGATTTCCACAATAAATCCGTGTTCTAACAACACACACTCTATCAAAGAGATGAACCCAATAACTGAGAGTACTCAAGAGTCAGAAAGGCGGGCCGGGTGACTCAATGGCAGAGCGATGCGCCCCAAGGAAATGACTCCTTTTATACCCTTTGAACCGCGGCCGACCACTTCCGGGTCCTACTATTGGCCACGGGAGGCAGTGCGCGTGACAATTATCGGCGCAAAAAAGACGTTTGGTGGAACACAAGCCCTAAGCCGGTGTAGACAGCATCATTTTGTCACACAGAACAATACAGCTAAACGTTGAAAATGACCAAAGTTCTCCCTTTAGGTTTAGAAACTGCAATTCTACATGAAAGAAAGTGGAGGATGCTAAAGCCTCTGCCTTCTTTAGAAGTGTGAAAATACTACAGATAAATTTGCCGAAAAGTGATGTTGGAAGCAGCAGTCTGTCGAGGCCCGGTGATGGAGAGCAGCAGTGAGTGTTTGCATTTAGCGAATAGGGAATGGTTATGGGGAGGCGGGGGGAGAGTTATTGAGGATATTTCTGCTCTCTGGCTGAAGTAGCTTACGCCTAGAATCTCAATCAAGTGTCCTGCCTCTCATACACACACACACACACACACTTGTTGGGAGATTCTGGCTTCTGAGATTACTGGAGTCTCAGCAAAGTAAACAGCCTGAACTGTGTATGTGGGAATGTACTCAAACACACACACACACACACAGTATGTGTATATATATATATATGCATACACATAAATACACACATTCACACAAGCCATATAACGTTAAGATTAATGATTAATGCGAAAGACGTGAAACCTAAGAAAGAGCCCCTCTATTTGTCCCAACCTGCTGCTGTTGTTTTTGTGCATGTTTTGCTCTTGTGTGTTCCCAAAATCTGTCGAAAAACTGCCTCAAATTCAATTATGACACACTCCGAGGACTTAAATACCCAGGAGATTGTGAAATCTCTTGGGAAGTGGTGCAGTCAGGCTGTGCTCAGTCCTGGAAGCACACTGAAATTGAAATTATTACCAGGGTTTTCCTCGCTGATTGCTACCACACAGCTCAGAAAGCAGGCAGAGGATGTGCTGTGACTTGAGGATAACTCAATTGTGTCGTACCGGGGAGCATTTAGAGTTTAAATCCCCGCTGTCAACCTTTCCATTTAGGCCATTTTTTTTTTCTTGTTGTTGCTCAAAGGCTCATGTGGGTTTGCTGGTAACGTTTAGGAGCTCTTTTAGCTCTGCTGGGAGTTGTCTTATATTTGCATTGCAACATTTTTTGGGGTGGTGATGGTGAGTATTTTTATTTCTATTATTTTTAGATATTTGAATAAAATTCATTATTCATAAAGATGAGCAAATCGTCTGGAAATGTTACGCAAAATTAATAAAATGTAATAACTTTTTAAAGAGGGACAGCACGGTGGCGCAGTGGTCCTGGGTTCGATCCCTGGGTCGGCCGTAGGACCTTTCTGTGTGGAGTTTGCATGCTCTCCCTGTGTTTGTGTGGGCTTCCTCCAGGTGCTACGGTTTCCTCCCATAGTCCAAAACCATGCAATATAGCTTAATTGGCGAATCTAAATTGGCCCCGTATGGTGTGAGTGTGTGTGACCTGCGGTGTGTTGGCACCTACCCAGTGTTCATCCCCGGTTTGCACCCCAGTTTCCGAGATCGGCTCCAGTCGGCCCCGGTTGGAATTAAGCGGTTTGGATGATGAATGAATGAATGATACTTCCCATGACACCTTAAACGTGTATCTACAAGGTCTTGTGAAATCGCTAGCAATGGTATTTTTATATTAAAGATATTAAAGTAAAATTTATGGCTAAATTCAAACATATATTAATCTCTTTAATTCAAATTTAATTTCGAATGCTACAGTAAAGAAATTATAAAAATCGGCCAGCACCTGCCAAAGTTAGGGGCAGCACTTACAGAGCGCTTTTTGAGTGTTTCATAAGTGCTGCGAACGTTACGTCTAGTACCTAAACATAAAAAAAACCTGCTTTCGCAAAGCCACATAAAGCTGAAGTCATCAGTATCAAATCGAGGACACATTGCTTACTTTGTCCAATCGTTTTTTACGATGGTGAAAGCAGTCAGTCTGGTATGCGCAGCCGAGACGCTGCCGAATGCCCAGAATTTCTCGGCAGTCTGTGAGACGACCAGTGAATGGACTGGTCAGTGTAATTTAATCTTTACCGTCACCCTGGTGGTCGACCTCCTGGAGTAGAGCGCATACTTCTCCTCTCCTGTTACCCCCACCCTCCATGTGACCCCACCCGGGTCACGCTCCGGAGACACATTAAACGCTCACGCACAGGTGAGGGGGCTGCTAATGTAGGCCTGGATGTAATCTTAGAGAGGGCCTGAGGCTGGCATCTGCGCAGGTCTGCGACAGAGCGTGACTGCGGCCTTTGACTGGCGTAGCAAAACTGCAGCTTCCGGCATTCATTTTGGGAGAGTCGTAAATGCTTTTATGAGGAGTGTGTAATGCGTTACTTCATATCCTGATACATATCGCGATGCGTGCACCTCCTGCACGGTACTGTGAGGTTGCTGTCCACTCTATAAAATGCAGTTAAGCCATTAGCGGGGAATGGAAACTGAAACCTGAATGTCAGCACTAAAAATTAATGAGGTGACGGGGGAAATATTATGTACACAAAGATCTCAATATGTACTCTTAATAACAGTTGTCATATTATATATACACTTTACCAAATATAATCTAGTTTGTCATGCATCGAGTTACTTGGAGAGTACAGTTTTTACATTTTTGTTCCACAGGACAAAATGCAATCTCTCCACAACCAGTTGAGATTTTTTGACTTAAGTTTCAGATTTTATAGGGTAAATATTTTTCAATAATCCTGAAAAGGTTACTGTAAACTTTTCATTGCTTTTTAAAAAAAAAATCCCCAGCTGAATGGTCCAATATTAGTTACTTCCTGCAGACATTTTTTTAACAGAATCTTTTTTTCGTTGCACCCAAATAATTATGTCATTATATAATTTTGTTTCATATGATAAACAAACAGTTTTGGAATTAACTAACATTTTTTGTGGATATTTTAAAGAGCCTGCATTGGTTAATTTGTTACTGATATTGTGGATGAAGTCATTTCACCCCAAGACAAAGAATGAGCCACTGACGAGCTGAAGAAAGTTTTGCAGTTGATATGGGAGCAGCTGCCGCAGGATTTCAGCAAAAAGGCCATACAGGGCTTCACAAAACGCCTGCTGAAAGCTGAGGACAGACACATTGAACATGCGTTGAAATAGACTGTTTAATGTATTTCGGAATTTGTAATAAAAGGTATTGTTATTTAACATCAATAATTATGAGTGCCTGTCCATTCCTCTATATGTAATTTAAAAATATATGTATGGCATATGGCATTTTAAAATCAATGAAAATTGTCTTAATTGGTTGTAGAGAAGTTGCATTTTGTCTGGCGGGACTTTTTTTTGAGCCACACTGTGTACATATAAATTCTTATTTTAATGACTATTGCTCGTATTGGAGTGAAAGATCAAGTCAAATACCTTGATTCTGATTCGTATTAAGGTGCAATTAACCTGTTTAACATCAGCTATTCGATTAATACATTTCACAATTAACTAATATAATTACACTGATAGAATTTGCCAGATGCTCTTATCCAGAACGATTTACGTTTCCTAATTTGCAGGGTCAGTGACCCGTCTTTGTGGTGTGCTGATGATGGTGATGGTGGAGGAGGAGGAGAGAATACGACCCCGTTTGAACCCGTGACCTCCTGCTTCCTAGCTGTGTGTGGTATAGAGTCGACCACCAGCATTCCATATAATTATACTGTATAATTACGATGCGTTATTTATGACTCTGAGGGTCTTTGTGAGTTGTCTTTGGCAGACGAGTGACATTATGAACGTGCCGCGTTGCGAGGATTATCACCGTGTGATTTAGAGCTCACCTTTTATGCCCTGACAGTAATATTTAGCCGTCATTAAAGCCCCGTAAAAGGCAACAGAATGCCAGCGGGCCTTTTAATGGCCTTTAGATTGGAGTAGACCAGCTCTCCACTAACACAACAAAAACAGGGGAGAGAGAAGAGAGGGGGAAACGAAATGTGCTGAGGAGTGGAGATGGAAAAATGATAAAACAACACAAGACCATATAGCATAGTGTATAAACACCAGACACAGCTTTAATGCTTTGCACTGATACAATCAAATGTCTGTATTTTTCAAAAATATCAAATATTTGATATAGTTATAGTGGTATTTTTCATGTTTCATTGCTCGTATGATATTTTTAATCGACTAAGGTTCGGACCAGTGGTGTATAGTGCCCCTGAAGGCTATTAACTACAAAGAAAAGATCATTTACAAAGAAAAGCAAAGAAAAGTTAGAATACTATTGAGGACGAGTATCTGATATAAACAGTAACAAAGCATAAATAAAAGTGAAAGTGAGTGAATCTTTGTCATTGTGAACACAGCACAGCGCACAGTGCACCACAACGATAGGTGACCTCTGCATTTGACCCTTCCATGAAGGAGCAGTGAACAGCTAAAAGGGCAGCACCCAGGGTGCAGTACTTGGGGATGGTACCTTGCTCATGACTAGGTTCAATCCATATTCAAGAAACCAGCCGTATAGTCGTTATCGGACCGATATCTGATCTACGTATCACTATTGTCAGGGATCTGGTTGGAATTTGATGAAAATGTTTGCCTTTAGCTGTCAGCCCGTGTAGCGTGGACGGTAAACCCAAACACGGAGTGAGACTTGAATATCTAGGTGAACCATGTGAGTTGACATAAGAAACCTCTAACACGAAGAGTAAGGATTCCCACCGGAATCCCCGTTCTAAAGGACACACACTCAATCGAAGAGATAACCATATAACTGGAGTACTCATAGCTGATGCTGATATGGATCAGAGTTGGGCTGGTGACTCAATGACTGAGCGGTGAGCCGCGAGAAAAAGCCTCTTTTTATACTTCCTGATCGCGCCGACTACTTCCGGGTCCTCGTGCCAATCACGTGATCCGAGTGCGTGTTATTAGTTATTATTAGTTATACTCATTACAAACTAATGTTAACATTTAAAATTAATAATAGTCCAAGTGCAAAGTACTCAAAACTAAAGCTGGCACCGATCTGGATCAGATATCGGTCTGATCACGCCTATAGGGCTGATTTCTTGAACATGAATTAAACCTAGTCTTGAACTAAAGTGCAGTATGAATGGAGATTCACAGCTAAAACTCAAAGATAGCCTAGGCTCAGACTTAATTGTAGTCCGGGAAACTGACTCAAAAAGCGCTTAAGTACTGTGTCCAACTGAAGTCAAGTGGATACAGGGCTGGGTTCTTGAACATGGATTAAACCTAGTTTTGGACTTAAGTGCATTACCAGTGGAGATTCACAGCTGAAACTTGAAGATAGTCTGGGCAGACTGAGCCAATACTGATAAACTCAGCCCAGATAAAAACTACTCAAAATAGTACCTACGTAATGTGATGAACTTTTATTCATTCATTCATTAATTATCTGAGCCGTTTATTCCCAACCGGGGTCATGGGGGGCCCAGAGCCTCTCCCGGGAACTACAGGCACAAGGACCAACCCTGGGCAGGTGGCAACATACTGAAGGTCACACACTAACACAATAACGCTCACATTCACAACTTACGGGGCCAATTTAGAGTTGCCAATCAAACTATATTGTATGCTTTTGGACTGTGGGAGAAAACCAGAGCCCCAGGTGGAAACCCACACGAACATGAGGAGAGCATGCAAACTCCACACAGAAAGGCCCTACAGCCGACCTGGGGATCGAACCCAGAACTTTCTCACTGTGAGGCGGCAGCGCTAACCACTGTGCCACGGTGATGATGATGATGATGATATGATAATAGTCCAACTACAAAGTACTCAAAGTAGTATTACTGTGTTGAACTGAAGTCAAGTAATGTTGATAATACTCCCACCAAGTACTGTGCAGAAGTACAAGTACACAAAGTGCTGGCCCATTTCAGATCTGACCCAAGACCGTAACGGCTTGGACTGATTCCATAGCTTCTGGTAGCTTTATTTTTATATTTCAATACACATCTTCCACATCTTTCGTGTCATCGCTGGCTCGGTGCAGGGCAGCCACTCTGTCTGATTGCGCCGTAAGCAATGAGGCGGATATGACCAGCCAGCACCGTCTGGCGTGGAAACAAAACCCTGTTCCTCATCTATCTCAAGCACTGGAGCATTGGCCCGAAGTCCAGTCCACTTACTCAATTCATTAAAGCAGCAAATTAGGCCATTTACTAATCAGCGGGGGCAGTGCTTCCTGGAAGCAGCTCTGTGTTGTTTATCATAACTGAACAATCCCACACGCATTCGGCTCTTCACCGAAATCAGACGCAAACGTCACGTTAACGCTGTAGCGGCGTAATAAAAGACGTTGTCACAAATCAAAAATTTCCCTAAACAAATGAAACTTTTCCTTTGAGGCGTCTTTCTTCAATAACTAACACAAACTCTAAGGGTGTGCGAGCTTAACTTTCTTTATTCGCCTTGTTAATGGTCCGTTCCGTCTAAACTCGGAGGGTTGATTAGACCCACCTGTGTCAAATGCTGCTTTTCCTCTCATCCTTCTTACACCGCTCCTTCATTTACGTGTAGCGCACGCTGAGAGTCGGCGTCTCTACGCTAATTTGTTTTTCCCTGCGCCAACCTCGGAGGAAGAGTGGAGGGGTGGGGGAGGGGTGTTATTAGCTTTTTGTTTTTTTTGCTTTTAGATTAAATTCGGGCGACACAGAAAGCAGTTTTCATTTGTGTTTAATGCCCCTCAACCTCGACTTCCCCCCACTCTCATACTTCTAATTAGATTCGGGGGAAAATGAACTCTAATTAAAATGGTAACGCTCTCTGTGAAAAGAACCGCGCCGTCTTCACCACCGGTTTTGCTTTAACGTCGGGCCTGAGGAACGTCGAGTGCCACAACACAAAAATGCATTTCATTAAGCCTGCCATTAAAAATGCTCCTGATTTCCCTTTACTTCAAGACTCGCATCTCGCCTTTGTCTTTTGTTTTTTAGCCTTTGTCTCCGTATTGTTGTGTGTTCTCATTTGTCACTATACAGTCTGTGATAGGAGTTGAACCAATATCCTGATAGGAAATTAAAGGCAGGCCGGGCTGCTGATGGCTATCAGGTGGAGTGTGTCTGGATTGTCAGTTTGGATCCTGCTTGTTTAGGGCGTTGACCCCATGTAAGAGTGAGAAGTCGTTTTAAAATCATTTTGGCAATACTGCAGCAATAATGAATTTTTAGTGATTATATAATAGTAACTAGAACTTAAATGTCTTGCATCATTAATTGGTTCCATAACACATGACTTAACTCAAATTAATCCCCTGAACAAACACAAAAAGGCGACCCAATGAAACTTTTTAAATAACTTTTTGAAAAAATTCCATCTTTCTCTTCAAAATAATGTACAAGTCGGCCCTGACTTCCAATGGAGATGCTTTCTGACTGCTGGGGAAAATGAGGCGGGAGATGTGTACACAGCAGCATCTTGTGTAGTACTGCATATGCAGCTACTTCTGTCTGTCACGCCAAACTTCAATAATTTTTTACAGTTTTGACGTATCACTATCGTCATCGTAAGATTGAATTAAATGATGTATTAAATAGGGATGCACCGATCGATCGGCCTGCGATCGGAATCGGCCGATTTTTGGCCTCACACGTATTGCCGATTTCAAACCGATCTTGCGCGTGCGCATTACTTGCAGCGCAGCCACGCGCATTCAGGCAGCGTTCAGATGTACGCTCAACGGAGGCGTTTCTCATTCACTTTGAATGGAGTGACATCGTGCAGCGACGAAATGAATTTTGGGTGCGTGAGTATGGCGTCACATCAATGCCAAAACTAGAGCGCGCAAAATGGCTTGCCGCAAAAAATTTGCGGGCGTAAATTTCAAAGTTGCGCGCGCAAATGTGAAACTGGAGAGCACAAAATTAAGAATCGAGTGCGCGGTTGTAATAATATAGCATGCAAACTGTATTTTTCCTCTCGCGAATGTCTTTTTTCCTCTCGATGTGTTAAATGTCCTCGTGCGCAAAGTAGATTACCGACGAGCGGCTTTTTTGCTCGAGTGAGATTTCTGTGCGCGCGGTTTGAAAAGGGGCGGGGTTTGGCAGTTTGGGGGCGGGGTTTGGCAGCTTCTGCCTGCGAATCCTATTGGCCGATGGCACCTGGTCTTGTGATTGACGGCGACAGGTAGATTAAACACAAGTTATAGTTTATCAACCTTATAATTATAATTTAATAGTTAGGTCTTACACGTTTAATAAGCACGCAATCAATGGCTCCCTTTGCCCACTTGTCTGTCTCCAATTCAACATAAACACAGATGCACAAGTCAATCACAAGATGATCACTAGATGATCAGCCGTTTTCCATAGTTAAGGATACAAAAAAAAATCGGTCTCGGAAAAATCGGTATCGGCCGATCACACTTACAAAAAAATCGGTAATCGTAATCGGCCAAGAAAATTGCAGTCGGTGCATCCCTAGTATTAAACATTTCATTTTACGATATATTAGCTTTGCTATTGGTTATTTACGCTTTTATGTGCTTGTTTTTAAATCTGTATAAAACGACTCATTATATAAATATGTCAAATGTACAATGTAGAACCCAAAAATGAAAAAATCCAAAAATTACAAACACAAAACACTTAATTTGCATAGTTCATTCTTTCCAACCAACATATCAACACCAAACAGTTTTGTCTTCTTTTTAGGTTAAAATATTGAACTCACTTCCATCCGAAGAAGCTAGCTTTACTAGCATAAACATCTATACCCAAAGATTATCCTGCTGTAAAACATCTTGTGAAGAACTTCACTAATCAGACCCTGCAGGATTTCACAACGTTGTGATTGCATTTATTAATGCAAATTCAGCCACTTCCCCCAAATTCATCACTACCGTGCAATTTTGACCAATTATCACAACTTTTCCGCAATTTTTGATCAATCATTATCGTTTCCCACAAAATGTTGAGCCAAACATGAGCAAACTCACTTCCTTGTTACGTTTAGAAGATGCAGGAAACGTGTGGTAAAAACGCCTCACATTTACCTTCAAAAATAATAAAATGATTAATGGTTGATAAAAATAATCGTAGTTTTGTTCCCTTTATTTTAATTAATTGTTAAAGAATCAATATAAAAGAGGACAACTTCTGAAACTTTGACTAGCTCCCACAACTTTTTTAAGAAAAGATGCCGCAAAATTACGCCGCAACAATCTCAAAAAGGCCTGCGAAATCCTGAAGGGACTGCTCATTTAACCAAGATTAATCAGCTGCTTTTCTTTCCTCCAACATTTCCCTCAAAATGTTTCTCTTCTACATAACAAGGAACTACCAAATATAAGAATAACAATAAAACCTAAAGCGTCATATTACGGTGCTTTTAAATACTCAGTAAAATATTATAATTTATAATACATAACACATGCAGTATCATTGAAAAATTTACCGCCTGCTGCAATTTGAGCAGATCACCGTGACAACACCATCCACAGTCTGTGTTTAAATGTTCACATCAATAGTGCGACAGGAGGAATTTCCCCCAATTCATATTGGAACCTTTTGAAAATTCTTAATTCTGTGATTTTAAAAAACTATAGATTGGTCTAAATGTTAGAAGTTGTATTAAGTTATTTGATTAATTAGCTATTTAAAATGTTAAAATAGTGTTGAAACAACATCAAAAACTTGCTTTAACTCTTTAAAAAATGTGTAAAGTTTCTTCCCCACTTCGGCTTTTGCCTCATTTCCGAGCCGGACCTGAGCTCTGTTTCACCCGACTGTGTGTTTATGTCTTATTAAGCAATGCCTCAATTAGCACAGGGTCATTTGCAACCTGGCCACACGTTTCATTTTGCGATGTGGTTTGCGGTTGAGAATCAGGAGGCGAAATGGCACATTTGCATATTAATGCCCTTGTTGTGGCGTTCTGGCTGTAGCAGAATGTGACGACTTTAAAGCTGACTTTAAAGTGCATTGCAGTCAGAGAGAGAGAGAGAGAGAGAGAGAGAGAGAGAGAGACGAGGATAAACCTCTATCTTACAGTGAGGTTTTTATTTATGTAAAAGATAAATATATTAATTCTGTATTCGTTTTGTAATAAACAGTTTGCATTAGACTAATGAGTCTTGTTGATTTGATCTTGATATTTTTGGAAATATAATTAATTTCTTATTTACACCTAATTTTTACCACTGTTCCTAAAGAAGTCATTTGATATTATTATTTAAATATTCAGAAACAACCTGCGGTGTGTTGGCGCCTGCCCAGGGTTGGTTCCCGCCTTCTGCCCGTAAATTTCGGGATAGACTCCGGCCCCCACGACCCGGGTTGGGATTTATTCCAGTTCTTATATCAATGTACAATAAGGCAGTAAAAAATGTAAAGAAATAAAATCTTAAAATGAGTTTTTTTAGTAACACTAAGACAATAAATACAGCTTAACCTAAAATTCAAATGTGCAGCAGAAATGTTTATTGATATGTGTTGCTCCTAGTATGATTTTAAGAGTTTTGGTATGTATTTATAAATTAACGTTATCTTTTGCGAGGCAACCATGGATTTGTGAAAGATGCTATGTAATAATAATTATAATTATAATTATTGTTGTTGTTGTTTTTTTGTTGTTGTTATTAATATTATTATTAGTATAAGTATTAAGTTACTAAACTGTTGTACTAACTCCTTTCATAACCACAATTTTTGCAAAATTTTAATAATGAATAGAGCTATGAACCTGGAAACTGGAGTGGAAATTGAAAGTACCCCAGTCCAGGATTTGAACCGGTAAGCTTCCCATCACAGTGTGAACACCCTAACCGTTTTACTTCCAACTCCCCCCAATATGTGACCTTTGCATTTGACCCATCCGTGAAGGAGCATTGGGAGCTTTTTGGCAGCGTCTCCACTTAGGGGTGGTACCTTGCTCATGAGTACCTCAGTGGTACCTTTACTGGTCCGGGACTTGAACCGGTTACCTTCAGATCATAGGGCCAACTCCCTAACTGTTACGCTACCAACTCGCTCAAATGTGACCTCTGCATTTGACTCCTCAGTGAAAGGAGCATTGGACAGCTTTTTGGTACCATCCCCACCTTGTTCATGAGTACCTCAGTGGTACCTTTACTGATCTGGGATTCGAACTGACAATCTTCCAATCACAGAGCAAAGGCCTTAACCGTTACACTACCAACTCACCCAAATGTTACCTCTGCATTTGACCCATTGGAGCTTCGGGTAGGTTTTTGGCAGCGGCCCCACTTAGAGACGGTATCTGCCACATGAGTACCTCAGTGGTCCCTATACCAATCCAGGACTTTAACCAGCGATCGTCTGATCACAGGACTTCTGATCAACCACATAGCCATTACACTACCTACTCTCCCCTTACTCCTTACCCCCCGTACCCCAGAAAAGTGGTGAGATTTCCACCAAGGTACAGGTGTTGCAACAGGTTTAAATTAATGTAGAATTTACAGTGCATTTTAGTTCTAGACACGGCTCGGCTAGCTGACGCATGATGCCAGCATCTACATATTTATAACAGATGCAATAAATTCAACTTTTATAATTGATTGGGGTTTTTTTTCTACTAACCCATGCATGTCGTAAAGGCATTTTACTCGCTGGCCAGGATGCAGTTTGATGTTTATGGTCTATGTGATGTGTGTGTGTGAAGTTAGAGAACAGGGAGGGATAATTCACAGCATTAATTGCAGTGTAGATGGTTTATGGAATACAGGAGAGAAGGGAGGAGTTGCTGCATATTGTTGTCTGCCCAGCGTTCTCTGCCAGGGGCTGTTTGCAGTTGGTCCTCTTATGGAAAAACACATTTCATGTACCTCTGTGTGTGTTCTGCTGTTCCTTTGTGCCTCCCAGGGGTTGCTTTTATCATCAGGATGTTTCGGTTTCTGTTTCAGCGTCTACAAGTAGCCCTTGGGCCACTACCACTTTATCGAATCCACAAAATTCTCGAGTCTGCACTACATCTCCAGGGCTGCTACATGGTACTTATACACAGACAAAGAACCAGCCAATCAGGAACTTCAGTTGTGCATCATTAATGAAAACTGAGACTAGTTCATTAAATATCTAATTGATAAATTACTAATAATGTCTTCAAGCTCTCCATCAGTGTGATGAAATAGGATTCTTGCTGCTATAGAGAAAGCTAGTGATGTAAGTTGGCTACGTATCTTGGTCTCACTATTTCTATGTCTCATCAACTGTCTGAAAGTTTCTAATTCCACTTCTTGGATTTCATGTACCAAAAAAAGAACAGAAAACGGCAACATATTCAGTGTGGTAACTACGGTTAGAAAGCTGGCTCTGTGACTAGTAGGTTGCAGGTTAAAATCTTGGACCGGTAAAGGTACCACGGATTTACTCATGAGCAAGGTACCGTCTCCAAGAACATTTGGTTGTGTTTCACTGTGTGCTGTTCTGTGGTGTGTTCACAATGACAAATAATCACACACAAATTAACTCTAGTGCGGGAACTTTTTTGGCAGCGCCTAGGTAGAAGTGCTGGGGAGGCGGTACCTTGCTCATGAGTACCTTTATACATTTATCAGTCCTGAACTCTCCAACCTTTACACTACCAGCTACCTTGACTGAAAGCAACTGAATCTACTATGATACACAGAAAGTACAACAGTTTAGCATTCGATCATAACTCAAGTGTACCATGTAATCGTACAATGTTATTTCTAAGCCCACAGCCGTCTTTTTAAGCTTGTGGAGTTCATTTATATACTGCCTGTGTCCTCCATTTTCTTCCCTCCCTCTTGTTATGAAAGGCAAACCCCACCTGTAGTAAAGCTATGTGAATTTGTGCATCAAAGTGCAATTTAGGTGAAACTGGTGTGAAATCGTACCACCAAATTGCCTTGCTAAGAGATCTCCAGTTTTCAACTTGTACAGCTATATCTGGAAAACATAAGAATAAATATTATTTCCTGCTTGTGAAACTTTCATCTAAGGTTTTTGTCTATTAGATCTACCCGCAGTGTTTCACCAAACCATGACGCAAACGCTCTCAAATTAAACTGAACCTTCTGGAGTTTAACCTCTTGTGTATTGTTTCATCCCAAATTTGGTTCGCCGCCTAACCAACAAAAACTGTGTCACTGTCAGATTTCTTACGGATGTGAAAGCGGAACAGCGGGACGCATCCCTCGAAGCGGTAAGATCTCTTATCTGTGCAGAGATTCAAAGAGAAGCGTTCAGGCTTCGTTTCATCCCTCCCTGCTGGCTAATAGAGCTGGAGCACAGGCTGCTTGCTGAATTAGGAAGCATGCAAGCGAGCCAGAGTGTGTTCGACTGAGCAGTTTGGGAGGAACATATGCCACTAAGCTCATGTTACCTGGCCTCACACTTACGATTTTATAAACACAGATGTGTGTATTGAGCCGAGAGTGTATGATGAGAGTCCTTCTGCTGTGCTGTCTGAGGTTTCACTGAATGTTTTCCTTTAGTCCTGTATCAATAAAGATTTTTGAGTATTTTTTAGAATGTAGGATATAAAACATAATAGTCCCCGTATTACTGTCCCTCCAGGATTTCACAGGCTTTTTTAGATTGTTGTGGACTAAAAAGACCAGTTTTGCGACAGCTTTACTAAAAAATTGTGATGAATGTGTTTTTAGGCCTTTTGTTGCAATAAAGTTGAGGAATAATTAGCAAATTTGTCCCCATTAATTAAAATGAAGGGAACGATCACACGTTATCGCACACATTTCCCGCCTCTTCTAAATTTAACAAGACAGTGAGATCACTGAAGTATGGCGTAACACAACATACATGGCATAACAACGACAATGATTGGTCAAAAATTACGAAAAAGTTGCAGCAATCGGTCATAATTGCATGGTAGTAATGACTATGCGGGAATTGGCTGAATTTGCGATAATAGTTGCGCTCACAACATGAGAAATCCTGGAGTGCCTGATGAATGATTACTTTCTGCCACAGCTTGATCTTCATGGTGACATTGTTAATGACATTATTAGTGATGGGTAACATAAATTCTTACTTAAAGAAACATTTGAATTTTACTTATTGAACTCAAAAGGAGAAATAAAGCCAAGACATAACCACAGCTAGAATTTTCATTCTTTTATTCTTTTTATCTGACAGGGCGGAAGAGTTTTCTCAAATTTACAAATACGAACTAAAATGCTGTATAAAAGAAGGTTCAACAAGTGACAGTGTGTTGACCTAATAAATACTAGTTAAATCAGTCCTTTGACCCTGATATAATCATGATTGACTAAAGCATGGAGTTAACTGTTAGTTGTCCCAGAGTCCTGCTCTTAACAAATTTCGCCCTTTCTTGTGCTGAAGATCTGAATTTTGCATTGTTAATTGGCTAATTAGTTGGACCAGAAGTGTTTTAGTAAGAAATTCCTCAAAGCTGCTTTGAGAAGGACTAAGATCAGGAACTTTCACAGCTCGGGAGAGGCAGCAACGTAAAAAGTTTAAATTTCATTGATGAGGGGTGTGTGAGTGTAGAGGGGAGTGTGGGAGTAGAGGTGTGTGTGGGTGTGGGTGTAGAGGGGTGTGTGTGGGTGTAGAGGTGTGGGTGTTTAGAGGTGTGGGTGTGTAGAGGCGTTTGGGACTCAGCCTCAACTATAAGTGAAAATCATTATCACTTATAGTTTGTGTGTGTGTTTGTAGAGGGGTGTGTGGGTGTAGAGGTGTGTGTGGGTGTAGAGGCGTTTGGGACTCAGCCTCAACTATAAGTGAAAATCATTATCACTTATAGTTTGTGTGTGTGGGTGTAGAGGTGTGGGTGGGTGTAGAGGTGTGGGTGTGTAGAGGCGTTTGGTACTCAGCCTCAACTATAAGTGAAAATTATTATCACTTATAGTTTGTGTGTGTGTGGGTTTGTAGAGAGGTGTGTGTGAGTGTAGAGGTGTGTGTGGATGTAGAGGGGTGTGTGTGGGTGTAGAGGTGTGTGTGGGTGTAGAGGTGTGTGTGGGTGTAGAGGGGTGTGTGTTGTTGTAGACGGGTGTTTGTTTAGAGGTGTGGGTGTGTAGAGGCATTTGGGACTCAGCCTCAACTATAAGTGAAAATCATTATCACATAGTTTCTGAGCGTGTTTGTAGAGGGGTGTGTGTGAGTGTAGAGGGGTGTGTGGGTGTAGAGGTGTAGAGGATTGTGTGACACACACAAACGCCTCTAAACACCCACACCTCTACACCCACACACACCTCTACACCTCTACACTCACACAATCCTTTACACCTCTACACCCAGACAATCCTCACACCTCTACACCGACACACCCCTCTACACTCACACACATCCCTTTACAAACACGCTCAGAAACTATTTGATAATGATTTTCACTTATAGTTGAGGCTGAGTCCCAAACGCCTCTACACACCCACACCTCTAAACACCCACACCTCTACACCCACACACACCTCTACACCCACACACGCCTCTACACCCGCACTGAAATTAATGAAGGCTGCTATAAGCTCTGGAATTGCACAGTAAAACCCAGAACAAACGACTAAAACTGAACTTTTGTCAGAATCGTCTATGTTCTCATATGGGATGATGAGACGTCTAATGTAATTCTCTGTCTATTTTGCTCACTGTGTTCTCTCAGCTCTCATATGTACAGTACATACTCAGAGGACTCTCTGGTGTGATGCTAAATGACGTGCTGGTGTACAAACCTGCCAGCTGCCAAGCCTTTACAGAGGGGCAGTTCTGCCGAAATGTGGGCCCCGGCATCAGCTGCGAGCTACCATCGCGGGGTCCCTGCATAAGATCCAAGTTGTTCTTAGAAAAAACTGTCTCTGAAATTGGGAAATGGAAGTCACTCAGGATCAGAGTCCACTAAAAAACGTAAATGTAAATGTCTCTCTGGCTCACTTTGAGGTTAGCACGTTGCACTGTGCCGTTTTTAGGTTTTCTTGTGATTTCACCAAAACAGGATTTCATTCAAAATATATTTTGCACCTGTAGAGCTGCTAAGTAGTTTGGCCTACACTTTTTTTCTTGTCCCTATTCCCTAAACAGTGCAATATAACACCTAAATTACATTGTATTAGGTAAAATTAATCGGCCGATGAATTAAACAGGAATATTCAATTCAAATTTTTTCAATTCAAATTTATTTATATAGCGTTCTTAACAACAGTCATTGTCACAAAGCGCTTTACATATAACCGGCCTAAACCCCCCAACAATCAAGCCTGAGGCGACAGTGGCAAGGAAAAACTCCCTCTAGTAGGAAGAAACCTTGAGAGGAACCAAGACTCGGAGGGGGACCCCATCCTCCTCTGGGCGACCGGGCGCACGAACATTTAATGTACAACAAGCAATAGATCAAGATGAGTTGTTAGTTATTTAAAGAAGCAAAGATACAAAAATAGTCCAAGGGATATTTCGAATCCCGGGTTGTTGCTGGGCCAAGTGGGTCAGGATCAGCTCGGGAGGGTTGACAAGGTCAAGCGTCAGCTCAGGACGTCTCCAGGGACTCCTGGTGAGTTCAGTTGGTCAGCGTCAGCTTGGTAGGGTCGAGATGGACAGTGTCAGCTCGGGGCAACTCCATAGAGTCCCGGTGAGGGTTCGGTCAGCCAAGCGTCATCCCAGGATCAGCTCGGGAACAGCTCGGAAAAAGAAGAAGAGAGAGAAGAAAGTTAAGTGCCCTAACCTAACCTCCGGCTAAAGTAACTATGGCAGCCTAGCTAAGGAGGGAGAGCTGGAAGGTAACACATGAGGGCTTCCAGGGGTCTCGGCATCACACCAAACCACCGTCTGCAAACTTGAGCGATCAGCAAGAGTAGTAGGATGACAGCACCAATCCCCCCTTTCACCTTTAATCTCAAATGACCATGAACCCCCAGATCTCGCCTTTAACTAAGAAAAAGGGATTTTAATATCCAAAAGACTGACTAAACAGGTAAGTAATAAGCCTTGACTTAAAAGCAGAGATTGTTTCTGAGCTCCGATCACTAGTAGGAGGTTTATTCCACATTTGTGGTGCTTTATGAGCAAAAGCTCTTCCCCCCACGGTAACGTTCTTTATTCTAGGTATTACTAAAAGATCTGCGTCTTGCGATCTAAGCGTACGCGTCGGATTGTAGTTGCAAATGAGCTCACTCACATACTGCGGTGCAAGACCATTTAGAGCTTTATAGGTCAAGAGAAGTACTTTATAGTCGACACGAAATTTTACTGGTAGCCAGTGGAGTGAGGATAGAATTGGGGTGATATGATCATATTTTTTAGTTTTAGTGAGGACTCTGGCTGCTGCATTCTGAACTAGCTGGAGTTTATTTAACAACCTATTTGGACAACCGGAGAATAAGACATTACAGTAATCGAGTCTTGAGGTAATAAATGCATGAACCAGTTTCTCTGCATCTTGAAAGGATAGCACGTTTCTTAGTTTGGCAATATTACGGAGTTGAAAGAAGGCGGTGCGACTAATGTTAGAAGCATGTGCATCAAATGAAAGATTGGAGTCTATAGTAACACCAAGGTTTTTAACAACAGTACTTGGTACAATGGATAAACCATCAAGACTGACCGTGATGTCAGATAGCTGACTTCTGGTGGCGTTAGTGCCAGTAAGAAGGACCTCAGTCTTGTCCAGATTTAGCTGGAGGAAGTTGTCCGACATCCACTTTTTTATGTCAAATAAGCATTTTTCCATCTTCTGAAATTGCTGTCTGTCTTCCGGTTTAGCCGATATATATAACTGTGTATCGTCCGCAAAACAATGAAAACTAATTCCATGCTTACGAATGACTGAGCCTAAAGGTAGCATGTACAGCGAAAATATTGTAATATTGGTGTTGATTGTATATAAAGCCAAGATTTTACACAAGGGATTTGAGCATTCATGGATTTCGTGGACATCTGCTGGAGATTGGTTCCGGGACTCCCTGCGGATGCCGAGAGGCGTCTGCGTCTTAATTTGACAAGCTTCTGTGTTTTTTAGCTACTTCGTTGACCGCACATCCACACTGAAAAAAAAGTTTCATTGGATTTACTTGATTGAATAATGGACATTGGTTCCACATGAATCATTTGAGTTAGGCTGTCCCTATTCCTTTGCGTTATTTGATGCGTTTTGTTTTGACTTAACACAGTAAAATTACATTTTCAGTGGAAACGTTAAAATATTAAGTCAAATCCATGTGATTCATTTTAGCTAACTTAATAAAGGCACATTCCCTTTTTTTCAGTGCACATTCTTGTTGCGTTTTGACAAACGGCGGCTTGTCGCTAGCAATAACCTTCCTTTTAAATGTTATCAAGATTAAAAATGTGTTTGTACGAATGCATTCAGCTGTGGATTGTTTGCAATGCATGTCAAACACACACCTGGAGGGCATTTTTCAACCCCCAATAAACTCACAGTCGGGGGATTAATGATAATCCGCACCTAATCCTGTTTACACTTGAAACATTGAGGGGTTTATAGTGAAAGCCACTCAAACAGGCCTCACTGTATCTAGACAGCACTCAGCCCGTCTCACGTCGGATAAAGCTTCTTTTTTGGACGGCTGTTGATAATTGACTGAACAAAAGGTCAGCTATTGCATAATAACTTCATAGAGATGTAATTACGATTGTGTTGAAACCCAACGCCGCCGGCCCGAATAAAGCGAATACAGATGTAATCTGTTTGCGTCTGTGGCAAAACGGGGGCTGAGAAGATTATTGCAATTACAGTGCAGATTTTGAAGCGGTTTCAAAGGTGGACTGGACTCTGATTAAGTAATGAAATGACACAAAGTTCGGGAGAGATTATCCTGTATTACGCTTGAACTCTCCCAGAGAAACACTGTCATTACGTGTGGCCTCAGGATCTGTAGCCTGGACAGATGGAGAGGAAATGGAGAGGTAAAGTGGAGCCAATTACATGTACACTTGTGAAAGTGGGTGATTATTTGTCAATATGAACACACCACAACACCTCACACGGTGCACCACAGACAAAAGTGTCTTCTGCAATTGACCCATCCATGAAGGAGCAGTGGACAGCTGATATGGGCAGCAATTGGGGAAGTTACCTTGCTCATAAGTACCTCACCTGGTCTGGGATTCGAAACGGCAACCTTCCGATCATGGGGCGAACGCCCTAACTGTTACACTACCTGCCCAATTTAAGGCAGGCGGCAGATGATAACGTAACAGTTAGGGAGCTCGCCCTGTGATCGGAAGGTCGCCTGTTCGAATCCGAGGACTGGTAAAGGTACCACTAGGTACTCACGAACAAGGGACCATCTCCACTGCCCCTTCACAAATGGGTCAAATGCAGAGGTCACATTTGGATGTGGTGCAACCAAATCTGTGCTGTGGTGTTTTCACAAAATTAGGTATAAAATACATTTGACATAATGAAACATATGGACAACCTTTTGTTTTAAAGTTTTACTGTGTTTATTTTCTTTCTGTTGTTATCTCTTAGTGGATCTTGTGGGTTTCTGCGCTGTAATGTTGCCCTTTATCATCACTTTGTATTTTGCATCTTTCTTGAAATGTAAACTCAAAGATGAGGCCTTGTTACCTCTGCACAAGAACAAACTAGCGGCTGGAGCTGGATTGATTTTCTGATGTCCCACTGATGAGGAATGTTTCTACTTTTCCCACTGTTCTTCCGACACCGCCATCACTAAACTCCGACAGTGGTGTGAGGATAGCAAATGCCTTTCTACATCCAGAAACTGCACTCAGGGGGTCCAGACACTTGAACCAAACATTAAAGATTGAACATCTTACATTAAAGATGAACCGAACATCTTACAACCTGTTGGCTTTATGAAGCATTTTCACTGCTTTTTCATGTAGCTAAATATGATTTAACTGTAGTAGAAGAATCTTGTGAAAACAGTAGAAGTAAGCAAAGTTTTTACTTGAAAGACTCACAGACAGTGAGAAATTATACACCCAGAAACCTAATCAGAATGTGGCCCTGTGCTGTGAGCAGGTGTAAATGAGTTTTGCTCTGCTGGATGCAAATAACCAGCAAGTTTTCCAACCACAATGCATCACCAGAGAGCCCGGGGAAGTGCACGTGTTAACCCGATTGTTTAGTAGTGTGCAGATATCAAATCTCTGATGCCTGCTGTACTTTGTAATTTCCAGTGTGTGAAGAACTTCACCAAATGTCATATCAACAAAAAGCAGATCTGAAGCCAGCTGACCGACTGCAGGAGCTGCTCCATCCACATCCACTAGCAGTGGGAACCGCACACGCAGGAGTGTCACCCCGTGCTGAGAGAGAAAAAGAATAGGCTTCAGATGGATGAAGGTAACAGTTTACAAAATATCTTTTTGCATTAACATTAAATAAAGATCTATCTATTTATGTATCTGTCTATCTATCTATCTATCTATCTGTCTGTCTGTCTGTCTGTCTGTCTGTCTTGTTCTATCTATTTATCTTTTGATGTGTTAAATTAAATAGATTAATATATTAAAATAGATTTAAGAAAATGTTGATCACAGCAGTTTATCACAACAGTTAATTAGTATAGAAATTAGTATAGAAACTTTTCTTAAAGTTTCCAGATTAATTCTGTGCATTAATGCATAAGCGCTCCAAACTCTAATGTAAATGCATATATTTTTTGCTACAGCATAACTACATGCAATATAAATTATTATTATTATAAAACAACCCATAATGTATTGCATATATTTTCTAACTCTTTCATGCACAGGGTCTACTTGAGTGGACAACACATCCCTAAATTTTGATTTGAATTATTTTGAGTGTCTCAAAACTCAAACTTCAGCAAGAGCCTACATTAGTATTTTTGCATGTTTGGCTGAAGGGGAAAACAGCACAAGATTGTAGATTGTAATTTAATCTCCATTTTAATAGACAGATGCAGCTGGAATTAGCCTTTGTGTAGAGCTAATAATAAATGCAAGGGACTGGACCTTTAATTAGATTTAAAAGTGAAACAACAGAGACTGACTGAAATCGATGCCTAAAAACTTTTGAATGCTTTACACAACACTTCCTCTTTCACAATCGACACCTCACACCGGCAACTGAGCTTCAATTTCATCATTTTGGGGGCAGTTGATGATTGTTAGGTTCAAGTCCTGGACCAGTAAAAGTACCACTGAGGTCATGAGCAAGGTTCCGTCCCCAGGATGTTGTCGTAAAAAACTCTCCACTGCGCCTTCATGGATAGGTCAAATGCACAGGTGGCATTTCAAGGACAATGACAAATATTCACTCACTTAAAAAATAGTTACTAGAATAAAATCCCACATGAGCAATGTGCTTGCAATGCCATGATGATAACAATATGCTAATATGCTAAAGTTGTCGTATGCTTGTTATATACTTGTTTGCCATGCAATTAAGACTAAAATGGAAATAAAATCGAAACAATTTGAACCACAAACCTCTTGTGGATGACTGACTATTTTTGAAATAAATGGATATATTTGTGTATTCGTGATTTTCTTCCAGCAATAATAACACACAGTTCAGATATTGGTATCTACACCTTACGGGCTTTCAAGTGTGTGTGCTTTATTAAAGAATAGAATGATTTATTCATTTTTCTTAGTAGAGAGGCGTAGAGAAAGACAGAAGCAGTAAACGACAACACTCTAAAGGGAAGTGTACCTGTTTCATGTGATCCAAGAAAGTCTGAAAGAAGGTTTGCCCACGTTTGATGCATTATTAAGCTGCTTGTACATCTTATACTATCTCATGTGGGTGTTTTCTGCCTCTGTGATGAGAACATATGCATGAATTCTCTTTGTGCTCGACACACATTGCCAATATATTGGAATAAGTCCTTTCAAAAGTGTGTCTGTGTGTGTGTGTAAAGATACCCACATTCAGCCTCATGTATTTCCATATTTACCATGTCCCACATACATGTGGTTTAAAACAGATTGCCAGCTAAATTGCAGATATATTCATGCGATGTCATGCACGGCAGGAAGTTGACTTATTAAATTAATTTATCCTTGTTTTCTTTTGTGAAAGTGGATTCTCTAACCTCTATATTCAAATTTATGTAAATCTCTGCATAGCAGCGAAATTCATCTTATTTGTTCCAGCTTTGGTTTTTGTACATCTATTCATTCATTTAATATAAATCTATTGCATCTGTAAAATTTGTATATATCACACAGAAGCTTTTATGAGGAATTGTATAAATGTGTTCATATCACAGGCATTAAAGTTGTGTGTGCAAAATTTCTGTTTTACATATTAATATGTAACTCTACAAAATATTTGTCATCCATATTTCATTGAACTATTCTTATCCATACCGATGTTTTCATCAAAACAGACTTTTTAAAAACCTACTTTTTCATCTTTGCGTTTTTTTGGAGTAAGGCAATTAAACATCTCATTACATGCTGTCCCGAGAGTAATTGTGTGTGACAACAAACTTAATTTGATAAAATAAGAGTGAGCTGTATGAAGGAGGGCTGTGCTGCATTGAGCAGATTGTTAAAAGTCAACTCTGCAGATTTGATTAATCAGGTGTCTTTCCTGAAGCTTCCTGTAGTTATCAGGTTTTACTGAAGGACATCAGCGAGAGGAAGCTCACCACTCTGCTGACGTGCCTCAGCTTGGATTGCTCGTCCTTGTCACTGCTATAAAATCACACTTCGAAAGAGAGTTTATATGTACACACACAAACACAGTTTGTTTTGCTATTTTTGGCTATTATTGCTATTATTTTTGGCATTTCCATCGATTCCCACAACTACGAGATCAACATTTTTCTGCCTTTAACCCTAATACTAACCTCAGTAAGCAATAGCAAATTATTTACCTCTTTTAGTTTATCATACAAAACCCAACTTTTCTGTAAATGTACCAGTCCTCACATACAAAAATGTTGTCACAAAATGCACACACACAACAAATAATAGCTCATCTTCAGACACATAAAACACACACACAGAGCAAATTGCTGCTACAATATCTGCACATACTTGATCCAAATTGAATGTTAGCTCAGACTTTTTATGATACTGTTTTATTTAATGTACTGTCTGTATAGAAGTTTTCAACTGTTACTGATCTTATGCACATTCAGTTACTGCATCCTAACTGTCTCTCTTTCTACTTCTAGTTTAAAGTTTATATTTATATTCTATTTATATATTGTTATTCTGTGTGCCTTATTTGTTCTTTGTTCTTCGCACTGTTAAAACTGGAGTTACGTCTCTCTGTATACTTGTGCTGTATATAGCAGAGACAACACTAAAGTTTACTTTGACTTTGACTCTGAAATATTATTTCATCTCAGCATGACATAAAATACCCTAACATAACATAACGTAATGTAATATAACATAACATAACATATACAGCATAAAATACCTAACATAACATAATGTAACGTAACATAACAACATAAAATAACCTAACATAACGTAACGTAACGTAACGTAACATAACATAACAACATAAAATACCCTAACATAACGTAACATAACGTAACATAACATAACATAACATAACATAACAAAACAACATAAAATAATCTAACATAACGTAACGTAACGTAACATAACAACATAAAATAATCTAACATAACGTAACGTAACGTAACATAACAACATAAAATACCCTAACATAACATAACGTAACATAACATAACATAACATAACATAACATATCATAACATAACATAACATAACATAACATAACATAACATAACATAACATAACATAACATAACAACATAAAATACCGAACATAACATAATGTAACGTAACATAACATAACATAACATAACATACAAAACAACATAAAATACCCTAGCATAACATAATGTAACATAACATAACATAACTTGTAAAGTGTTTTTCGCTCTTTTGACCAAAAGTAAGTTTTATGTATAATCAGGCTTCCTAAAAAACAGCCACATAAACACACCGACTCAACTACACTGTTCCACATTTTTCAATATGACACAAAACCCATCACAAATGTGCTTCTCTGGGTACTCCTGCGGCCTGATGCAAATGGTCATTATATTCCAGATGTGCTCTGGTGCACTGGTTAAAAAGACAATTCAGCTAACCTGGATCAACATAGAAACACGAAAAATTACTTTATTGTGCATGCAAATTTTAGGACACAGATAAATAAATGTATTTAGTTCTGGACTAAGTTTCAGAAAAATGAAGAAGTTGCTGAATATCTAAATGAATCCTCATCCTTCCTTTGCAACGTATTTAATTAATTTAATCCGTGAGCGACCATCTAATCCCCATGTGCCCTTGCAGAAATGACTGATGTAGAACAGCCAAGTGTTATGACAGACAGAGGGAGAGAGACTGCAAAAGATACCAGTGTTTATTATTTTTCGCCTCTGTCTGCTCTCTCTTGCCTGCCTTCGTCTCTCTTCAGATAGTGATCAGAGACTCTACTGTAGACATTATCTAAACGTCTAATCACCAGCTTTATCCTAAATAAATCTGGAACGTCTTGTAACCAGAGCCGGTTATTTTTACTCTGAGAGCAAAGTGCGTTCCACTATTTAAGAACCAGAAAGCAGAGTGTTTCAGGGTGTTTGTGTGGATCTGTGTCTCAGAACTTTGTTGCAACGCTCAGTAATAAGTCCCAGGATGCGGTTTGGGGCTCTGAAGGCCATTCCAGGTTCAGTCCATAAATAATTGGACTGTGAGACTGAGTTGTTTTGCTTCTTTCTGAGGATTTTAAGATATTTTTAAGACGAAAACATTTAGGACATGCACACTTTGCAGAGCTTTTACTCCTATTAGACATACAGGGCACTTTGACATCTGAAAACATCTGAAATGAACAAAACTAAGGGTATTTTTGGTCCTAGTTCTTGTTATTTTCAGTGAGAACAACAACAATTCACAAATACCATTGTTATGACGTAATGGAAAATGGCATCATCTGAATAATTTGTGCTTTTTCCCACAACACGGACTAAATGGTCAGCACCATTCCTACTGCTAACTGGACATTTGGTCATCATCAGTTCATCAGTTTTTAATGCAAACCGAACTTGTTTTCATCTTCTTCAGCTCACTGCTGATTTGCGATACTTTGCCTCCTATGCATTGTGTTATGAGAATGTGTGCTAATCGGTTGGTACCAGTTTGTAGTTGGTATCATTACGGTTTTGGGAGTTGGCCCCATGATCAGGAGGTCACCAGTTTGGATTCCCGGACTGATAAATGTACCACTTAGGTGTTCTTGAGCAAGGTAACGTGTCCGAGCACTGCTCCCTAAGCAATGTCCAAAAGCTGCTCACAGAGGTGCAGAGGTCACAGTTGGTTGTGGTGCACTCACTGTGTGACGTGGTGTGTTCACAATGACAAATAATGACAGATAATCGCTCACTTTCAAATTCACTTAATCATCAGCAGGGACTGGAATGTTTTGCTAGAACTGTTCTAGAAGTTAATGAGAAATTTGGGGTTTAATGTATAGGACTCACATTGTCAATCACAACGTTGATGGGGCAACTGGCAGCGTAACGGTTAGGGAGTTCGCCCCGTGAATGGAAGGTTGCTGGTTTCAATCCAGAACCAGTAAGGTACCACTGAGGTACTCACGAGCAAAGTACCATCGCCAAACACTGCTCCCCGGGGGCTACCCATGTCAGCTGCCCACTGCTCCTTCACGGGTCAAATGGGTAAATGCAGAGGTCAAATTTGGTTGTGGTGCACTTGTGTGCTGTGTTCACAATGACAAATAATCACTTTCTGTTACATCTTGCTATAAAACTTGAGTCACCATGGCTGATGATGGACTTGGAGACATTTACATTCACATTTATGGGACTGGAAGTAGGATTTGAAGCCACAACCACTTGGTCCGAAGGTGAGTGTCCTAACCACTAGAGCACCACCAAAAGATGGGGTAAGTTCAAAATTCTATTACGTTCAGCATTTCGTATCACAACAGATTCAGTCAGTTATGTATCAAGAGGTTGTGTGGTGGACTCCAGTTGCTTCAGGGAAGCTGTTCCTGTAAGTATTCAATGTAAGCTGGTCTGGATTACAGCTTCTACAAAAATGCTTACAATGTTAAAGTCAGAAATACTGATTTTTTCCCCACAACTTAAGGGCTTTAACAGACTTTTGAAATCAATCTCGCCCCGTATTTGAACCCTTCCAAAAAAAACAAGCAGTCTAAACATTTTTATCTGGACATTTTGACAGACATATTTATCCGTATAAGCGTATATTTGATTGTAGACTACGCTGATGGTTTAGTGCAAATGCATATCAACCGGGGTAAGTTTATTTCCAAAAATTCCAGCACTTCCCTTTTTTGTTTATCGGCTTCCCATCAAGATTCCGCACACGTCTGTTTTGCTCTTTGTCCTCCCCCCCGATGCGCCGGCATAAACATTACCCACGAGTCGGTCTAATTGAAAAGAGAGGAGCAACTCCCTCTCCTCCTTTCCTCCTCTCTTCCTCTCCTCCTCCTCCTCCTCCTCCTCTTCTCTCCAACTGGGTTCGGTGTGGCTTTTAGTCTTTAAGCAGCTTTTGTCTGGCCTTTGAAGATTAACACAGTTCTTTAAAGGCTTCACCTTTGATGTAAAAAAAAAATTCGCCATCTTTTTCCTCGTCACATTTTTCTCTCTCTCTCTCGTTTCTGCTGTCACTCATCCCTGCTCACTCCCCATGGCTACACACAGCCGAAAAGGGATTTTCCACTTTTTTGTCATTTCTAATCAAAGCACGCAAGCGCTCTTCTCGTCGGGATGTTGTTGATTTGTGTAGAAACACTGTAGGGTTGCGGCATGCCAGATTTAGTTTGCTTTCTTCTAAATGGGATGGGACACGTCAGAGACTGAGCGCTCTTGCTTTCGTCTTGTAGAAAACACTGCAGACGCCTGAATTTCAGGCGGTGGCTGTTTTCCTCGCGGACCCCGTTTCTCCAGAGATAGAGCTGGAGATAAGCAGTAAATGGCATGCGGTTCGCAAAATTAAAAAGGTTCAAACAGAGGTTTATGAAGATGAATATCTCTCTCCTTGTGATTTATTGCACTGGTTGAGATTAAGAACACCAGCTCACATGAACTTTTATGATTGCATCAGATGTGTGGCCAGAATACATTCAATGTGTCATGGAAAAATGTGAAAACAAAGGAAAATGGCCAAAATATGTGTGAAAAAATATCTTCTTCCTAACAAAATAACCTTCATGCCAGAAGTCTGTTGTATCAGTATATCATCATAGTAATAAGCAAACTGTGGAGGGGCAGCTGGTAGCGTAATGGTTTCCTCATGATCGCAAGGTCACAGGTTTAAGTGCAATGCTTGGGGACGGTACCTTTACCAGTTGGAACCCGCAAGCTTCCGATCACGGGGCCAACTCCCTAAACACTACGCTACCAACTGTCCTGCATCTATGATGTAAATATGCAATATTTTGTGATGATATTATGAAAAATGTATGACTATGCAGGTATGACTAATTTTGTTTTTTATTTTACATAATAAATTACATTTACATTCAAATAATTATATGGTAAACAAGAACCAATAATAAAGATGATGTCATGACATCATTAAGTTGAATACTGAAATACAATTTGTTTCTGTAAAAACTTAAAGACTAAAATTCTTCAAAAATACAAGAAATAAAGTACTTTAGTGTTGTTTGTGTCTAACGTGGTCAGCTGTGTACATAATACAGTGTTGTTGTAGTCGATAGACATGTTGCTCTGGTCATGTTTTACATGAATTACCACATTATGTGTCGTTTATCAAGTGGCAATGCTAAATTGGTTGGTCGATGTTGCTAAAAACGAATCAGTAGCCTAGAGGGTCAAGACCACCTAAACCGAGACCAAGACCAGAATGTGTCGAGACCAAGACAAGACTAAGACCCTAAAGGGCTGAGACTGAGACCAGACCAGTGCACGGTTTACAGCACATAACAAATAAGTGGAAGATGCAAAGCCTAAGCAACGTTAAACATGTTTATTCAATATTTCTCTCTTACATATCCATAATGAGGAAATAGCTTCACTGGAAGCAGTTATCCAAACTGATCACATCACATGTTAAACTCAACAAACCACAGTGAACACTCCTCAAGACCAAACTCACTTCTTGCTTGCAGAGGTTTTATTATGCATTCTATAGCTTAGGACTGAGAAGAAAAATAAGGTTAGAGCCAGACGGTAACACTTTTTTATCCATTTGGTATCTGTCTGGATACAGAATGAAATTATTTGATAACATATAATACATTTTTCTATATTTTCCCCCCTGTTGATTCCTCTCTAACATTATAACATGGAAAAAAATATTTGAAAAAATGAGGAAATACTAAAGTTCTAGGTAATAAAATGATCTGCTTTTGGCCTTTCTGGATGAGAACTACATTTTTACGCGTAATAGTATCTCATATGCGTGTGTTTACATGCGAATTATGCCTCTTTACGCAATTACTTCAGTTTTGTGCAAGAATTACTCAGAATTAATTTAACATACAGTGGAATGAACATAATGTCCGGTAGGTTGAAAGTCTTGTGATTCTGACAGCATGTGTGTGGTTTCTGTAAGTTAAAGGGATTCTGAGTTATTAAAACACTAATTAATAAACAACACAAAATGTCTGCGTCCGTCTCAAAGAGTTTTAATAGTAATATCCTCAGAGTTGTGGTCTTGGCTGGTCTCCAAATAAAATCCTGAGTCCTCTTTGTCCAAGTCCATGACAAGACCAGGTACAAATACGGCCAAGTCCGGGACTAGACCGAGACTTGAGTACTGGTCTTGAGTACTATAACACCTTCGAACAGAAAGGTGAGCGGGATCAGCAATTCGAGACGGAAAATTCAGATAAAAATGTAGTATTAGTGTTAATATCAGCCTAGATAACCTTTTATCACAAGCCTTTTGTCCATTTCTCACTCAAAAAACATGGCTGTCATGTTAACAATTTGTTAACACTCTCCTGTGGAAAACGGAACTCGGTTTTCACAGTGTTTTTAGCGGATGGGATGTCATCTCGTCAACTGAATCTTAGATCCAATGGCAAATGGAAGGCAGCTTTATACTTGAGTACTTGTAATTTGTAACTGAAATAAAGTATTGTATTGAGTTCTTGGACTAGCATTAATGATAGCAACTTTTACTTTTTGCTACAAATATAATAAAAGCAATTTTAATTTCTTCTCTCACTCATTACATTTTGCACCCAACTGCATCTAAACCTGTGTGTGATCGTGAGCTGACTTAAGCGATCTCTTTCCGAAGGCCGCAACGCACAAGTGTGATAATGCTGCTAAAAGGGTGTTTTTTTTCCCAGGAGCACGTCTAAATATAACCAGCAATCGTTGGGGAAAAAAGCACAGACGGGAAAACGAAGGTTAAGAAGTTATCTACAAAGACGTTCTCAAATATGCTCAAATATGGGAACGGGTTGTAGTTTTCCTCGGTTTGACGGACGTTTCTGAGGAGACGACCTCGGTTTTATCAGTGTTTTTTGTGGCTTTACGCAAATATTTTGCGTAACAGGAGCTGGGATGCTTTGTGCGAGCCGAGACACCCAGGAATAGAGACTCGAGGGGGGAGAACGCAAATGAGGCCTAGCGTGAGCACTGTTGGCTGCTTTCCCCCACACACACACTTACACACAAAGTGCATAGAAAATGAATCTCAAATATTCCTCTCTGTTGCTCTATTTGCTTTCTCCGCTCGGTTTGCACAAAACAGATTATATTATTCACATAACGTGCTTATTTGAAATCTCAGCGGCGCTTGTTGATATTGTTCCATCAGATTGTGTTAAGGCCAATGCAAACACGCGCAAAAAAGTAAAAATGTGCGAAACGAAATGAATCGCACAGCAAATCTATGCTCATTAACGTTCCTCTTTAAATGAGCGAGTATTTGTCATTGTGAACACACCACAGCACAACACACAGTGCACCACAACAAAATATGACCTCTGCATTTGACCCATCCATGAAGGACCAGTGGGCAGCTATAAAGCAGTGCCCTGTGAGCAGTGACTGAGTACCTCAGTGGTACCTTTTCTGGTCCGGCACTTGAAACATTCTGATCATGGGGCCAACTCCCTTACCATTACCCTGCCAAGTGCCCCAATAAGACGTCCCTTAACTCTGAAAAGAACTTTTATGTTGAATTATTTCTGCTCTGTACATTGCAAATGTTTTGCTATAAGTGATATAACCAGTGTTGGGCAAATTATTTCCCAAATGTAATACGTTATAGATTACTAGTAACCGTAATTGGTTACATTACTGTTTCTGAATTGTAACGTGTTACACGACTCCTGTATTAGGGCCTGTGTCCACCAAACACTTTTTTTCCACTGGCAGTGCCGATTTTTAATACAAATCCTACAAGCCTGAGCGTTCAGAGCGGGGTGGCGTAGTGGGGTGAAAAGTGGGATTAACCTCACAGGACCACAAGTGGGGGGAGGGTCCATGAGAAGTCTGGAATTGTAGTTTATAACGGGGAAGGGGCCCATGATGACTGCTTCTGCATAGGACCTGGAATTTGGCGCCACGTTCCTGACCGTCTGCAAGCACTGCTCCCCAGGTGCTGCCCATGTCAGCTGCCCACTACTCCTTCACAATGACAAATAATCACACACTTCTTTCTCCGGAATTGCTGAAAATGTATAGCATTGTTTTGCATTACTGTGTTACAGCAAAACAGTGATACATTACTGTAATTGTGTTACTTTTGTTACATGCTACTCCCAATTCTGGATATAACACTGAATTTAATATTTGAACACATGAAAAATAAATGTAGAAATCACTCTATTTGTGTTGTACATCAAACAAGCAATAATCACACTTTTGTGGTTTTAAATGAAGTCACACATTTACTTGATGCCATTTCCACAGTTTTGTTAAAAATTCAGAAACAATTAAGTGCAATTATTTTGTATGACAGGCAAATGCAATTCAGCTCCAAGATTTGTAAATAAAGATTAAATTCAAATGAGAATCAGCAGCTTCTTCTTTTTGTCCTCTTTTTTTGTTAACACAACGTTTAACAAGCATCAGTCGGTTTAACAAGTGATAATTTTTGTTCCATCATCCAGCATGAAATTCTGCTCATCATGCTGACAGCACTTTTAGCTTGCGATTTTGGTATTTTCTCCGCAGTTAATGCGAGACGGAGTGTGTGTCTGTTATAAAGGCTATAGCTTTAGTGGCAACATCTAGTATGTAGTTTTTTTTAAAAAGGTAACATTGGTGGGTAAACATGCTAAACACACACACACACGCACACATTGTGCATGCATACGGTACATAAACTGATGCATCCCGGATGCTTTGTGTGCGCACAAAACAGAAAACACACAAAAATACACTTCATCTATTCTTCTCTCTTTCAGCCTCGCTCCCCGTCTTCATCCTTCTCTGTTTCCTCCCGGTGTTTGTTATTCAGGCCGGAGGGAGATTGTGTTCTGCTAGAGTCGAATCCCCAAACTCCCCGTCTGGAGCTTAATCAGGAACCTGGAGACTCTTTCAGTGTGCCGAGCTCTCGCAGGTCTCCAGCTAAACTACTGCCTTGTATAGATCTGTTCTTAAAGTGGCACACTTCAGCAGTTCTCCACCTTTTTGCCATTAAATCCAGCTTACTTTATGTCAGCACTAAGACTTCAGGTCTCTTTACCTAGTAATACTGTCAAAAATACTTTATATTCAAAATCAAAAAGGAAAATTACATATGATACAGTCTCTTGAGGATTTTTAAAGTGTGATTATTTATCATCATGAACACAGCACAGCACACAGTGCACTACAACCAAATGTGACCTCTGCATTTGACCCATCCATGAGGGCAGCTTTTTTTGGCAGAATTTGAAAGTAGTCCTTGGGGACGGTACCTTGCTCATGATTACCTCAGTGGTACCTTTACTTGTCCGGGACTTGAACTAAGAGTTCCCTAACCGTCATGCTACCAGCTGCCCCAAACCTTTTAGAAGCTTATTTAGCCTTTGTTATCATTGCAACCAAATGGATTGCCAAAAAAGGGAAAATATGTCTTTTACTTAGAAAGTTTCTACTGCTGAAAGTAACGAGATCAATGCGATGAATCTTCAAGTTTACATCTACACTTTTAGTGTGAGCTGCTTTAGTAACTTTTGCTACATTACTGCAAAATCTGAATCTTCACTGCAGAATGTGAGGGAACAACACATTCAGTTTCACCCTGAATGTTTGTTAATATATAAATTTTCCAAGGTTCTACTTTTCTTACTAATTACAAAACAAAGTCAATTTACATTTATGGCGTTTAGCAGATGCTCTTAACCACAGTGACTTTTATTTTTCCCAAATTGCTGGGGTTAAGGCTCGCTCAGCGAGCCAATCAGTGTAAAGTTGGAGGTAGGATTCAAACCCCCAACCTCTTTATGCAGAGGCGAGTATCCTAACCAGTAAACCAATGCCACCCCCAGTGTTGCCTGTAGGTTTACAGCTTTGGGGGTGTAGTGTAAGGATTAGGGTTAGACCGACACTGAAACAAGCACTTTTTATGACAATTATCCACAACGTGTGCAGCTTTTGTCACTGCGGTGTATCTTCTCAAAGCTTCTTGATATGGGAAGTTTCAGGGTGCACCCTGATTTATACTGTTAGATGTACAGTTTTGACAAATGATGTTATAACTGCTGTAACAAACTGTAATTTTATAACATTCTCTAACTCTGTTGCTTTTGCTTTCAAAACTTAATTCCTTCTAGCCCTCTAATGTGCCTCAGTCATTTTGTTGATAACCTCAGGTAAACTTTATTTAGCAAAAATGTAGAAATGTAAACATACTATTTTATCATCGCATGCTGTCCTTAAAGGCAACACCATACTATTTGTTCACTTCCAAAATCTGAGGTTTTGTGCTCGAAAAGCTTTCCCAACTTTCATCCTTCCCAAGGCCTCATTTTAATGTGTTTACCCCAGATTTACTGACCTTTAGGTGGATGCGCTAGTTATTGCGTGGATCCGCACTGCTTGAAACGTTGGTCTCAGGTGTGTTGTTTTTTTTGGCTTTTTTGGTTGTGGATGGTAGAGGATCATAAATAAGATCTATCCTGCCATAAGCATCATTAGGGTCAACTCTCAGTTGGAAACATGGAGGTTATCTGGGTGAGAATTTCGATGAGAACGTTTCAACCTCATTCCTCCTCTGTGAAGGTAAACACTTGGCAGTGGGTTCCCAGGTCTGAAATCCCCTATAGGTAGAGTTGTGAATGGGGATAATTCAATCCGTTCTCATATTTAAACAAAGCTCCAGACAGAGATAAAGGAGTGCATTGTGCCTGACAGAACAATAATACCCGCCTAATCAAAATGGAAATGAGCGTGAGTTCGCTGGCTTAGTATTCTTGGCGTATGGTGGCGTTTCGAATCTAAGAGGTGAGATAAAAGAAATACCTCCCTCGAAATGTGCCATCAGACGACGTGGCAGTCAAAGTTATCATGTGACTTTTTCTTGCTCTGCTTTTGTACTTAAGCAGAGCTTTCGGTTTGATCAGAGCTCATCTACAGATTTCACCTCTACTGCTGTTCTGTTTTCAAACTCTGGCTTAAACTTCACTTTCCTCCACATTACACATACAAAAAACTTTCTGTCAGATATTAATTCCAGTTAACTTTTCACTTTGACACAAACTTTAAGGTCTTGTTAAGCTCTGCTGCATACTAACCGGATTTTATCTTGAATATAGATGTGTTTTGAAGGTGTGGAATATGATATTGTATCTCATTTCAGACGTGGTAATCCATTTCAAGATAAGTAGTTTTGGATTGGATTAAAAGCCAACAGATTGTGAAACCAAACTCCCAGCGAGTTGACGGAAATTCATCATCAGCGTTTTCTTCGTAAGGTTCCAGAATAACGATAGCGCGGGCACAGCCCAATTTGGTGGCTTGCTCTCTATGGCTGCAAAACATACATAAAAGCACAAGTGTTAGTGTGAGGGACGCTAACCTCCGGGTTTAACCGTCTTAAATAAAATCAACTGTTGTACATTCCTTAAGGACAATGTCCAAGATGTTATCTGTTTGAAAATGGGAGGATTGTAAGACTCAGTTGAATGGGCCAATTTCCCAGTCAAAGATTAAGCCTGGGCCTAGACAAGTTAGGAGTTTGAATGGTTAATCTCCATTGGTACAACAATTTACTCCAAGACTAGGCTTTAATCCATGAGCAAAAAACGGCCCTTAAATTCTAAATTCTTTAGACTTTAACCCAGAATTACGTACATTACAGAGATTCATAGCATCTTTGGAGCATCTTTGGAGCATCTTTGTATCAAGAGAAAGTGATGACATCACTGGAGGTGGAACACATTCATCCAGGTTTAAACTCAAAACCTGTTGGTCCAAAATCTGACATCTTACCACTAAGGCCTGGAATATACTTGCTGTGAGCTACGTGTGCGTATCCGTACACAGTTGCATTGTTAACGTTTGTGCTGATATACTTGCGTCCGTACTGTGCATCGTAATCTGTAGTGTGTACTCCTTACCACCAGGAGTCAGTGTCGAGGCTGCAAACCTAATAAATGAATGAACACCTGTATCTTAAAATCGTCGTCTGTTATTCCAAACAAACATGTCTTCACTCGAAGAAACATTAGTCTTCATCGTACTGAGACAACACCAGAGAATTAAACGAAAATCGCGGAGATGGCACGTTCGACCACTTAATAGATCTTGTCAGCAAAATGGGGAATTCTTTTCTTGACTTTTGAGTGCAGATCTCGCAACACTGCCCCCTATAAATTACGCAGGTATTACATCTCCGCATACGTTCCGTTAATTTTTGAGTACGTGCACAAAAACTGACGCAAACAACGCAGGACACGTATCGCGCCTGTACGTACGTACATACGTACGTAGTTAACAGCAAGTATATTCCAGGCTTAAGCCTCCAAAAACCAACAGACTACTTTGATGCCATAAGTGCAGATCACATCATTCTTTAATAACGTCTTAGTGATAGTTAAAAAATATCACAGTAAATATATTACATTTTTGTATATCTTCACATGGAAAGAACATCAGAGAGAACCAAAAAGATTCTGAAACTGAACCTTCCCATGCATTTCGTTTTTGAGCAAACCCTCTTTACAGTCTTGATTTACCAAGTTTCCGGAGGTTTCTCCCCACAGCAGTAGGAGAATCAAGGTGCTATGTTCCTATTATGAGAAGTCTGCTACTGTGGAATATGGACGTTCCCCATAGCAAGTAGTGGAAGTGATTACTGGTGTTAGCCTGAGGGAAGTCAGGCTCCGAGATCCGCCTGTACACTTAAAAGACTTTTTTCCCATTTATACAGTGGAAGCGTGAGCCTGGATCCTGGAAGTGGGCTTTGCTGTTCCAGAAGGTCACATACGTACCATGAGGTAATTAGAACATAGCCCTGTGCTTATACTGAAGAACAACTCTCTCTCTCTTTCAATGTTGAGAGCTCTTTCTTAAAGGAACAAGGGAACAGGCCCTTGGAGCAAGGTCTATGCTTGATTAAAAGTTAGAGAGGTGTTAGTTCAGGCTTTTTTTCTCGTTCTAGCGCCTACGGGGCTGCAATTAGTAGCTGAGTAAAGTGAAGGCTCAGTGTGACCAGAAAGCGCAGGGGACGCTTGCATAAAGTTTTCTGTTGCAGATGCTTTATTTATAGAATGAGGCATTAACGATTTTTGCCTCTTAAAAACGAACTGTTGTTTTGCTCTACACTTATTTTCCACTACACGTTCACAGTATGATTTATTTCAGTGGAAAGCCAACAGTTCATTGTGAATGCTTTGAATGTAGTTGCTTCTTACATTATTTGAATAACAAATGTAAGAATATGGAGCACCAACATTTTCTTGCCATTATTTAGAAAATTGGCAGTTGATGTTGGAGAGGATTTGGAACTATGTTGGGTGGTTAGAGTTTTGCCTGATAACTTTATGGCCGATAAATAATGTCGGACCCTCCATTGGATCGGCCTAATGACTCCAAAATATGGTCATTAAATAATATATAATAATCTGTGGACAGGTTTTTAAGTGGTTGTTAGGACTTTGCTGCCTCCTAAAAGTGAGGAAGTGTGATTACAGGAAACAATAAGCTACCAGCAGCAACATTGGCTTAAGGGATTTGTTTTAGATTCTTAGAGCCAATTTCCCAGTCGAGGATTAAGCCTAGTCCTAGGCTAGTTTTGAGTTTGAATGGAAAATCTCTATTGGCACAGCAATTTAGTCCAAGACTAGGCTTTAATCCATGAGCAAGAAACCACCCCCTAGAGTCTCTTGCAGTTGATTGTACGAGTTTGTCTGATTCTTGCTGTTGGACATTTCTAAAGGACAATGTCTATTTGTATATGGGAGGATCGTAAGAGTCAAACCACATCTTCATGATAGATATTTAAAGTTATAGACACTTATCCAGAATTACAGAGATCGATAATCTACCGTGGACAGGTTTTTAAGTGGGTGTGAGGACTTTGTTGCCTCCCAAAAGTGAGGAAAACCTGGAATCTGTAATATTTGTGGCTTTATGAGGACATTTTTCTATTTAAAAACATTATGTGAAAAAGTAAAAGCTAAAACATACACAGTCAAGGTTCCCTAAAAAAATCCCTAAAGTGTTTAGTTACTGAGATTAGGAACAAAAACAATAGGTTTGATTGAGAGTTTAGAAATAAAAAACTAAAAGAAAATGATCGACTCATAACTCACATTTGTAATGTGTGTTGAATATTTATCAAATATGTCAGATAGGAAGCTGTGATATTTAATTTTTTTTAAACATATTTACTTGCTTTATTTCATGATAAGAGTGTGATTACAGCTTGATGACAGTTGGCAGCGTAACGTTAGAGTGTTTGCCCTGTGATCAGAAGGTCGCCGGTTCGAACCCCAGGGCTGCTAAAGGTACCACTGAAGTACTCATGAGCAAGGTGCCGCCCCCAAGCACTGCTCCCCAGGCACTGGCCTTGTTAGCTGCCCAGTGCTCCTTTCCAGATGGGTTGAATACAGAGCTCACATTTCCTTGTGGTGCACCGTGTGCTGTGGTGTGTTCACAATGACAAAGAATCACTTACTTTTAAAATTTATTTTAAAATGTAATTTAGGATGTTTTTTAGAACCAATAATATTTGTAGCTTTCAGTAAGTTGTCATTGAGTCTCTGCTCATCCCCAAACGGTCTTGACTGACATTTTTGTTTTCACAAAATGTAAAGTATGAAAAACGCCAGCATTGTTTGTGAGACGCAGCGTTTCTCTGCAGGTTCTTTGTGTATGAAGAGTGTGTGTAGGTGTCTGTGGCTGAGGGTTGAGCCTCGTTCTGCTGTTTCTCTCACAGCGAAACTCAGGAACAGACAAGGAACCGCGCTCTGTGTGACGGAGGAGTGTGGTTAGAACGCATGAGAGAGAGACAGGGAAAAGGAAGCAGCCTGTGTTTGTAATTATAAAGAGTCTTGTGATTACGGAAAAGCCACGGCGGCTAAAAATGAATCATTGTGTTTTGCGTGTGAATAATGCAGCAGGAGTGGGCTTTGAGACGAGAGGAGGTGTTTCTGGGTAGAAAGTTCAGCTCGCACATCTGTGCCGTATGGAAATCGGCATCGGGGATTCAGAGGAACACAGTTTACACCAGAACTTGTGGCGATGAAGAGAGATATCGCTAAAAACTTTTCCTACCTTTCATTTGCATTCTCTTTTAACTTTAGTCTGGAACTAAACAAGGCGCTATCTGGGCTGAAAGCTGTTTATTTGCATCTTGTGAATTTAGGATGACACTCAGTAACTAGAGATGGCACCGGTCTGATACCAACTATCAGAAATGTTGGCTGTAGCTTTTTCAGTAACTAAAGTAAACAAAAAGTGGTGTAGAGTGGCAACAGGTGTTTACAACCACAAAGTGTTTCTGATTGGTGTTGAATTGGCAGAAGTGCCATCTGATGAAAGTGAGTGATTATTTGTCATTGTGAACACAGCACAGCACAGCACAGCCTATTCCGGGAACTCACAGGCGCAAGGCAGGGACCAACCCTGGGCAGGCACCAACACACCGTAGGGCACACACTCACACAATCACACTCCCATTCACACCTTACCGGGCCAATTTAGAGTCGCCAATTAACCTATAGCGTATACTTTTGGACAGTGGGACAAAACCGGAGCATCCGGAGGAAACCCACTCCTTAGAAGTATAGTTTAAACTTCAAACATGATCATTCAGAATCAAAAAATGGCACACACAGTAAATAAATCTAAACTTCCCAATTTTTAAGTAGTATACGTAGAGTGAATGAGTAAACAAGTAAAAATGAAATGTCTATAAAATATTTTATATGAAAAGTTTATTCACTAAAAGAAACCATCTAAAACCATAAATTATATTAAAACTACTTTATAGATTTTATCTTAAATGCACAACCAGTCCAGCAATTTTCCTTACTTTCATTATTACTCTGGATTTTTTTGTTGCACATTGTTGTAGTGGACACTCTGTTCAACACTTAGAAAAAAGAAAAAAAAAGGTAAATCTATCACCTCCTCTCTGGAGTCTTGTCCATCACTTTATCCGTGTAATGCCCTCTGACCGGCATTGTACTCTGGGACCCATTAGGCAAGGACAAGTCTGGACGGACACTCGCTTTTTTGTCCTCTTTTGTCATGGATTTGTCTCCAAGCCGCAGTGGGAGGAGAGAGGACGAGATCAACAATATAACTAATAAACTAAATACTGCCAATCATGAAGAACAACTCCTTTTGCATTGGGAAATTAAATTGCAAGATTTCCCTTCTGCCCGCCCTGAATGCCCGGTCCGCTGAATGTCACTTACACTGTAGCAAAACAAATGAATCAACTATATAAAAATCTAATAGTGCAAAACTCAATTTATTTTGGAGCTGAAAGGTCAGCGCAGTACCGAGTGTGTGGTTCATGCCTGAGGAAATTTCCACACACGGTCCACTGTAGTCTATAGGAAGGACTTAATACTGTGGGTTAAAGGCATTAAAACTGTTTACAATTACAAATGTCTTAAAATGGTACAAATAAAAAGAAAAGTTGATTTATGGTTAAGGTTACTATTAGGTGAAGTTACACTTCTTACCAGTCAACTTTTTTCACACATTTATATTCAAATTTCCACTGATTTTATAAACATTAGCATTTTTTTATTCTTTTTAATCATTGTAAAGTTATATAACATGGAAATAGTGTGTAACAGCCCATGTAAAAAACAAAAACACAAAACCCCCCCACAAAAAAACAACTGTATGTTCGTTATAAATATGTAATATATTTTTGAGTTTGAATAAATACAATATAAAATCTTCAAATATTTTTGTATTTTATATACAAATATATACAACATACAGCCCCGGGAAAAAAGACGTAAGAGGCCACATCACTTTTATTCTGTTCACTGACACTGCAGTATGTGGTTGTGAGTGTAAAATGTACAGGTTTATTCTTTTATGAGCCACTGCAGTTGCAGGTCTGTGAAAAATAAGAAAAAAAGTCCATATTTTAATACATAATAATAATAATAATCCAACCAAATGTGACCTCTGCATAACCCATCCATGAAGGAGCAGTAGGCAGCTAACAAGGGCAGTGTCCAGGGAGCAGTGCTTGGGGACGGTACCTTGCTCATGAGTACCTCAGTGATAACTTTACCGGTCCGGGATTCAAACCGGCAACCGTCTGATCATGGAGGCGAACACCTACCAGGTTACACTCCTAACTGCTCCTGAGAAAATGTATCCTGGGGAGCAAAGACTAATGAGTATATGTTTAATAAATGATATATGATAAATGATATGTTTGATAATGTTATTATAAATAATATTGTTTTAATTATTATTATTATTATTATTATTATTATTATTATTATTATTATTATTATTATTATATTCTGTGGTGGGTTGTTTTAGCAGTTAGCCCTATTGATCGGAAGATTAGGGTTCAAGTTCATACTCATGAGTCAAAAGTCAAAGTCAAAGTAAACTTCATTGTCATCTCTTCTATATATTGTACAGACATACAGAGAGACGAAGACGTGGCTCAGTTTACACAGTGCAACAAGAATAGAGAACAAAGAACAGATAGACACATGGAATAACCAATATATATAAATAAATAGGCGCACAAAATATACATTTTGGGCCAAAAGTGAGAGATAAACTGACAGTTTTCAATAAGCAATGTACTGACCTCAAGTACTTTTGCCTGGGCACTGCCTTTCTCTTTTCCTAGATTTGTGTCAAATGCAGGGGTCACATTTAGTTGTGGTCTTAGCGGTGTGCTGTCACTGTGTTCACAATGACAATAATCACTCATAAATTCACAAAAATGCAAATAGAAAATGTCAGTGTTCAAAAATATTTGACTAATGTATACCTCATGACCTCATACCCATTAAATATGATAATTCTTGATTCCGCTTCAGATTTCCTCAGATATGCAATTAGTAGTTTAAACAATACCTCAAAAATAATGTACATTTTTAAAACTTTCAGTGTGATAATGAAATTTCTAGTGAGGCGTGATAACCCGCTGGGTTTGGGATATTCTTCTACCGTCGTCGTTAGAGCTGCACCGTATACGACATGAGTGTTGAGTTGGCTGTGTTGTAAATGTCAATGACTGTCAGAGCAGCACTTGTCTCGTCTGAAGAGGACTTTGCTGTAAAAGCACTTCTCTTTTCCCATGAGGCAGAGAAAAAAATCAGCGCTGCTCAACGATTCGGCTGCAGCTCAACTCAAATGTGACATTCGAAGGTATATAGAATGGGAGTGATTTAGTTTATATAGTATAATCATAAAAGATATTACTACCATGCCTCCCAACGTAAAAAGATTAGTAACTTTTAACTTTAACTCCATTGGGAGTTAGGGTTTCTATCACTGTATTTCCACTGTAATAATAATAATAATAATAATAATAATAATAATACCTGCCCAAATGGCTGCTTCCCTGCTCCTTCATGGATAGATTAAAATGCAGAGCTCACATTTGGTGGTATTCTTTATATTGCTCTTCTGGCCAGCAGTGCTGCGTTCACAATGACAAATAAACGCTCAGTTATTCAGTACTCAATCAATCATAGACGTAAATATTTCTAGAAATTCTGATAAGCTGTTATCAGAGTGTTTAGTAGTGGCAAACAAAACCCTTGTTTTATTTGTTGACATCATTTTCTTTTTTCCACACTGATGGCAACAATATTTGGATTTTCCTGTAGTTTCCTGTTCTGTACCAGGCCAAGTGAACGTAGTGATGATTGTTAATAAACTTCCACATTGAAGTTTATCCTTCAGTAAATTATATGAAAACCCACTGATTATAAAGGGCAGTGAGTGTGAAATTCGTTTTGTGTCAAGAGGATATTGAATCCGGCGGCCTACGTGCTGCACCGTCTCATTTGGGCGTTTCCATTTAACCTCCTAACCTCATGCATGCCGCCGTTCCAGGAATTAAATTTTTACTTCGTTCTGGTTCTGTGACTTTTACTCTGTGTTTGCTTCATGATAATCGTATGGTGTTTCTCTCTAGGGCTCCGAAGGCATGGCACAAGCATTTTTTGCAGTGTTAAAACTGGTTTGGTGTTCGTTTCCTATCTTGCTTCCTTATATAGAAAATGAATGACCTTTTGGAGCAGCTGGGAGTTCACTCCATGGTGCGGGTTGATTCCCAGAAGCCCGGTAAAGGTACCACTGAGGTACTCATGAGCAAAAGATACCGTCTGGCACTGCTGCCCGGTGCTGCCCATTTCAGTTATCCACTGCTCCTTCATACGGATGAGTCAAATGCAGAGCTCACGTTTGGTTGTGGTGCGTTGTGTGCCGTTCTGTGCTATGCTGTGTTCACGATGACAGATAATCACTCACTTTCATTTTTACACACGTTAAACTACACACCACCACTAATCGTTATTCTGATCAGTAGTAGTGGAACAGTTGCTTCTGTGATCGCATGGTTTCATGCCCAAAAGTCAAAGGATTTTACTGTATGCTGGGCTGTGGTGTGAATAATGTTCTAATGATGACCCTGTGTGTGTGCATTAGATCTACACTATTGATCCTGATGTTTGGGTGCACCATTCTGGAAATTTCTTCACTTTAAGCATAAATCTGTCTTAGTGACATTTTCCTCACTGATCACCGCGAGCGCCACTCTCATTGGGAATGAACTGAAGGAGGAACTTGGATGAGGCCGGAAGCGGCCAGTAAGTGCAGGAAGATGAGAATGATGCGGAGTGAGAGAGCGATGGAAAGAGAGGGAGAGTAAAACAGATAGAGGGCGTTGTAATAACATCGTTCTCTGATGGACGGATGCACTTCTCCTCCGCATTCCGCCTGCCGTTAAATCACTCTTAATCATTTTCTTATTTCCCGGAGTCGTCCGGCCTCCTCTAAAACCGACGCAGAGCACACTCCAGACGTGATGGATATGAACATCTGCATAACGACGCACTCGTCCCCACCCCATCCCTCGCTTTTTTCTCTCTCCCTCTCCCCCCACCCCCTTTCCGTTTAACACCTCTGGCGAAAATGTGATATAAGTGTTTTGTGTAGTAGTTGCAGTGATGTTTAATGCTCCGATTGCACTGGATGGCGTTTCCGCGGCGACATTTTTCAGCGTTAGTGATGATTTAGCTTCTCTCTCACGCCATAATGCATTTCGGCCGCTCGTCTGGGAGAAAAAAAATGAAGATGGCCCTGCTGTAGAATGCAGAAGGTAGAAGCGGGTGATTGGGAAAAAGATAGATCCACTTCCTTACAGTGTGTGTGTGTGTGTGTGTGTGTGTGTTTGTGTGTGAGAGACATCTCAGGGAGAGGAAGGATAGCCCATCAAAGACAGATCAAGGTAAAAAAAGAAGGAAAAGTGATAGAAGACCGGCTGCCCTTGGAGACAGAGGAGAGACGGAGGGAAAATGGGATTTAGGGAAGATGGAAGATCAGCATCCTCTGGAAAAGGAGCTTCCTCCTTTTTTGGAGAGAAGAAGAAAGTTGACGCTGACCTGGTGGGGCAAGTTTGTGTCTGATGTGTGTGTGTGTGTGAAAGAGAGAGTGAGCGTCTCAAGATTTGTCAGAAGTGACTGGGTCACCTCGTTTAGCGGTGTATTTTACTGTCATCTAAACAGTTCCTCACACACGCAAGTCTTTGTGATATACCTATAATAACTAAATTAGAGATGCACCGATCCAACTTTTTCAATTCCGATACCAATACCGATATTGACCGATCCCGAGTATTGATTCCGATATCAGTTTTTACTGAATAAGTTGTGAATTTCTCTGTGAGGAGGAGCAAATGCAACCATTGCACCGCTAAACACCAATTTTTGACTTTGAGCAGTGAACCCTCCACTCATAGAAGCAGCTGTTACACTACCACTGACCAAAAATAATACACATGTAAATAACAGGTAAATAGCAGACATGGCACGATACCACTTTATTTATGTCCGATACGATACTGATATTGTAAATGTGAATGTCTCCCGATACACTACAAACCCAATGCAGTCTCTGAGTCTTTTTTAAACAGAAAATAGAAAATAATGATTTAGAAAATGTTTGAATACATGACTGAGATTGTTATGTTACGAGTAAGGAAATACTTGACTTACAATACTGCTTTCTAACTAAAACTATGTAATAATTACACACCCATATGTATATGCTACATTATTTATTATTAAAATAACATCTCAAAATTATTTGTTTAAACACAGTTCTGTAATTTTCTCACTGTCCCTAATCCTGCGGCTACTGTATAATGACACACGCTAGGCATGTCGCCTGCTATTCAACTGACGAAAAAGTGGTAAACGACCGAGTTTGGACATCATTTTGTGTTCTAGTGTGTACGAAATTTTTAACCGAAATGTTGCCATGTAAACACAATTTTAAAAAAATAAACATATAAAAAATATGCGTTTATGAAAATATCTCAAGACGTACACAAACCCTAAGTTTCCAGTTCAAATAGGAGGAGCAGCGGTTCCAAAAAGTGAGCGGAATAGAAATCGTCAACCTTAATAACCAAAAGCAAATCTTTTACTACTTTTACTTTCATAAAACCTGAAACTTTCGTATAAAAGCATTTTTTCTTTTATAAGTTTACGCACAATCAAAAATGTCTGTGTCTCATCAATCAGCTTGATTAGGACCCAGACTGTACCCCATCCTCTATATATCTTTAGCATTCTTATTAAAACTTGATTTTTACTTCTTTCCCTATGAATATGTTTCTCTTATTTCAAAAAACGTCACGCAATACCAACATCAATTCTGCTACTAAGACTCTTATTTTAATAGTTCATGTTTTAAATCTAATACTGTATTATTTCATAAAAGTACCTAATAAGAAAAAACAAAAGAATTGCAGTGACATTAGCTATAAACATGATCATATTAAAGCAAATCAAATTTGTCTGTCAGCAAAGTAATTGAATTTCATTGTACACGATCATTTAAAACAAATAAAACGTTTTGAAATGACTGTAATAATCTCAGATCGAGAAATATTATTTGGCTGCGTAGAAATTATTACTCGCTCGTGTGGGTGAAGATCTAATATTGAAGTTCTGACATCACTGGATGAGGGAGTCACAGACTCATTTTCACTTCTCTCTCTCTCTCTCTCTCTCTCCTCTTTTCCTCACTCTGGTGTCGCGAGGAGAGCAATTAAATCTTTATTGCCTCAAGATGCTTCACTTTTGTATGTCTCATAGTTCCTCCGACACATTACATTACACGAAATAACATGGCTGTGATATGAATGTGTATAGGTGTGTGTGTATGCGTCACTGTCATGTACTGTGTTGAGAGGATGCGTTTATGTGTGTATGTGTGAAGGAAACACCTAGAGCACCAAACACAACGTACCAGCCTGACCTCGATGGTGCACAGGGTTCTCTCCCCGTGGGAAGGTTGTGTGTGTTCTTTTCATGTTGAATTTGGTTGGTTTTGTTTGTATGTGTGTGTGTGTGTGTGTGTGTGTGTGTTCTTGTACTTGCTACTTAGTGAGAACCAAAATGAGTTTTAACCAGCAGAGTGAGGACATTTTTGGGAAGTGAGGACTTTTAGTGGTCCTCACTTCTTTAAACTCTTTAAAACAAATACAAGTTTATTTGCAAAACTAAAAGTGTAGAAAGATTAGCTTGTGGTTACTGATGTTATGGCTAGGATTATGTTCAGGGTTAGGTGTAGTATTATTTAGATACGGCAATATAGAAGTCAATGGAGGTCCTCACTACTATATAAGTACAAGGATGTGTGTGTGTGTGTGTGCGTGTGTGTGTGTGTGTGTACCTGCTCTTTGAGTAAGTTTTCCCAGCAGCCTCGGTGCTGCTGTTTCAGTCATACAGGCCCTAAAGCAGTGCTATTCATGGAATATGACTGGACAATACACACACACAGACACACACGCATGCTAAAATATGTCTTGCTATCTTTGTGACTCCAATAAATGACTAGGAGATCAGAAATTCGCTAGTTCGAATCCCGGACCAGTAAAGGTACCACAGAGGTACTCATGAGCAAGAGTGCCGTAAGTTGAACCTAAATATTCTGCGCTCGCTACAAAAAACAAGATCACTGTTAGGCATCTTACTTACAACAAAATATCACCTATGTCGTTGCTTGTTGTGTAGATTCGTTGAAGGTTGTTTGAAGAAACCTCATACCCGAGCTATAGCTAGAGAAAAAAGATGAGTTTTTAGATTAGATTTAAAGCAGTCTATTGTGGAGGAGCTCCTCATGTGCAATGGAAGACTGTTCAGAGGCAGGGCAGTGAGCAAGCGGTCACCCTTAAGTTTTGAGGCGTAAATGACCTTTGGACAGATGTAGTTATGAGGATGACCTAAGTGACCTGCAGGTAGAATATGGTATGAACAAATATACTGAGGAGCTTCAAATACAAACAGCAGGATTTTAAAATCCTAACCCTTACCCTAACCTCAGTAATAAAAAGCAAAGCTTTAACTCTTTTAGTGTTACATAAAACGTTTTCTATGTAAAACAACCTTTCAATAAATAAATATATTTCTCTCAAACATGGAAACATAAAAATTTGGACAAATCCCAGGTATTCCTACCATTTAGGAGACAACCAGGTCCTCACAATGGCATACACACACTCAAACACACTCACACCCACACACACACCTAAAACACCGTCTCTTACCATCTGACCCGAATAAGTCATCCCCTCCTCCAGGTAAAAACACATACCTGCTCGTTTCCATTTGCCATGTTATCCGGAGATGGATGTGGAGAAGGTGGAGTTAAGCAGTGGAGAGGTTACTCCACAGCTTAATTAAACACAGTCTCCTCCAGTACTGATCACTGTGTTGCTCATGATGTCCTGTCCAATTTCTTCTTTTGCCATCTTTATTCATTTAGATTTTTTTACTTTTCTTTTATCACCAAAATATGGGGGAGCCCTCGGGGACATGTGGCTATTTCTTCTTAAAACTCAAGAGTTTGGCAAACTTGGTGTTTATAGTAAAACAAATCTGTCCTCTAATTGGGGCCCGAGCACTTACCCTTTGTGCACTTTTAACTTACAACTTTAACTTTTAACTTCAAACTTACTTTAAAAAAGAGTTGATACTTCTTTAGGCTAAATTCTAACTCCTAGATTCTTCTGAAACCGGATACAAATATGATATTCTTAGCTACGTTATTTACATTTTACTCTAGTTACACTCCCTCATGAACTATATGTGATTTAGCAGACACTCTTATCCAGATCAACCCCTAATTACAGGGACAGCCTCACTGGAGCAACTTGATCTGGGACACAATGCATTTTGTTGCTGGTATCTTGGTTTTAAGATGATTTTTGTCAGCTGTATTTCAGTTCAGCTCAACAGTTGCAACATGCAAAGAAATGTCACCCTCCACGGCAAAACCAGTCACTTGTCGCAACGTAGGTTTCTTAGAAAAACGACCGTTTATGTTGTGTGAAGTAAAATTTTTGGATGAGTGTGAAACAGTGGAAGGTCTATACAACCACCGTTGTGAATAAATTTAGCTGAAATTTACCCTTTCCCATCTATCATGACTTTCTTGAGGTGAGGAATTCAATTCCAGCAGAATGTTAAAAGTTTCTGTTTTGACCGCTCTACTTCAATATTTACCATAAATCCACTGGTTGACTAGCGTGAAGATAGTTCTCCAGAATCCATCTTCGTCTCCTGAGTTCAGTTAACCTACTTGCCCAGGTAGGCTATCCGTGTGGCTGTGAATGCAGCGTGAGCTACCGTAAAATAGCGTAGCTGGCGACCGCACCAAGCGTCTGTGAGTGCTCGTCGATGAGTCAACTTCAAGGCATTTCTCCGTTTCTCCACTTGGCGTGACAGAAAAACCCGACTCCTTTGAATGTTGATATCTCGGTCATATGTCGTCCGATTCATTCCATATAGGTATCGTTTTGAAGTTTGATTTATGCCCTTTCAAACATAATAACATATAACTCAATTTTGAAAATTTGTGACAAGCGACTGGTTTTGCCGTGCAGGGTCACAAATGCAAAGCTAATAAATAAAAACTGTTTAAAGGTAACTAACTGTAGTTTTGAGAATTTCTATATTATTATTTTAACAACTGTTGTAGTTTTTTTCAACTGTTGTTGAAAACGCTAGCAAGAAATACTTACATGGTTCAAGTATTGTTCCTAAAAACTTCTTTTTGTACTAATTGAATTACTCTTTTAGTAATGTGTCAGAAGTCCTACAGAAGGTCGCAGGTTGGTTGAATTCAGGGGCTGGTACAGTTACCACTAGAGGTACTCATAGGCAAAATGCAGAATCTCCAAAAGCACTGCTCCCCGGGCACTTATTAGCTGCTCACTGCTCCTTCACGGATGGGTTAAATACAGAGGTCACATTTGGTTGTGGTGCACTGTGTGCTGTGTTGTGCTGTGTTCACAATGACAACTAATCACTCACTTTCAATAACTGTAAGATTCCAATAAAAGTAGGAGTAGAGTCATACTTAATTAAAGGAGCAGTATGTATTTTACTCAGCGTTATATATATTGAAATCCCTTGTTAATGTGGTTTTAAGAGAAATGAGAGGCAGCAAGTGGTAATGGGCGTCATAGCAAAAGCTTTGCAAAGTAGCTAACAGTGGAATAAAACCAACCAGCATTTAGCTCTCATACCACTGCTGTACATTAATCGCGGCAGAATGCAGTTCTATAAGAGGTGATGCTAAATGAAGTGAATACCTCCGTGTGCTTGAATGGGGGAAGTTTGTGTGTATTAGAGAAAATGGTTTCCGCAGCAGGGAGGCTGGAGAATGGCTGGGTGGGGAACGAGTTTGTTCCTCTCTATTTCTCTCTCATATTCTCTTTAACTCTGTGTTTAGATGACAGACACCAAGAGCACACATATCTGCCCTAAAACACAGACGGAAAAACAGAGTTTGCTGTCTTTCTTAGATACTCACATCAACTCCTGTAATGAAAAATGTCCTCACTAAGTCATAAAATCTGACAAAATCACAGACTTTTAATCATTCAGGGAACAATTCAGTCCTGACAAATACCTAACCCAAAATACAAACAGTTTTTCCCCAAAAAAATGTTTGTCCTTTTGAGTACCAGTCCTCACATGCAAAAATGTCCAAAACCAAAGCTGGAAAAATTGAGCTCCAGTAAAATAAAAATCTCAGTTTTTCTCATGTTTTATGGGACGAACAGATTCATGTAAAATACCTTTCTCTAAAAAATGTCTTACAGTGCATTTTATTCGCCATATGGCAGGCACTTGCTCCAGGGGTGCGTTCCCAAAGCATAATTGCTAACGTATTACTATATTTAGCTCTAGCCTTTTTTACTATGTAATGTAGTTGCTTAACCAACGCTTTTGAAGCTTGCTTACCCAGAGCGGTTTCAACCCTAATTTCGGGAACAGTTTCCCTGAGAGCAATTTGGAGTTAAGTGTCTTGCTCAGAGACCCAATGATTACACTCCCAGAGGTAGGATTCGAACCCACAACCTCCTGGTCCAGAATCAAGTGTCCTAACACTAGGCTACCAACATCTCCGTTGCAACAGTACTGTGCAATATTCTTGTGCCACCACCCATTTCTTTATGTTTTGCTAGAAAAGTGAGACAGTAGAAGAGTAATTTATTGCGACATGTGAGAACATATATATCGATACTATTTTTGCTCACAACTACCCAAAAAGCATGTGAAAATCTGACTCTTTGGGTGCAAAAATATGAGGAAATGAGAGGTAGCATAGACTTTTTACTCTGTATTCCAGGTTTACTATCTGTTAGAGGATAATCGGACCCTTACCTCCATGTAAAAACCTGCCTGCATACCCAAACAAGCACACACACACAACATTTTCTCCTTGTCATGGGTAGCTGTCTGTTCCACACTCCTCAACTCCAGCAAAGCGACTCTGGCATCTAATCATGTTTTGCCAGTTCTGGTTTGTGTTCAACATCACTTCTGTTGGGTTTGGGCTGATTGAATTGTGTGGTCATGCTCAGTGGAATGTCATTAAGTGCCCTTATGGAGCGTTCTCTCAGTGTGTGTGTTTTGTGTGTGTTGTTAACGGCGGGTTGGCAGGGCATGACAGCAACAGGAGGGTGACATTTTATATCCCTGGAAAGTGAAGGTGAAATGTTTTCTTTAGGTTATATCTCATGTAAATGTGCTGAAAGCCAGAGTCGAAGATATTTATTTTGCTGGTGTAAATCTTGTTGTTGTTCTGATGTTGATATAAGGGCATGTGTCCACCAAACACATTTTTTCGCTGGCAGCATCAATTTTGAATACAAATCCTATGAACTTCAGCGTTCGAGCGCGCTTTCAGCGGGGAAAAATACGCTGGAGGAGACGTTTTTTGCCGTAACACTCAGAGCGCTTCAAGTTGAAATCCGTTCAACTTTAAAAAATGGCACTGTTCACGTCATGTGGCTTGTCTCTTACTAGCCAATCGAAATCAAGAAAGGGGCAGGACAATATAAATCGGTGGTACTCTCCCAGCTGTTTACTTGCACGGTTTATTTCATGCACCCAATCTCTACGTCTTGAAGACATGTGAGAATGTCTCCATCTCCATGTTGTCGGAGAGATCAAAGAAGCACTTTGAAATAAAGGAACGAACACGGAAGTGCTCAATTGCAACAACAAGCGCTGAGCACAGTGAAATCACTCTGGAAGGAAGGTTTTGACTGCTCCCAGCGGAAAAAACGTGTTTGGTGGACACAGACCCTAAAGGTTTTCTTTTTCGTTGAGGCACTGAGTCAATATAGTCATGTTAGCCTTAGACCCCACCTTTACGCTTATAAAATTTTTTAGCCTTCCGTTAATCAGTTGCCGTTAACCTTTGGCAATGTTGTCGCAAATTTGCAGCGAGGTCATATTGTCATCTGCAAATGAGCTCTTGATGAATGGCATCAATGTAAACCTGCACATTGTGTAATTATATTTTAAAACCTGATGGAGATTTTAGTGAAAATGCTGAGGATCGTCCCACAAATCTTGCTGAGGAAGAATATCAGCTATTTATAACAGATATCTCTCCCTCTCTCTTCCTCTCTCGCTCCCTCTCTCTCTCCCTCCAGGCAGGCTGTCTCGATTCACCCGTCCACTGCAGGGTGCAATTGCAGAAATAAAGTGTCAATTAGTCTACTAATGAGCTGGGAGGGCATGACCCCTGGGAGGGCGGAACACACAGCGTTCAGCTCATCAGAGAGACGGATTTTTAGACTGAGAGAGAGAAAACCGTTAAACAAACATACCCATACTGAGCATTTTCCTCTCCTTTGTTCTTCAGAGCTGGAGAAGCGGATGTGCCGAAATAAGGACGAAGCTTTTGGGTTTTATAAATAGTGTGGCAGGAGAACACGGTGTATGAATTAGGGACAAGTGTTTATGCGACACATAGAGCTGCGTTCCTCACAGTGTTTAAAGAGCAAATGTTGTGTTTCTCCTGCAAAATTTGCCATTTTCTGGAAAAGAGGTGGAAATAACATTTACTTTGGAAGCATGAGATGGAATTAATTGGCTTATAGGAGAGTAGAGGGGAAATATGATGGGATGTAAGAAGCAGGGCTTAGGTACACACACACACACACACACCTTACTATACTATCTTTGAAATATACTTCTATTGACAACTTTACGTCAGTAATAAAAAGTCTTTTGTCCTCAAATAAGATCAAAAACTTTTCTATAGAAATACTTTTGTTACACAAAATGTTCCTAAAAAGCTGCAGAAATGTAACAAACCTCAAGTTTTCCAATTTTTAAGGGATAGCGACACATTCAAATACACTAACACACACACTTTTCTATTATTTTACACTTATAAGGAATAGTTTGCATAAATATCTTCTCAAAAGTCTTAAAAGCCTATGAAAAATGTAGGATTTATATCTTTAGAGAAAATTAGGTTCAAATTTTAAAAATCCACCCTTCTGCAAATATGAAAACACACACACACACACACATCTTCAATGTATGAGATGTACATCTATTGACTCCTCAGCTTCAGGAACCAAAACCCAAATCTTTTGACACATTTTAGTTTCCAGATAAAATCTGGAGCGTTTCTATAAAAACAGACTTTGCTCACATACAAAATGTTCTTGCAGAAATCTCAGGTTTCCCCAACTTTTAGGATATCACCAGGTTCTCACAAATACACACTTTTCTATTAAAACATGTTTGCACCTTTCAAAAATGTGCTTATAAAGCCACAAAACTCTCATAAACATTGTTTTTTTTTTTTTTAATCTTATAGGAGACAATCAGGTTCTCACTAATACCTAAAGTCCAAACACACACTCAGACACACACACACACATGTTGTTATCTTTGAGATATCTTCTAATGCTCCTTCACCTTGTTTAGTTTTTCATATTAGACCTGTAAAAAACTGAATTTCCTTAAACATAAATGGCCAGTTTCCCCGTCGAGGATTAAGCCTAGTCCTAGACTAGTTTGAGTTTGAATGGGAAATCTCCATTGATACTACAACATAGTCCCTAATCCATGAGCAAGAAACCAGCTAAAATGTTCCCAAAAATTGCATTAATCTGACAACTCTCATGTTCTCCTATCTTTATGAGGATTCTCAGGATTCTCAGGATTCTCATAAATACCTTAAAACACACACACACTTTTGTAATAAGACATTAGTTTCCTGGTGAAGAGCCGTTTAAACATACAATAATGTCCTCACAAAGCCACAAAAACCAACATACTGGACATTGGGTTTTTATATATTTAGGAGGAAGTAGGGTCCTCACAAATAGCAAAAATCCACACTTCCACACACACACACACACACACACACACACACACACACACACTGGATTAGATGACATCCTGCAGAGACAAGCATATGTGCATTCAAGATCCTATGTGTAGAGCATGCCACGCTTTGGTGCATCCACTTTCTTGTAACCCTTAGTTGTCATCAGTTATACATGCTGTCTTGTGTGTGTGTGTGTGTGTGTGTGTGTGTGTGTGTGTATGTATGTAAACGGTGAGAAATGTGTGGTCGTCAAGAGAGCATTCTCCTCGTTCCTGGTTGCGTACTCCAGGAAGATTTATGGCTAAATTATGATGTGTAAAATGCACTCAGATAATGGGAGAGGAGCAGCGGAGTCAAGGCTTGCTGCTTCTTTACTACTGGAGCTATGGGCAAACGTGACTGCACACACACATACACACACACACACTTAATCTGGAAGCTGCAAGCCATAGTAAAGGCTCCAGTATATAAGTGCACATACAGAGTTTATATATTGAAATAGAGTTCAGCAGAATTTAATTTCCACGTTTACAGCAGACAGACCGTGAGCGGTTAAGTAGATCTGTTTACTCCACCTTACATAACTTCTCTCTGATGCTGTGATGTTAGAAGCCACTTCTGAGAGGAACATGTCTTTCCGTCTTCTCTTGACCTCTTCTCACCTCCAACTTTCTCCAAAACCTTTGCCCAAAATATACATAGCCAGCTATACAAATGCTGGTTGTTCTATTTGCTTGAATTCATTATTAACCCTAAATTTCAAAACACAAACAAAAAATAATTCATTTATTCATTATCCGAACCGCTTAATCCCTACTGGGTCGCGGGGACCGCAGCCTATCCCGGGAACTATGGGAACTATGGGCACAAAGCAAGGGCCTGGGCAGGCGTAAAACACCACAGGGCACACACACACTTACACAATCACACTCTCCTTCACACCTCACGGGGGCAGGTTAGAGTCACCCAATTAACCTATAGCGCATGCTTTTGGTGTATGGGAGGCAGGGGGGCACCTGGGAGAAACCCGCATAAACACGGAAACATGCAAAACTCCACACAGAAAAGCCACTCCTCCGAACCCCAGGACCTTCTATACTCTCCTGTGAGAACCACGCTAACCACTGCTCTGTATTTAACAAAAATAAGTAACTATCAATTTCAGCTATGTGTAAGATACTGTGGGCGGCACGGTAGTGCAGTGGTTAGCGCCGCCGCCTGGCCCAGCGAAAAGGTCCTGGGTTCGAACTTGAGGCTTGACCGTGGGAATGGTCTCTCTGTGTGGGTTGCATGTCCCACAGTTCAAAGGCATGCACTATAGGTTAATTGGCCTGCTCTGGTGGCCCCATAAGGTGTGAATATTTAATAATGAGAATGTGTGTGCTGATGCGTTGGTGCCTGCTCTAGGTTGTTCCGCTTTGCGCTTGAAAAGTTCCCCGGATGGCTCCAGTTCGCAACCCCAGTTAGAGATTAAGTGGACTGAATGTCTGGATGAATGGAGGATGGAGTAATATACTGTAAAACAAAATGAGTACAGTCACAATCAGTTTACTGACAATATAGAATTATTTAATATTTAAAAAATTGAAAAATATGCCAAACAGTAATTGTAATTGTAAAACAACTGTAGGACCTTTTGGCGCATTCTAGACCCAAACAACCTTCTCATTTAACAAATTAAAATCTCTGAATGTTTACATTAACATAAGTGGGTTAATAAGACAATATGTGACCTCCCAATAGTTTATAATATTTCCATTCCTAACTGCAGTTCAGCCACTCTGTCTTCATGTTCGAACGTCTGGATTTCCGCTGAGTGATAAAGTCAAGGCTGGTTGTGAGGGAAGAAAGCGGGTGGCAGTGGTGCTGCGGATGGTCACTGTGCTGACAAAGTGAACAGCCACTCTCCCAGAGTGCACCTTTTGATATAAATCAGATTTCTCGTCCGCTGTGCAGGCCCCCGTGGAGGCTACAATTTCTCAGCCGACTGGATCCCACGTCTGCATAAGAGACACACAGCATCATACACACTCACCCATGCAGGCGATCCCGGCGAAAAGAAACAAGACTGCAGGAGAGAGCGTGGAGCTGAGGGGTATGTGTGTGTGTGTGGGTAAGCAATGTGTGTGTGTGTGTGTGGGTGTGTATTTGCGGGTGGGTGTGTGTAAGTGTGATAGATTTGATCAGTGAGATTACTAAGGCTTTTGTGACTTCGTGAGGACATTTTTGTATGTTAGTGGCAGACCCTCATGAGAAAACTGATTTTATAAAAAGGTTCTGGCTTTATGAAAATTTAAGATTTACTTTAATGTTAGATAGACAGACAAACAAATGAATAGATAGATAGATAGATGAATGAATAGATAGATAGATAGATAGATAGATAGATAGATAACAGGAAAGCGTTGTATAACCCTAAAATGGCTAGATTGTTTTGTAGTGTGGAGGACAAGAACAAACAGCAAGAGAAGAAAGAAGGGAAGTGATGGTGCGTCTGAGAGCAAAAATCAACTTCAAACATTTATCAAATCATCAAAAGTGAGCAGCTGGCCCTGTGAACCAGCAGGAAAAACACTTCCCCCAGGCACCGCCACCGTCACCGTGTGTGTGTGTGTGCGTGTCTTGTCTACCTCTGTTTGTGTTGTGTCTAAGGCAGCATGTGTGTGCGTCCATCTGGGGCCAGCTTGCAGTGTGCCAGCTAGCCTGCAACTCTGTCAGCAGTGAGGAATAAAAGATCAGCTGTCCAGTCTGGCTTCTACACTCACAATCAGACCAAAAATCTTTTAAAAAGCACAGTGAGCTGCTGATGTGGATCTTTGTTTTCAGCCTGGTCTCTCCCCACTTCACCTCTCTCCCCATACCTCTCCTCTCTCTCTCCTCTCTCTCTCTCTCCCTCTCTCCTCTCTCTCTCTCTCTCTCTCCCTCTCTCTCTCTCGCTCGATCTATATGATCTATGTCCCTATCTCGCCAACTATGTAAACTTCTCTCTCAACAGATAAACAGATGGAGAGTTAGATAGATAGATAGTTAGATAGATAGATAGATAGATAGATAGATAGATAGATAGATAGATAGAATTGATTGATTGATTAATTTATAGACTGATTGATTTATAGACTGATTGATCAATTTATAGATAGATAGATAGATAGATAGATAGATAGATTGATAGATAGATAGATAGATTGATTGACTAATTTATAGACTGATTGATTTATAGATAGATAGATAGATAGATAGATAGATAGATAGATAGATAGATAGATAGATAGATAGATAGATAGATTGATTGATTGATTTATAGATAGATAGACAGATAGATAGATCGATCATTTGATTTATAGATAGATAGATAGATAGATAGATAGATAGATAGATAGATAGATAGATAGATAGATAGATTGACTAATTTATAGACTGATTTATTGATTTATAGATAGATAGATAGATAGATAGATAGATAGATAGATAGATAGATATGCATCTTTTTATTCTTCTCACATTCTCCGTTCCTCTTAATTAAATTTGACTGCTCACTCCGCCCCGACCCTAACCTTTACCCAGATGATCAGTTCTCATGAGTGTGTTATTGGGAATTCTCTGCAGTGCTGGAAGTATTGGCTGGAGCTACAAACTATGTGTTACATCCACCACACTCGAACTACGATGACATCCAACACTCGCTCCCTGAGCTCTGTGGATGAGAGGAGAGGCATGCTTTATTTTTGCAGGGTGTTTTATGGATAAAGCGGGTCTAAATGAGCAAACGGGAAGTTGCTGACAGAAAGCTAAAGAAGCTCCAGTGGGATTGTGAAGGTGTGAGCGCTACATAGCACTGCTAGGTTAAACTCAGCTCAGTAATTAACCACTAATTGGGTTTTTGAACCACTAATGGAAGTCATTTACTATAAAATCTGTCAATAGTCAAGAACATATGCGTGTTTGTGTGTGTGACCATAACACACAGAAACTCATTTGCATCCGGCAGTCTAATTTCCACCACTGCAGCATTTTTCATCTATCTCAAACCAGGCAAGCGGGCAAAACAGGCCAAATATAAAAGATATATACAGTATGTCCTCTTGGTAACTGTGAGAAAAGGTCCTGGAGTTGAAGGTCTTAGGTCCCCAAAAAGCATGCACTATAGGTTAATTGGCGACTCTAAATTGGCCCTGTAAGGTGTGATTGTGTAGTGTGTGTGTGTCCTGCGGTGTGTTGGCGCCTGCCTGGGGTTGGTTCCTGCCTTGTGCCCGTAGTTCCTGGGATGGGCGGTCCCCACCCCAAAGACCACAGTTGGGATTAAGTGGTTCAGGTAATTAATGAATGAATGTATGAATGTGACTCGGCACGACAAAACCAGTAAGCTTATGCATAGCGGAGGTTTCAAGAAAAATTACTGTTATGTTGCGTGGGGAGGTAAAATTTTGGATTTTTGTTTTTTGAAACAGTGGAAGGTCTATACTGTACTATTGTGAATAAATTTGACTGAAAAACTTACCCTTTCCATCCTATAAACGCGACTTTCTTGAGGTGAGGAATTCAATTCCAGCAGAATGTTAAAAGTTTCTGTTTTGACACTCCTACTTCAATATTTCTGGTAAATCCACTGGTTGACTAAGCGTGAATATTTCTCCGGAATCCATCTTAAGTCTCCGGAGTTCAGTTAACCCCTACTTGCCCAGGTAGGTATCCGTGTGGCTGTGAATGCAAGCGTAGGCTACGTAAATACCTAGCCCGTAACGCTGACGCACCAAGCGTCTGTGAGTGCTTTCTGGTGATAGTCAACCAGAGGCAGATTTCCTCCGTTTCTCACTTGCGTGACAGGAGGAGACCGACTCCTTTGAATGTTGATATCTCAGTCATATGTCGTCCCATTCATTCAATATATGTATCGTTTTGAAGCTTGATTTATGCCCACAAATAACATAATAAAAAACATAACTCAATTTTGAAAATTTGCGACAAGTGACTGGTTTTGCCGTGCAGAGTCACAAATGGCTGAACTGCTGGAGAATGCTTCAGCATTTTGTCTTTGTTCTTTGTAAAGGAACAAGTTTAGAAGTTAAAATGTGTGTGTGTGTGTGTGTGTGTGTGTGTGCCTCAGTGTGAAGTGCCTACCTGTGAGCACCTTTAAAACCCTGTGCATTAATTTTAATAGCCACCACCTGTGTTGTGCAGCGTCAGCGAGCTCACACTCACACGAGCATCAGTGATTTAAACAGGACTGTTGGGATTGTGTGTGTGTGTGTGTGTGTGTGTGGTACTCTAATGGCCCTTTAAAACTAAAGAGGCTGTAGTTGTGCAGTGCTGGGTGTGTGTGTGTGTGTGTGTGTTTGCTGTGCTCTGAAACCACAATGCCACTGGCTCTGATTATGTGTCAAACAATAATGAGATCCCCAGGACTTTAACACCATCACACTCATCACTTCCCTTAACAATCTCTCTCTCTCTCTCTCTCTCTCTCTCTCGGTCTCTCTTTCTCTCTCTCTCTCTGTCTCTTTGTCTCTGCTGTATTTCTGTTTATCTCCACTATGTCTGCCTCGTCTATCTCTCTGTGTCTCTTGATCTTTTATTTACATTCTTACTCTTCTTCTGATGCCATTCTTTGTCCGTGTCATTGCCTTTCTCACTTAGTCTCTCTCCCTCTCACACACACTCTCTCTCTGTACTTGCATGACGCTCATATTGCTCTCTCTTGAGCTCTTAAAGCACTGTCCAGAACTCCAGTGTTCCATAAACAAGCAGAAATACAGACGAAGCCACAACTCAACAACAAACTGTGTGTTTTATCTCTGAAATATACCAACCTCCTCCTGCAGCTCCCCGTGGAGATTGTCTTATAAACTGTGTTTTCTACATGTTACATCAAAACACATGGTACTTCTTCTTTGTCATTTTGCTCATTTCGGTATATAGAAACATTGTATAAACGTTGTTGGAAAGTTTTATTTTTATTAAAGTTCCCAGAATGCCTAGAAAACTAGACATTTTGAATATTTTAAGAAGCAAAATTGGTAAAATTCCAAAAATGTAAACCTTGTGGAAACATTGCAGAAACTTTGAAAGAACATTATGAAAATGCAGTTGAAATTTAATCCAAAACATTCTGTTAAAAACTGGACAATTTGAACATTTTACAAACTAAGATGTATAACATTCTAAAAATGTGGTACAAACCTAACATCATTAACTGCATAGAACACAGTTGTAGCTATTCGGTCAAACTAACGCGCTGTCTGAGTTTTCTCTGCGCCTCTTGCACGAGCAGACGAGTGATGCAGGACAGATATTTTTCGTTCGTTACCAACCTCAATACGTCGCGATCGCTTTTATCCGTCAAGCTCCTGTTCCTCAGACTGCTTTTCATTTCAGAGCCGTGTGACGTTCAGACGGCAACGTGTTAATCTCTTCTGGGCGTTGTTTCGGCCTGATGGTGTGTGACATTGGGTTTGCTGTAAGTGCAGTGTGTGTGGAGAGCTGAATGTTTGTGAAGTGTCACTGAGAACATGTGGTGTGTAATGGAGGACTGTTATTACTGCTTTGATTATGAACAGACGATTTCCCACAGGATAGCAGGAAGCTCTCTCTCTCTCTCTTTCTCTTTCCTGCTGCAACAGGTGTTCACTCTCACAGACCTGCAATAAAGACTCCATTAGACAGTTTAGAAACATGGTGTGTGTTTGTGTGTGTGTGTGTGTGTACACAATATTGCATTTTCTCTACACTATAATACTTGCAGTACTTCCACTTTGAGAATTTTCTTCAACACAATACACACACGGAAGTGGACGGGGTGTAAATCACCGGTTTTGTCACAATACGATATTATATCGATACAATGGACAGCAATAAAGGAAATTAAAGTCAAACATAGTGGTACTTTTTGAAAGCCAACGTAGTACTTAAAATCAGAAAACATCTAGTGTTGATTTGCTAGAAATACTCAAAATGTTTAATCTTATTATCAGCCTCTGAGCTGAACAAATGTTGCATTTCCAAATGCTGTGAGTCCAGCGCAGTGTGTTTAGTTTCAGCTGTTTTTATGAGGAGAGAGACACTGAGCAGTTCTACTAAATGGGATTTAAACACACACACTCACACACACTCAGTGCTGATGTTTGTTTGGCTTGTAATGGACTTGCTTCTTTGTTCTCTTGTTGGGAAGCGAATGCTAATATTCCCATTCTAATTGAATGCTAATTTACCCGTATGGCACTGAGTGTGTGCTGGACGTGAGTGTCTCAAGAGACCTGAAAGTATAAGCACACACACACACACACACATCCACACCCAGGCCTTAAACCGGTCTTAGTACTTTAAAGGTGCCATTGCAATCTTTATAATCATTAGAGTCAAACTACTTGTAGCTGTAAAGAGTTTACGACCCAGAGTCTGAACTAGATTCTATTCTTTTAGCGTTGGTAAGTGAGTGAATATTTGTCTTTGTGGACACACCACAGCTTTCGGCAGCACCCAGGGAGCAGTACTTGGGAAATGTACCTCAGTGGTATCTTTACTGCTCCGGGACTTTCCTTCTACATGTGTGACTTCTCTGAAAGTAGGAGTGCTTTAACATTCTGTGGAAGTCAACTCCAGCTGTCTTCCCCCTCGTCTCTCTCGTTTCTCTCTTCTGTCACAGCAGAGTGGAAGGCAGCAACCACAGGGCATCACCTGGCTCGCTTTTCCTCTCCTCTTTCTGTGCCTTCTGTACTCTTTCCAAGCAATGCATTCTCACTCTCCATAACTCTTGACCTGATGTCCATCTCTCCTCTACTTTTACCAACTGAAACTTTTGGGTAAAGACCTGCTCTTATAGCCACTCAACAAATCACCGTTTGGTGTTTTCTAATTTGTAAACTTGATTTCTTGCTGTAGCATTCTCATGTCAGATACAATTATACTTAACAAATCTAAAGAACACTAAACAAGATATAAAAATATACTTGCAGGAAGTTCTTAGGATCCCTCATTTGAGTGTGGTGGTGCAAACGAACTCTTTTTGCTTCTTTGTATTGATCTTGTAATGAGTTTGAAATGATTATAAGAGGTTTGTACATGATGGGGTTTATATTTTAGTCAAGGTGTAGTTAGGACACGATGGATTCAGGTTAATGGAGACCTCAGATTCGTGACTCGTGATATATTTAATGGATCCGAATGATTCACTCAGACTGCTCTCTACAATTAACACGTATGAAAACATCGGCTGTGTGCCTCAAATAGTTTACAGCTTCTTAAACGTATTGACTTATTTTTTCATATTTTGATTATTGAATGATTTTTTGAATATAGACATCAACTCATGTCTTTCTCACATGCTTGACCAAAGTAAAGCTGACCAATGATAAGGCTTCGATGTGGTTATAGATTGGTTTGCGGCCTGATATGATGTGCAGCCAGTTTCTACAATTGGTGGTGGTAGTCTAGCTGTTAAGACACACTCCTCTGGACCATGAGGTTGTGGGTTTGAATCCTACCTCCAGCACTACTGCCATTGGGTCCCTGGGCAAGACCCTTAACCCTAATGTGCTCCAAGGAGACAGAAGGCGCTCTGGGACGTGTTTCCCAAAAGCATAGTTGCTAACTATGTTGGCAACTAACTTAGTGTACATTAGCAATTAACATAGTGTTGCTAACGTGGTTAGCAATAAGCTAACAACTATGCTTTTGGGAAACACACCTCTGTGTAAGAGTGTCTGCTAAAATGCTGTAATTGTAATATATCATTTTCAAACTTAGTGTGAAAATGAACATCGGCAACTTGTTTCCCACAACAAACCAGAGCGCTACTGATTTCACCTCCATGTTTGTTTGTGTTTTTGTTGCATGCAGAAACATTTTCTACCTACAATTTTCTGACTCTTAATCAGAAGCCAAAGCTGTGGTTCCAAATCTGGATTTTTTTTGGGTCGGGATCTGGGCTCGAAACCCACTACAAAACCCATTTTTGGCAGCTGTAAAGCCATTACTTGTGAACAAAACAATAAGCCACAAGCGGTGCGACACTAAACTGTATTTCCCAAATACTATCAGCCCACAAACAGCATAATACCACTTGGGTTTGGAAAATGCAGTTTGGAACGTGTCCATTATTATTGAGAAATTTGCGACGTTGCTTCCTCTCACAGCACAGAATCGTCCAAGAGGGATTGAAACGTTTTATGACCCCAAGTTCAGAGTGGGTAATTAATCAGCCGTTATGTCCTCCGTTGGTCTAACCGGAGTAGTATTTGTGGAGCTTTCGATCTCACGCATGAAGCCTTTGGATTTTTTTTACGACAGGAGGAATGATAAACAGGACTGTGTACACGGCAGTGATGACCCTTGAATTTAAATGGAACCAGATGAGTTACTGCCAGACCACTTTCCTGAATAATGCTCTCCGTCTGAAGGAACAGCTCTGCATCGCTCTCAGCACTATGTTTCCTCCTGTCTACCAAACCGTGAAGTCTTTCATTCTGTATAGCTGTTAAAATGCCACCCTCTGAGTTCAAAGACATGTTTGCACAGACTGTAAAAGTGATTATATGTAGTTTTAAAAGAGGGACTAACCAACGTTTGATGACTCACACAGTCTCAGAGTTAGCGTCTGTTGAACAGAAATGAAGGATGGACCAAAATGCTTTTGTATACGCTTTCTGAGAGAGGGTGATGTTCTTCAGAGTATCCAAAAACACAAACTCCGGCCAAGCTACAGTTTAAATATAGAAGTTAGCTACCCTACAAACTACAGAGAAAAAGTAACTAACTACATCCAAGCTATGTGTAATCCAGCCACGGATTCTTCCTTCCATCACTGCAAAGATGGACTCCATCCTCCGAGTCTATCTCGCAGCTGCCAAGAGAAGCTGTGATGCAATGAGCATGTCATGGTAAGTTATCAGATGCTACTTCTGCAATGTTAGGGAGTAATACAATACATGTACCAACATTATGAATTCAGATTGTAATTTATGGGTAACTGTATTCCGTTACATTTACAGTTTAAATAGATAGCGATCGGAATAGAGTTACATTGTTAAAAAATAACATAACATGGCAGTATTTTTCTGTTTCACATGTTTGACCTCTAATAAATCTCAGCAATTCCATTCATTACCAGAAGCCCTTCAAACACACAACCAAAGATACTATTGTAAACATCCATTTAACGTAAGTTGCCGCAGTCACACAATGGATGAGTCAAAGCTGGAGCCAGCAATGTTAGCATTTTTTGTAGGTTGGCCTTTAATTTCAAGCAAATTTGCCCTTCAAGAACATACAGGAGTGAGTTGTTGAATACCTGTTTCCCACATGCTGAGATATATGCCTATTTCTCTCAAGTCAGAAATGATGTAATATAAACATTCACACCTCGTTCACATGATGTGTCTCCCAGCGTTCCGATCGGAGGGCTTAGCGTTCCGTGCTCTTGCTTTTTAGCTGAAGGTGTTTTGTGTTAGCTCTGTCAGAATGAATAGAATTAAAAGCCCAGAACAGACACATCGTCCTCCTCGGGCTGCGAACACCAGATTGCCAGACAAACATGTCCACTGTAATCTCTTCATACACACCCAGAGAGGTGATGCTACCTTCAGTGTCCGCGGGGCTAGGAAAAATAAAGCCACTTGCTAGGAATGGAACGTCCGTAAGTGCTGGAAAAAATGTGCATAAATATGTCCAACATTTGTAGCTATCGGTCAGTTTTAAGTGGTTCGCCAGTGGTCAGGCGTGTTGATTGGCCGAGACGTGTACAGAGCCCAGATGAAACTGCTAATAGAGTTGTGGTGCATCCACCTGTCTACTAAATCCTATTATAAATATCAGTGCACTGAATTATATTACAGAGGTCAGAGCGAGGAGGAGAAGATAGCTCCAACGTGATGGTGTGGTTGCTGAGTTTGGATTAATATTTGATATACCGGGATACTGAGCGGTCTTTCGTGGTTTGAGTGGTGGTTTTTTTACTGTTCTTTCTCCCTGCCAGTTTGGATAATCTGATTTTTTGTCTCATATGTTTTGAGCTGTTTGTTAGAGTTACCGAATTTTTATGAAGTGAGTGATTATTTCTCATTGTGAATAAACCACAGCACAACGAAATATGACCTCTGCATTTGACCTATTCATGAAGGAGCAGTGGGTAGCTTTTTTGGCAGCACCCAGATAGCAGTGCTTGAGGATGGTACTGTACCTTGCTCATGAAAACCTAAGTGGTACCTTTACCGGTTCAGGATTTGAACCAGCAACCCCCTTGATCACTGGGACAAGTCCCTAACTACTATCAACTACCCCAATTTGGATAGTTGTGTTTGTTTTGTTTTTGATTTGTTTGTCCTTCGTTGACATATTTTCAGAATTCCAACCCTGCCCGCTGACAATGATCTCTGCTTGTGCTTATTTGGAAAACCTTATTTGCTTGGAACTACGCATTTGGGTTGGTCCATGTGAATATTACACTAAATCTAAAATATACACTGTTCTCTGTAGTAGACATTCATCTATAGGTTTTGACTTTATTATCTCTTGACTTTATTGACTTTATTCATGCATGGAAGAGTTACGTTTGAACAGTAAGGTTTCACCAAACATGTTTTTTCCACTGAGAGCGGACAAAACCTCCAGAGCACTTTCTCAGTGCTCATTGTTGCTAAGTTATGAAAAGTGTCATGGGCCACGTCCACGTTTGTTCATATTTCTTTGAGATCGCTAGTTTAGCCGGCAAGATGGAGAGAAATCGCATTTTAGCATTAGTGGCAACGTTTGAAATAGATTCACGTCTTCGAGACATAGAGATTGGGTGCATGAAATAAACCGCACAAGTAAACAGCTGGGAGAGTACTGCCAATTTATATGTCCCACCCTTTCATCGATTCCAATTGGCTAACAAGAGAAAAGTGACATTGATGGGCGCAGCACTATTCTAAAAATTTACTGGATTTCGCTGCCAGCAGAAAAAAATAAGTTTGGGTGTCACAGGCCGTAACAGTTCTCAGATCTATTTTGTTAGAATAAAAGTTGATTTTTGACGTTTCTTCAACCCAAGTTTTGCACTGTATTGTTGGCACGGTGTGGACTTTTGTGCCTTGCTTTTTAAATTCATCCGTTTAAACATTAAGTAGATTTTTCTTCTCTCTCTCTCTCTTCCTGCAGTTGTGACTCTGTGCAGTGTTACCTTGGTAACCCTCTCAGAGGAACGTGCTACTGTAAGTACTGCATCCTGCCACACCTGCGCCACATTTTACACACACACAAATGCACAAGTGCTCCAGAAATCATACACATATGCCATACTTCCAAGCCAAATGGAAGCACTTAAGCGCCGCTGTACAGGCAGGTGTACACCCCACGCTCAGCATCCTTAAGTTCCCTTTTGTTCTCATTGTTCTTTTCTGTATAGTGTGAGTGCCAGGTTTTTCAGCAATTGTGGAAACATGTAAAATAGTAGGATAAGAATAGATTTTCATGGCTTTTTTTGTGAGGACATTTTCTGGTGTCTGAGGACCAATATGCTTTATAGAAAAGTTTGAGTAAAGAAGGTTCTTCCTCTGAGGTTTAGATTAGGGTTAGGTATTGCTCTAGTATGATTTACATACTACATTATCTGGGTGCTCTGGTTTTCTCCCACAATCCAAAAGCATGCCGTTCAGGTTGATTGGGTATTCAAAATTCTCCCCCTATATATGTGAGTGTGTGTTTGTGCAAAGTTCTGGGATGAGCTACACCGGTCCTCGCAACCCTGATTGGGATTAAACAATTCAGATAACGAATGGATGAATGAATGTAAGAACATCACAAGGATAATAATAGTGTTTCATTTGCCTTTTTATCTGAGATTCAGTTAACAAAATTACGTCACATCCACTAAAAACACAGTAAAAACCAAGTTGGATCCATTCCATTTGCCACAGGAGAGTCGAACTCGGATAGAAGATTCTGAGCATATAGTAACATTAACACAACTACACCTCTTAGCTGAATTTTCCGTCTTGAGTTGCTGATCCTGTTCACCTATCTGTTCGGCTTTCCAAAAGCAAAGTTGCTAACATACTGTTAACTACGTTAGCAACTATGCTTTTGGGAAACGCACCCCTAGTCATTTGTTTTTAGCAACATCTAGCAGCCAATTTAGCATCACCTTTTGATAAACGACACATAACACGGCATTTCATGTACAACGTGACCCTAGCAACACCTCTATCGACTACAACAACACTGTATTATGAACACAGTTGACCAAGTTAGACACAAACAACACTAAAGTGCTAAAAATGTAAAAGAAAAATCACAGCATTTGCGCTGAGTAGCCATCTTGGATTCTGAACTCAGGGTCATCCATGCTGCTCCAAGATATTTGGTCGGGTATCCGAGAAACGGGGACGCGCAGCCCTTGGAAAACGACTCGGAAACCAAACACCTACGGCAAATGGAGCGCACTATAAGACAGATATGTGTGTGTTGGCACATTCTTAGGTATTTGTTCCAACCTCTAAAAATGACTCGGAAGATTTTTGTGGTCTAATGATAACACTTTTTATATTTTTTGCATTTATTCATTTTTGTACATTTGTGGTGACCACTTCTTACAAAGAAAACATGTGGGAAACAGTTGTAGTTTTGATTTTTAAATAAACCAAAAGAGGTAAAAGTGTGTTTGTGTTTGCGCATGATCTAATATTGCTGACCTGATATCTAAAGTCTCCTCACTTACTCTAAAGTGACAGTTCTTTACCCCCCTCACGACCATCCTGGAGTCCACATGCTGCTTATTTGGCCAGAAATTGAATAACGTCCAGTCGGATCTTTATCAAATTGATTTGGGACGTCGGTTCCGAGCTGCCGGGGTCCGTATCAGGAACAGAATGGGGGAGGGGAGGCTCGTCTGGGCCGGTATGCCCTCTCACGTCACACGTGCCCTTGACAGTGCCAGTGTCAATAAAGAGCTTAGCGTGTGGATTTTTCTGCAGTTCTTTTATCCCCAGTGACATTTAAAAGCAAAGAATAAGTAGCTGTATTCACACTTATGTACATCCAACTTCTCTGTGGATTATTCTTCTGTTCATCCGCTTCATCTCTCTCTCTCTCTCTTTCTCTCTCCATCCCCCCACACTCATTTCTAATTAGACTGTAAGGCACTAGATGGCAGCCTTGTAACTCCCTCCTGTTTGCATGTGTCCAGTCCAGTTTTACTTTATTGAAGGACGCCACAGCAATCGCTTGGTCTCGGGACGGAGGAAATGACACGACACACCGGATATTACTTTCACACAATCTATAACCACAGTGTCGACTCTTTGTGTTTGAAGGAGCTGGTGCTGTTATGAAGTGACTTGGACAAACTTTGTGTTAAGTACTTGAGTACTTGAGGCATTGGGGCAGTTGGTAGTACAATGGTTAGAGTGTTTGCGCTGTGATCAGAAGGTCACCAGTTTGAATTCCAGACCGGTAAAGGTACCCTTGAGGTACTCAAGAGCAAGGTCCCCAAGCACTGCTTCCTGGGTGCTGCCCATGTCAGCTGCCCACTGCTCCTTTACGGATGGGTCAAATTTCATTGTGTGTTGTGCTGTGGTGTGTTCACAATGAAAATTAATCACTTATTCATACTTATCACTGCACTTTACTGCATATACTGTCAACCATTTAAGTAATTTATGTAATTTAGATTTTATTCTACTACAACTATATTTCACTCCCTAATTTTGCCTGGCGTGAAAGAACAAGATAAATGTCATCTTCCTAAACTGATACTGAAAATTGCAAATGTAATGAAATCCTAAATTTGTACAACATATAAAAACACAATCTGATTGCTCTGTGGCAGCATGCTGGTGATTTGTGCCTGATTATGGTTCTCTTCATTTTTGCAATTAAAGTATTCCAGCAATACTTTAATATTAGACTAATATTAGATACTTCAATACTTTTTCGCGAGTGCCATTCCAATTGGGGACTTTTAACAGTTATTGGAAAAAGTAAAATACAGAGAAAAATCTCAGTTGTACATTTACGAGAAGAACACTCTGACATTCAGCATCTCAGAGAATATCTGACTGTTCCACATTTTTGTGATTTCTTCTTGAAAATTTGCCACTCTAATCTCAAAACAGTTAGAGTTTACCTCACATGAAAATAATCGACATGGCTGCTGCTAACAGACCATCCATACAACCATACATGTTCAACACAACACTCTGATAGACTTCTTAATTGAGATTCTTACGCTAGCGCTTGCAAGAAAACATGGCGGATCAGGAAGCGCTAGCTGTTCTACCTGGTGGGCGGAGCTTCTCAGATTGGAGGGTGGAGTTATTCAAATGTCCTCTACTGTGATGTAGAAGATGGTGAGAAATCTAACTGGCTTGTTTAAGCACACAATTTCTGACATTTGTAAATTAATACTAACACAATTCACCATTGTTATCAAACTTACAGTGTGTGTAGAGGCAGTACAGACCCAAATGGATGTCCAAAAAAAGAGAGAAAAACATATTTTTTCACAATATGAGACCTCTATGAATTTTACTCCCCTCCCTCAGCTCCATTTTTTGTATTTTCAATCTACAATACCCCTAATACGCCGTCTTATTTATGAGAAGTTTGTGTTTAGGAGACATTTGCCTCAGTTGTGAAGCCAGCTAAAAGAGTATACAGCCTGATGATCTAGTTAAAATAAAATTTGATATATGTAGTCCTCGGTTGCTATCGTTGGCCTCGAGAGAGTAAACTCTTGGGTTGCATGCAATCCATTTCGATTACAGCACTTCCAGATAAGCCTGATACGTCCAGTCGGCCTTTTTATTTATTTAATGGCCCCAGAGTCATCAATAGGCTGTCCGTTCACTCCTTATCTGCCATGTGTTTGACTCGGTCAAACAGACACCTGAATATTTGTGGCCTTTTTTGTTATCGACTGCTCATTAATGAGGCATTAAACGGTAACTCAGACATCTGTGCTATCTAATAGACAAGAGGTTTTTTCCTATAACATTGCCACTCCTAGACTTAAGAACAGCTGTTCAAATTGAGGGCTCAGACGCCTCACAAATCCTTCTTTCAAAACGGGTTTGTCTGCAGGAACAGTAAAATACAGTCTCAGCTTTATTTGATCCATGATCTCACCATTAAGACCTCCAGACTAAAGATGTTCCAGGAGCTAAATTTAAAGTTCATCCCACATTACATTACATTAGGCTCGGGTTTCCAGCCGTAATGGTGGCTATAAGGCACAGCTGATGGACTCGTCTTATGTGATTTCTCTGACTGCCATTCCAGACTTTAACGCTGGCTATTAGGGGCACTGTGGGTTACGTTTTTCATGACATGTGATGTTGTGACCCTCGACCCTCAGCACGAGGGCTCCAGGACCACACAGGCATGTCAAGGTGCTTCCCTTTAAATAGACAAACGCTGATCGTGGTCAGACAAATTGAATCAGATAGTCAGTCATATTTATCTATGCGAATACAGATACATGGAGTAGACAGATAAAAGTCTATAATAGGCCTGGGCAATATATCCATGAGTGCTACGATAGGAACAGTACTGTTAATGTTTGAAATAAAACTATATTCATTTAATAGATTTCACCAAACACATAATTTCTGCAAATTTCTGCATCCTAATTCCAGTCTTCACTGTGACTAAAACCCACCTCTTTCTCAGCGTCTTTAAAACTAGAAGTTGCTAAGAGACTTGTGTTTCTTGCACAAGAGATCACTTTTCTATTTAATGCTTAAAAGTTTTTCTGAGTAATAACCATCCTAATTGGTTTATGATGAAGGTTTGAACACTACTTGCTGTTTTTAGCATTTATGAGTGACTATTTGTCCCTGTGAACAGTGAACCACAACAAAATACATTTAAATAAATATTTGGCCCCTCTGTGAAGGAGAAGTGGACGGCTAACATGGGCAGCACCTGGGGAGAAGTGCTTGGGGACGGTACCTAGCTCATGAGTGCCTCAGTGGTACCTTTGCAAGCCCAGGATTCGAACTGGATGGTGACCTTCTGATCACATCACGGGGTGAACGCCATAGACTTAAATTGTTTTGCAAATTGGTGCTGAATAATGTTTATTTAAAAATATTAACATTTAAATTTTAAAGTATGTTTATTTAAATGTTGTGAGTGTGCCAGTTTGCCTTCAAGATGTCTCTCTCTGAGGTCCGATGTTGGAGCGCTCTTTTTATCTGTCTATTTTACATCCAAGAGACTTTACTGGAACTGGGGGTTTCATTCCCATTTAATGACACATTACTTTTAGCTTTTTGTGCCAAGCTGGAAGTGGCCTGGTGAAATGCCACGACTAGAGAATTTATTGGTGGTTTATATAGTTTTAAGTGTTTTATACGTGGTTTAAAAACGTTTTCTGGACATTTTTTATCCTGTTCTCTGCTTCAGCCTTAATGCTACGCTGTAGGAAACTTTTTTTTAGATTAATTTAAAATACATATTAATATGAAATCAGAAAGACCAATAAGGCATTAGTCACTTTTGATGTGGTTTGGCCATCATTTCCTGTAGACTATCCGGGAGAGCTGTCCTCTGTAATATGTAATTTCCTGAGCCCAGAAGCCTGAGAATCAGCATTGGATATCATAAATCCAGTATTATTTTAACTCATTTTTTGTCATATATGGTTGCTTTTGTGGCATATTTTGAAACTATTACTCTCCCAAGCTCAACAAGATGGAACATTAGGGATGCCGCTTTCTAATAGACAGAATTCCTCAAGGCCATCTGGTGAGCCTAAGCAACACTGGAGGAAGAGGCTTTCAGAGGTTTATGACAAACAAGGTCGCCAAAACACATAGACGGCGGTTAACCAGCCCGAACGACGGGAAACGGTGGCCTTCCATAACTCCTGATGTATGGCAAAAACATGTTCTAATTAGAGGACATTTTCTAAAAATGGAAGCTGAAATTAGGAAAGAGTAAAAACATCAGAGAACATGCGTTTCAAGTCATGCTGAAGTTCTTGAAACAATCTAAACCAGCCCTTAATGCCTTTAGAAATGGCACAGCACCAGGTCATGTGCAGCACCAGTTCTGTGCTAGAAACTTTGTTCCAACTGTAAACATGCAGCCCATTGTGGTGTGAACCCGCACCTGAATCTGTTTTGACTAGCTCTCAACTTTTTCTTGTTTTTATTATCCCTCGTTCTTTCCCCATTAACATCAATGTGTTTTAATCAACATCTTTTTGCTCGTCCCATTTCCAAGTCACATCTACAAATATTTTCAGATATTTTCTTGCAGAAATGAATGTCTAGTTTTTCTTGAATTTCTGTTCACATTGTGTTAGGGGGGGAATTTTATTCCTTCTCAGCTTGTGATTGTGTATGTCTCTGCAACATCAATCTGTCTACAGTATAACCTGTACACACACACAAATTACAGTTTGGTGCTGAAGTTGAAGCAAATCATGTCCTCCTTATGTCACCTTATTGACTTGAGCACAGCATCAGCAGCACAAATTATTTAGAACATGAAGTACAGTTGTCCCTAACTGTGGTGACATATAGACAGTGCAAACTTTTATAATAAGATGGTATATAGTAACTAAGTGGAGGAGAGTGAGTTTCAAGTATTCCTTTACATGCTTGAAATGATCTAAACCGGCCCTTAATGTCTCTAGAAATGGCACAGCACCAGGCTGTTTCCAGCCTAGCACTATGATTCAACAACCTTCCTTTATTCGACTGCATGATCCAGCCAGACAGCTTCTAAACGAGCCGGACAGAGCCTCGTTAATACAACCAATTAGGGAAATGGATCTGGGATTGGCCGAATGGAACTAGACCAGCACCCCAAGGCAACAAGCAGAGACATTTCCCCCACTTTGAGACGATTGATGTTTATGCTGTGGGCTAATTTGTCCAGCTGCTAGCGCGCTAAAGACACTGGTGACAAGGCTAAATGCTAAGGGCCATCACACGAGATAAGGCTAATGATGATGACAGAGCTGGTCATTGTGGAGCATTATGGGTGAATTAGTGTCCTCGGTTACCACTGCAGCTGATAGTGTTATTTCATTTTAACTGGGAGACTGGGCTTTGTGCCTGCTGCTGCTGCTGGAGCTGTTTGACCTTTTTCTGAAATGAACTGTCTGTCATTTGTGGATGAGAGAAGAGATAATGTTGAATATAATGAAGCAATAAACCCAATAGCACCTAATAATTAGCCTGCTAAGTAAAAACTACATCAACAAGTAACACACATAATGGTTGTCCAAAATACCTAAGTAAATAAAATATAATAATTTAAATAAAAACCTAAAAAAATAAGGGAAATGATTAAAAAATTATAATAATATAATAAGTGAAATTGAGAGTTGCCAAAATATACAAATAATTATGATGCAGCAATTTAAGTAAGAAACTAAAAGAACTACTGAAATGGATAGTATCAATAAATAAAAAATACACGTGAATAAAATCAAAATAAAATAAATTTAAAAATCATAGAACAAGTAGGCAGTAGCTATTCAAAAAGTAGAAATAAACAAAATGTGATAAAAAAATTCCATATTTCCATGACACTTGTATAATATTTACTAAGAAATACACATAATATTCTGAGCTAACAAGCAAAAAATTTTATATAATAATAATTTTACAAATAATGTCAATTTACGTTCTGCAATTAGTTAACTTCATTAATAAGAAAATATCATCATGGCAAAGAAATTAAGGGACAGGCTTGTTGCCAAAAACCAGTGGTGTGCAAACACTTTTGACTGATAGTGCAGCTAAAAATCATTTTGATCTTTTATTTGTAGGAAATTCTTATGTTGGTGTAATAACATATGATTAACATTCCTTGAGTTAGTGTATTTATTCTTGAATTTCTATTGGTATGTTGTGTAAGGTGAGAAACTTTTTACTTTATGCCTTCTCAACGTGTGATCATACTGTCACTGCTACATCAGTCTGTCTTCAATATAGCCTCTCAACGTGCACAAATTACAGGGTTCAGTCCTTTCTATGGTGATGGATGTAGACGCTGCAAACCAGAAGTAGCAAAAACTGAAAAGTTATACAGGATGTATGTTTACTGAGCTATTTTAAATCGCTGTGCTTGAACTTAAGCTTGAACAATCCCCAAACATGGTACAGTGTGATTTCATCATGTTCTTATTCATGAACTTTGGAACTTGCCAGAATCATGCAATTATTTGTGGATGCCTTATGTCAAACAAATGGTAAGCCAGACTCTGTTGGACGACATACAGCATGTTGTAGTCTCTTATAAAACAAACAAACATAATAAGATGAGGCAATAAATGCTGACAGATATGAAGCATCTCCTCTAGTGGAAGTCCAGGGAGGTTAATGAGCATTACTTAACAAAGGCCCTCACTCTGCATCAACATCAACACACACACACACTAATGAGACTGAGTGTGTCCGTCAGATAACCAGCCACCACCAGACCGCCTCAGGCCTCTCATGTAAACCTAATCAAGCTCTCGACCCGGACGTCTAAATACCATGAGACATGTCAGCCTGAACCTGCCTGTGTTATGAAAGACAAAACTTGCAATCTAGATGGTTTTTTTATCACTAAGTTGGCTTAAACACTTGATGAACAAGGTTTTCTTTAACACAACCACTTTTTGTTGATGACAAGATGGCCGGCGATCCGTTTGCAAGCGTCTGTTTAAAGAACTGAAACGACAAAGACTTTTTTTGGAGATGTTCAACGACATACACGCCTTACCCATAACTGAAAAGAGTAATAGGGTTAGGGTTATTGTCATTTCACAAGATATCGTAGCTACATGTTTAAGGTTTGGTTGACACCTTAATACAGTATAATAATATAGTAATCGGGCGGCACTGTGGCGCAGTGGTTAGCAAGAAGCAATAAGATCCTGGGTTTGAGCCTCGGGTCAGCCGTGGGGCCTTTGTGTGTGCAGTATTCACGCTCTCCCCATGTTCGCATGGGTTTCCTACAGGTGTTCCAGTTTCCTCCTACTGTCCAAAAGCATGCAATATAGGTTAATCGGTGGCTCTAAATTGGCCCCATAACGGGTGTGTGCGTGCGATTTTGTGAGTGTGTGTGCTCTGCGGTGTTTTGGTGCCTGCCCAGTTGCATTTCCATAAGTGATTGCAACAATTCACTAAAAGTTCTTATGCAGACTATAAGGAACCTTTTCTTATTAATGCAGTTTAAAAGGTTTTTCTGAGCAATAACTGTCTTAATTGCATAATTGCTTATTGAGTGAAGGGTGGAACATTGTTGGCCGTATTTAACCTCTATAAGTGTCTTTGTGCCTGCACTCACATTGTTTCGCAAATAGGTGCTCGTTAAATTCAATTGAATAACATTGTAAATATTAGATAAATTGCATTCATGCATTTATTAAAACGGTCTGAAGGCCAAATTGTGTCGGCGCTGAGCTGAACCCGCACCTACACACAAGTTCATTATCGTGACCCTGGAGTGTGTGCACAGATGGAGAGTGGGAGTGTTTCTAAAGTATGGAGCAAAAAAACCTGAAGCACACTGAGCATCATAAACGTGACCGAATTCAGAGGAGGCAGAGAGGGCAATATGTCCAGCTTAAGAAAACATCCGTCAGAAAAAATAAGCATTTTTCATAAATCATGAAGTCAGTATAGTTTTATAGACATTAGTAACAGTTACAGGGAAAGTTTCTTCACTAGAACTGTATTGTACAAAGTTCATAAGTAATATGTATCTCTTTTTTAACAGATTCTTTTAAAATTAGTGTTTCTCTTCTCTCTCTCTCTCTCTCTTTTCTTTGTCTTTCTCCCTTCCCTCTCCCCCCGTCAGACTTAAGTTAATTACTGAAACAAACTAATAGATTGATATAGAAATAACAAAAAATAAATAAGTAAATAAAAAATAAAGTTGTCCTCCGAACAGTGGGGGTGGTGGCGGGCCAAAAAAAGAGAGAAAAAATTAGTTTTGATGAACTAAAACTTGCTGTTTTAAAACCTGTACAAAGTACACATGAAACACATGAAATAACAGCTTTTATTTTTATTAATTTGAAATAAGAACACAATTTAAATTTATGTGCATTTAATAGTTAACAGTCTTTCTTTTTTTCTTTGTTTCAGATGTCATAGCTTCAAAATTGTTTGTGATTTGGAAGAGAGAATTTAGAAGTACAATATGCCAAATAAATCTGTGTGCTAAAATTATCAGCTAATAATTTACCTTAATAACAGATGAATTGCTATCAACGACCAAGAAATAATTTTTTTCAAAAGAAATCGAAAGACAGAAAATGGATCCTTGTAATGGTGTGTGTTATCACAGTGTAATTTGGCCCCTAGAGGGCAATACAGCAACTACAGTGATTTTTTTTTGTGTTTTTATGTATTTGCCTCTTATTTAAGAGTCAAATGTTTGAAAAAGTCCAGAACGGCTGTTTGGTTCATGGCCATCGGCCTGCCCTGTTCAATAACCAAGGTTTAGCTACATGAATAAGAAACAAGTTCTCTCATTTTCAATAAGTATCTAACAATGTTTCTCATAAACAAAACCCCCCTGCTTTGCTGGTGTTTATTTCACCCTGTCAAAATTCTCTCAGTCCTAGAAAAATACAGGAAATGGAGCAGCCAAAAATAATTTGATGCTTTATGTTTTAGCTGAAGATAGTCAATGGGCCATGAGAGAAAATATATATTTTACTTTCGAACGTATTATTCCTGCACTGCGGGTGTTTTGGGGCTCCCAAAAAAGCCAATTCCCTCTTTTTCCATCTATTCTGCTCTCATTACCGAGAGGAAGGAGGTATAAATTGGGGATAATAAACTTTATGGTTGCCGACATTAAATAAAATCCCCAGATTCCATTTGCCTGGGAAGGCTCCATGTTCTTGTTTCATTTCAGACCTATGAACTCGGAAATGAAATCTGTTCTGCCGCAGGTTTAAATGAAAGAACGCCGTTACTTGGTGCATTTGCATTATAAGCCTCAGCTTTAGGTGTGTTTATATTTGCTTGTGAATTTTAATTTTTAAAAAAAAATTATTTATAGAACATTGCTGTTGACAGATGTTAAACTGGAACATTCTGGTTACATGTAGGCATACAGATGACAGAAATATCAGAATGCAAATGATGCATACATGCAATTAATTCATCTTGCATTAGGTCTGAGATTCTCCATTTATCATTTTTAGATTCATCGAAAACCCAATTCATCAAGAATTAACCAGTTATGACAGTAACCTTTAAATCCAGGACATATATAGCTATTTTTGCCCTTTGTTATTTGATTTAATTTAAATAAGAAGAACTGATTTCCATTATCTACAAGTGAAAAAAAAATGCTAAAGCTGGAAATCTTCATATTTGTTATCATAATCGGCCGTGTTGAGTATGGTGGGTTTGCATTTATGGCATTTAGCACACATTCTGACATTCTTATCCAGAGCTTCTTAGGTTCATTCAACATCAGTTCAAACTTTCATTCTTTTCAAGATTCTGTATTTGAGAATAATCTTTAGGTAACGTAGTAAGTAACGTAGTAAGTAAAGTTGATAACGTATTGATTAGAGAGTTGACAGTGTGATTGGAGGGTCGCAGGATCCAGACCTGGGGTGCGTTTCCCAAAAGCATAGTTGCTAACTATGTTAGCAACTAACATAGTGTACATTAGCAACTAACAAAGTGTACATTAACATAGTGTACATTAGCAACTAACATAGTGTACATTAACATAGTGTACATTAGCAACTAACATAGTGTACATTAGCAACTAACAGTGTACATTAGCAACTAACATAGTGTACATTAACATAGTGTACATTAGCAACTAACATAGTGTACATTAGCAACTAACATAGTGTTGCTAATGTGGTTAGCAATACGTTAGCAAGTATGCTCTTGGAAAATGCACCCCTGGATCGGTAAAGGTACCACTGAGGTAATCATGAGCAAGGTGCCGTCCTCAAGCACTGCTCCCCGGGTGCTTCCCATGTCAACTTCCCACTGCTCCTTCACGGATGGCTCAAATGTAGAAGTCACATTTCGCTGTGGTGCACTGTGTGCTGTGTAAGCCCAGTGATGGGTTTAAACTCCCCCTTTTGTTCACTTATATTTTGCAGCCATTCCAGTAAGGACTCAAACTACATCCAGTCATTGTCTCTAAGAAAGAACATCCCAAACACAAAACTTCTGCACTTAACATCCTGAAAAACCTCTAACCAGCTCCCTGCTGGATTTCCATGTGCTTGTGTGTCCCCTTTCCAGGGATATGAAAAACTCTCTGAAGTTTACTGAAGACCCTTTTGGGATAAACAAAGCAACGCTGTCAGCTTAGGGCGAGAACAAGGAAAAGAGAGACAGAGCGAGAGCGGGGAGAAAAAGAGAAAAAGAAAAAAAACACAGTAAGAAGGATTGTGCCTTTGATCTGATCTCGGCTAATGCCCCTAACTCTGCATGGCTGCAGAACAAAACACGGTTAGAGTATTTGTCAGCCGTGATTTTCGTTTCGCCTCGTTTGTGCGCTTTCTTTGACTTGGTTCTTGAAAAGGACAATTTTATGGGGGAAAGAAATCAGCCCTGGTCAGTCTTCATCATATCTGGAATGTTGGAAAGACAGTTAGATTTATATAGATCACGTAGAAGGACCATGGAGCAGAGCTGAATTACACATGCGGCTCAGGAGACAGTCGAGTAGATTTTATCGGGGATGTAAAATCCAGATTTATAAAGTTAAAAAGCAGGCTCGGAGATTTTCCTCAGCCGTTAGAATTTCATATCTCAGATGGGACTCATAATTGCTTCACTTGATTAGGTGGACTTTTAAGGTGAAAGACTTTGTACTTTCTGTAGCCAGACTTTCCTAACGCTTAATTTTAACATCTCACTGATTCACTTGAAATCCAAAAATAAGGCCTCGTGTTCAAAATAGTGAGGGTTTAAAAGAATTAAATTGCTATTTTTTCCATTGGTACGACATGAGAGCATGATTCCATCCTTTGGTTCAATCTGTGTATGATTAATTAATTATTATATTATTTTTTATTTTTGTAAGTAAGCTCGATAAGTCAAATCTCAACATGGTGAATAATGCACATAAATCATCTGCCGGGTTTTTCACCTCTGCATGCAAATGTCTCAAGAGCGGGTCAGAAGGTCAGGAGGGTCAACATGAATACTGACCTCACAACCAAATCTCTTGTGTCTGTTCTAACTGAAGGCTTTATTAGGATACAGTCTTAAGAATGGAGTAAGAAGAAAACAGTAATCATATCTAGTTATGTTCTACTTTGTAAATGTTATTCTTAATGAACCTGGGATTGGTTTTGTTGTAAACTACTGTTATTCTAGTGATGAGAGAAATGTATTAACCAAAATCAGTTTGTCATTAGTAGTGTCACTAAAGTTCTAGAAACTGTTGAGCTTATAAAAAATAATAATCAGTATTAATAAATTGCAATGTTCTTCTTCTTCTTCTTCTTCTTCTTCTTCTTATTATTATTATTATTATTATTACACAGCATATTTAAACACTCAAATTTTATTGAAACTGAAACTGATGAACCCCAGTGATGAAAACCATTCATCAACAGTCATCATCAATAGTTAACTGATCTTTAATTAAGATGAACATCTCTTTTCTCCCTTCCTGACCCATATCCCTTTTTGATTGACTACCAGGTGCAGGAAGACAAGCAGCAGTTTACTGTCAGTAACTTCATGGTTACTCCAGATCAGGTGAGCATCAGCCCAAGATTTACAGTCCTGTGGAGAGACCTATAACATGCAAATGTGGTGCCTTTAGTGACACTATCCATCAGAAGTGCAGTGTTAACGTCCATATTGTATAATAGAACTGTTAGAAGTTTGATTTGAGCTTATTTTAATTTTCCTCCTTATGTCTTTCTATCATATTAGGTTATGTCTCTTTATGTCTATTATCATATTACAAAACATCACCTCGGCTAGCAGACCAGCAAGTAGGGGCGTGTGTGTGTGTTTGTGTGTGTGGGAGTGTGTGCAACTATATACCTGTGTTCATATATGCATTTGTGTCTATGTGCCCATGTCACGGTGTGTCTGTTGGACTGTTTATATGCATTTGTGTGTATATGTGTGTGCATGCATGCATTTGTGTGTATGTGTGTGCATGCATGCATTTGTGTGTATGTGTGTGCATAAATGTATTTGTGTGCATATGTGTGTGCATAAATGCATTTGTGTGTATATGTGTGTGCATAAATGCCTTTGTGTGCATATGTGTGTGCATAAATGCATTTGTGTGTATATGTGTGTGCATAAATGCCTTTGTGTGTATATGTGTGTGCGTGCATGCATTTGTGTGCATATGTGTTTGCATCCATGCATTTGTGCATGTATGTGTGTGCATGCATGCATGTGTGTATGTGTGTGCATGCATGCATTTGTGTGTGTATGTGTGTGCATAAATGCATTTGTGTGTGTATGTATGTGCATGCATGCATTTGTGTGTGCGTGTATGTATGTGTGTGCATGCATGCATCTGTGTGTATGTGTGTGCATAAATGCATTTGTGTGTGTGTGTGTGTATGTGTGCATGCATGCATTTGTGTGTATGTGTGTGCATAAATGCATTTGTGTGTGCATGCATGCATGCATTTGTGTGTGTATGTGTGTGCGTGCATGCATTTGTGTGTGTATGTGTGTGCATAAATGCATTTGTGTGTGTATGTGTGTGCGTGCGTGCAATTGTGTGGACGTGTGTGCATGTGTTCTTTTGTGTGGGTGTGTGTTTGTGTTTATCCTTTTGGTTGTTCATTTATATTTAATGCAACGCCTCTGTCTTAGAAAAATGAGGAACAAAAAAACAGGAGAAAGAGAAATTATTCTCATCTGACAACATACAGCACTGCTATTTTGAATTGTTCTGTCAGGGCATTTTTGTGAAGTGTTTTGCGATTTCAATTAAGATAAACATTTTGCCCGAGCAAAAGCAATATCTTAAGCATGATATTTTTCATTTTCTTTCATTCTGAAGGAACTGCAGGGCTGGAGAATATGTGAGGACAATTACAGTGTGTCTTCTGGGGACAGATAAAGCAGGCCGGCTAATTTTACTTAAGCTGTCTCCGAGTACTTGTCATTAGAATGATACATTTGATTATGTGTTAAAAGACACTGGATTTGAAATATCCCACTAGAGTTATATAACCCTTGATTTAGGTTAATAACAGTAGAGATGACAGTAATGAGTGATGAGATATTAGAAGGCGTGGAGGCTTTTTTAAACAGGAAGCATGATGGAGCATTACGTTTAAGATTATGATATTATTATTTAACTGAAGTGCTTTAATCTTTGTAATGCTTCAGCCCGACCTATTTGGCATTTGGCCTTTTTTTAGCTCTGTATTGTTTGACTACACCCTTGTTATGTAGTGACCAGATTTAAGTCCAAGTGACCAATATCTAAACAAAACTTTTAAATTATCCATGAGTGAATGTGATTATCAGAGGTCATTGTCAGAGGCAGATTATGGTGTACATGGGCCTCTAGGCTACATTTTCTGTTAGCCGCACCCTCCAGGCTTATTTTAATGAATTAATATTTTTACTGGCCAATCGGGGGGGGGGGGGTATGCCAGTCGCCTTGGCAGACTGGCATACGTGGGCCTTTAGCCATATCTAGCCTGTATGTTAATCTACACCTGGTCATTGTCAGTTGGTGCAAATAACAGTAGTAGAGTAAAAATCGGCAACATTTTTTAAAAAATTAAATAGCAGAAAACAGTGTTTGTCACCATTAAAAACACATCAACAGGGGTGAAAAAGTCTGTCTTCGAGAAGTAAAAGTCCTGCAAAAGTTCTCTGTCTGCATGTTTTTTGAAAGGGCCACTTTACCCAAGGCTGCTAATGAAAGGTAATGCAGGTTAGCAATAAGTCATGCTTTTCTGTATTTACAGCATTCTCTCTGATGCCCCCAGACAAAATACATCTTCCTATTACAGGGACAGACTCCCTGGAGCAACTTGCAGCTAACAGTTTAGCTCAAAGGTACTCTTTCGGCTCTCCATTGGGGGATTTGAACTACCAACGTTATGGCCACCAATTTTGGAGTTTAGTTTCTTAGACCACTTCTCTACCTTTGCGTGATTCAATCAAAAGCCAACTGGACATCTTCTTTATGGGCTTAAATTCATGGAAACATCAATGTTTTCGAACTGAAGAAGGCTTTTGAATGAGAGGAGAAACAAGAATGTAAAAGTTGTTCATTTGTCTTCAGCTCAAACACTCAAGATGAGTGATTATTTTTATTGCAAACACAGCACAGCAAAGCACGCACAATGAAATGTGACCTCTGCATTTGAGCCATCAGTGAAGGAGCAGTGTTTGGGGACGTTACCGTGCTCATGAGAACCTTAGTGGTGACTTTGCCATTCTAGAATTCGAACCAGCGACCTTCCAGTCATGGGGCAAACTCCCTAACAACTATGCTACTGCCCCAAGACCATGCCCTAGATGACTGAGAACCTTCTTAGACCAAAACCACATCTGGTGAACTCAAATATGTCTGTGTTTTGTAAAGGTCCGGCTAGTTCTCGCATGTTCTGAACCTGGAAGTTTAAGCATCTTTGGTTTTGATGTTGGTCTGACTTTGATAACGCTATATTCTGATATCTGATATGTTACATCGTGATATGTGATATACACCACCCAAGCCTTGAGGATCTTTTATCAGTCTCGGCCACAAACCTGGTGACTCAGGGAACTTAAATAGATTAAGTGAAGTACGTATTTGTTGGTGGTCAGAGATTGCTGCACTGTGACATTCCTGTCCGCATTATCAGCTCTCAGACTTACTCTCCCCTGGCGCTGCTCCAGGACGGAGCCTCTCAGAGACTTATTGAGTTTTATTGCTTTTTTTGATACTCTTGATCTACAACAGAAATTCTTTCAGAGCTGCAGTCTTACATTGTTTGTCCCTCCTTTTTTCACGCCCTAACTGTTTGGACGGCAAGATCGAACAAGCTTCCCATTCGCGTCCAGGAACAACATTAAGGATTACAGAAACTCCTTCTCCTGTAAGAGCTTTGATTTCCGTGCCAACCACAATATCACCTTTTACGTCAACGTCAGCAACCTCTCGTGGCCCATCAGCATCCAGGTACGAGCTCCATTACGTCCTTTGGGCCTCTTTTTGACATTGAAGCACTTTGAGTCAAAGCTGCTCTTTACAGACCAAGCTCCATTTACTCCTCAAACACTAGATGAAATGAAGAGTTAATTGCTGAATTTAGCTTGGTTGATTATAATGTGAAATGAACACATCAAAACTCCTCTGATGTTGCTCTTAGAAATAAGTTCTGCCAGTTGTGGTTAAAACAGTAATTCTAAAAGCTTCTGTGTGGCAATTTGACCCAAAGGGTTTGGATTAATTGGACTTAAACTTACCGGCCATTTCATGCATTCTAAAACCTTCCTTTGTTCCTGTGACTGTAATTTAGAGTAACTTTCATGGCATTTAGCAGACGCTCATATCCAGAGTACCTTACATTTGCTAACTATTTGACCAAATGGAGCATTTTGGAGTTAAGGGTCCTGCTCAGAGGCCCAATAAGAGCTAAGATAGAGCTGGATTTTAACCTACAACCTCTTGGTCCAGAAGCAAGTATCATGCACACATCAATATAATTTAAAGATGCACTACCAACACAGTCTCGTGAGGTTTTATGGGACAGCTGAGTTTTGTTTAGAATTTGGAATGGCGTCAGTGGTTTTAATGCCTCTAAAAATTTAATTTGCATCAAATCTTGATAACTTAATTTCTAAAACTTTTTTAATGTAGTCCTGAGGCATATTATATACATGTATGTTTTTACATAAATCACTGTACCTATTTTCTCATTTTCTAACAAAATCTAAAGAAATAAAGGGATATTTGGAATTATACAATTTGCATTTATTTATTTATTTAGACCCCCCTGCATGTATAGCTTCAGTAGGTGTCGCTCTATCAGCCACCCCACACTACAAGCCAGCCCAACACGCTATTTCTCTTCACCCGAGCCGTTTTCATCATGCAGTCGTTTCTATCGGAACGTGATCGTGCTGCGGTCGGCTCGCGTCATGGCCGCATCGATCGCGGCTGTGAATTGTTCCCATTAAGCCAGCCCTGTTGGAGTCACATATAGATGAGATAGTAACCCGACTCCATAATTACTGTGCGCAGTGCAGCAGTGTGGTCTAAAGCCTGGGCGAAACCTGAGAACGCTCCACTCCTCTCACTCTGACCTTCATCACACTGGATGGACGTCCAGGTAGAGGTGGAGCAGTGTCATTCGCTAGATGTCCTCAAACAAGCATACGTGATGCTGAGTTGGTAACTGTAATACAGTATATATTACTAGTTATTGTTTTTTCAAGGTAATTGACGGTAAATTTAAATCAAGGTGAGTTACATTACAATATTACTGTCTCTGTAATGCGTTACCCGACTCCTGCATTATGTTTGAGTTACTTTCACCAAAATATCTAGGAAGTAGGACTTGGTGTTCTAAAATGCTAAAATGTAGCTTACTGCAGTTCATTCTACATCCAGTGGAGGGTGATGTGGTGTAGCTTAATGGCTGACAGTCTATAGGAAATAGATGTTTACTCATATTATACTACTGAAAATGTATTAGTAATGCCTTACATTACTGTGTTATAGCAAAAAGTAATACATTACTCAAATTATGTTACTAACGTGTTATGGCCAACACTGATGCTGACTGCTCTTACACACACTCTTTCAGTTACATTTTCTATGTAAATATGAGTAATTTACTACATTATTATGTACAGTTTCAAAAATTATATTTGTATGTCCCAATTCCAGCATTTCATGGCCTCATTTTAATTGGTAATCAGTTAGAATGAGTTGTTTTAAAAAGCTAACTAGATTGTATGTGTTTATTATGTTTATTTGTTGCTAGTCTGCATAATCAATTAGGTAGTAACTATCATTGTCAGCTAATGTTATTTTTGTCATAAATTACTAATATACTGTAGATAGCTATTGTTAAATGTATGTGTGGCTAGTGTTTGCTATTACATTAGCTAGCTATAAATTACATGGCTAGCTAATGTTGCTGTCAGTTTTTTAGCTAGCTATGATTAGTTATTAGTCATCAACAAGCTTCAGATAACTAGCATATCTATTAAATGTTACATTCATAGCTAGCTAATTTACCTGTTACTTTACCTTGTGATGTCTAACAGAGCTAGCTAATGTTATATTTATAGCTAGAATGTATTAGCAATTACTTTAGTTAGCAATGACTGTTACATTAACTGTTGATGAGCAAAATATCTAGTTAATGTTCCAGTTAATACTAGCTAGCTACAAATTTAACACACAGTACCTACAGCAAAATCTTATGTGACAAAAATGGTGCATTGATAATAAAATCTAATAATTTATTAATGTTAAGAACTAATATTTGATAGATAACCCATTTTCAGTTGGTGCAGTCTGCTGGTTGGCCTGTACCAGTATTTATAGTAAGAGCACATGTAGAGAATGCAGGCAGGTTTTAAAACGTCTCTGACGCTGGTAATTTATGGGACATTGTTCTTTCGCTGTTGTTATATAATAAGTGTTGGCTTGAATCAGAGAGCTTGTTGTTGTGGTTTAGTGTGTGGTTTATCTCTTTGAGAAGGACTGCAGAATAGACTGAATTAGCTCATTTATTCCACCGAGACTGAAGAGCGCTCTCCTTATGCGGGTTAATAGCCTGGGTCAGGCCTGCGGTAAGCACACACACAAAAGCATGAGATATAAGTATTGTGGCCTTGGGTCTCAGTGGTTGAGTAAGAATGCTGACAGAAGAGCGATTTCTGTCTTTCACTGAGCCGAGAGATCATCCTCTCTCTCTTTTTTCCCCTTTATTCCCCCCTCGTTGTAATGACTTCCTGCAGATGCCCAGTTCATTGACACCAAATATTCGGTAACACAATTTGCGAGGGGCTTAATAAATGCCCCGTTCTTGACTTACATATCGATGACCAGACCAACAGCGCTCAGCACAAGAGTTAATGTGCTTTATGTGTGTAGTCTACGTACGTATCCTGATAGCGTAATCCCTGTCTGTATTTCTCGTGTGATTATTGGGTTTCTTTCCGCTTCCCAAGCTTCGCTCGGCTCCTAATGACTTCGGCCCAGTGCAGGGAAAAAATATGTGATTAAATCTGTGCCCCGTGACCCCACAACCTCCCTTGTAACTCCCTTCATCACTCATTAAACCTCCCATTTTTCTGTGAAGTGTCTTCCTTGCATGAGCTTTTTTTAAATTAAATGAATAACCAAAGTTTAAATAATTTCTCAGGGTGAAAAATTTTAAAAATTAAATTTTGTTCCTCCCAATTGCTCTCAATTACATCAAATTCGGTCTCTTTGTGGACGATGCGGCAGAATTTATTTGCAGAAAATGTGACATAATATGCAACTAAATGCATGGTAGCCAAATTCGGTAATAACCCTGATGATGATCATGGTAATTACTCCTTTCTAATGATCATTGTCTTTGAAACATTTCACACGCAAAAGCTGCCATTACTTACAAATGACTTAACAAACAAAAGCTTAATAAAAAACTGGATAATGTCATTAAATACATTGTGTCCCGTCTTGTATTTGATATGTTCATTTACTAAAATGACTAAAATCAGTGGAAGCAGCATGATGCTACTGTAATGTTCTCAATGACTTCATTAAAATGAAGTCAAGACAAAGTGATGAAAATAAAAGTGCAATTTCCTCCTCGTCTCTGCTGACCGTGCTCGTTGTAAGTGATGCCACACATCCCAAAAATCGCACTTTATTCATTTACGTACCTTATTCATCTGTAGTGTAATTTTGTTCTTCTTGAAGTTCAAAATACTATTTTCTGTACACCAGCAGTCAGGTTCACCTCAAACTTGTCGATCCTTTGGAAACTAAACAGGTTTGGTCTTGGCCACTACATGGATGGAAGACTGTCCAGTGGTCCGTGTGGACGTGCCTTTCCTGCAGACATATGATAAACCTGCTGGAAATCTACATGAAGTTTACAACAAAATGTCAGTCATTAATTCTGTGAAATTCCAAATTTATTGCTTTGAGTAGGAGGTGAATCTGTGTATTGTTTGTTGGCCATTTGTATTCAAATTAAATGAAAAAACCAAAACTCAAAACAACATGTGTGGTTTCTGTTTTTCCGTAATTTTTCACATTTGATCAGATATCAGGATGTTTTTTTTTTCTTTTGGGAACAAATTTTTAAGAAATGACACATTTTAACAGGTTTTGGGGTTTGAAAAATGAATGAGTGAATGATACACAAATTGTGATGACACAATGATCACAGTGGGGCGACACGGGCAACATGGTGGTGCAGTGGTTAACGCTGCCGCTTCACAGCGAGAAGGTCCTGGGTTTGGTCCTGGCTTTCTGTGTGGAGTTTGCATGCCTTGCCTGTGTTCTCAGGGTGCTCCAGTTTCCTCCCACAGTCCAAAAGCATGTGCTATAGGTTAATTCGACGACTCTAAATTGGCACCATAAGGGGTGAATGAGAGTGTGATTGTGTGAGTGTGACATGCTCATAGTTTCATCACTCAACTCCAACTGGGCTCTTAAATGTGAAATGTGAAAATCGGTTCTGACCGAGTACCAGAACCAGCACCAGTGCATGGAAAAGGTGTATATGAAAAGTGACAGTATTGTCCACACCAGCTGTGTTTCCCTAGCTGTAAGCGATCATGTCGTCTGCACGACTTCTGCTCTCAGAGCCAGTCAGTGGGACTCGGGGAACAAGAGATTAACTTTGATTTGATTTTCGGTGAACACACAAGTCACTTAGTTTTCCCCTCTGGCCGACATCATTAAATAGACTACCTTTGGTAATCTGATTTCTGCCCCTGCTCCTGCTCCTGCCCCATCCCGGTGCTGTTGCTGTTGGAGCGCTGCAGCCCGGATGGTGATAACCAGCTTTATCAGAGCTGATCGGGTTACTCATGCGTGAAACGGGAGAGCTGGAGCTAAGTGCTCGGGGTCTAATGATACAGGGAGAAAAACAACAAAAATGCATTCTAACACCCTATTTATGGCCATGCACACCTCAGACCTTGTTTACACACAGCCGGGTATCTGAGAAAACGATGATATATCCATGCGTTTTGCATTCCATTTACACGAAAACGGAGGTTTAATTCACTGAAAACGATTGTTATTAGTTAGAAGTAGCCGCACTTCTCAGTCTGTCCACACGAATGAACCTCATGCCATGTTTATGCTAGGAAAGAAAAGGAAGTTGGGTCATTCGTTGTTTTGTTTTATCAGGAACATGGCTTTAAGCTTCTCTTTACACTGCCACCTATGGGTTTGGCATGCTCATAATAGCTGTTGATGGCATATTTATGCAGATTTGTATAAATGAATACTTTTTGGAAAATGATCTGGTGTGAACAAGGATGTTATTAAAAATTGAGAGGCGGAAATAGACATTTCTGTAAATATCTGACTATGTGTAAACGTGGAATCAGTGTTCAAAGTGGCACCAAAAAATGGTGATGCCATGAGAGGTGGGTGGAGTATAGGAGACAACTGTAGACAAAGAAAATAGGGTGAAAATGTTGAAGAATTGAATATTTAGCAATTATTCTGAATATTTAGAATTTTTGGTAGCCTAGTCTTCACACTATATTCAGGGGCGGTTGGTAGCGTAATGGTTAGTGAGTTCGTTCCTGTGATCGGAAGGTTGCCCATTTGAATCCGCCATCAGTAAAGGTACCACTGAGGTACTTATGAGCAAGGTACTGTCCCCAGGCAACCACTGCTCCTTCACGGATGGGTCAAATGCAGAGGTCACATTTCGTAGAGGTGCACTGCGTGCTGTGCATCATAACATTATTTATGGCCACACACACACCTCAATGTTCTCCCCAAAAAAGAAAATATCCAGTGAGCAAAAAGAAGAATCGTTGTTCCCACCTTGACACGTTTTTTTGCTTGGAGGTAAAAGTCAGTTTAACTGAGCCATATTTCTAATACAGGCCTAAAGGTCTATTATCCTTTAGAGCTATAATGTTTCCCAAACCTAAACTTCTTGGTAAAGTGTTTGCTTTGGCAGGTTTGAATCCTGTCTGATATATTTTATGAGCTTTACCACAGCTTTTAGTGTCAGCATATAGTTTTTATTGCCTCTGAAGTGCGGTCATCATGAATATTGATTAAGTGGGCAATGGTTTGATGTGTGCTGATATCACAAATTCTGATACAATTTCAGTTTGATTAAATTATGGAGCCTGCAATCGATATGAGACAATATCTGATGCTGATTCATATGATGGGGGTGGTGGTGATGGTCTAGTGGGTAGGATACTCGCCTGTGGATCAAGAAGTTGTGGGTTCGAATTCTGCCTCCAGCACTACCATCATTCCCTGCGCAAAGCCCCTTAACCCCAAGGGAGACTGTCCGTATAATTAGGAAAATGGAAGGTGTAAAATACCTTCAAATCAAAGGCGCGTTTCTGAGTGCTTCTCTGAGCGCTTGTTGTTGCTAAGTTACAAAAAGCATCAACCGGTACTTCCACGTTCGTTCCTATTTCATGTAAACATTGTAATGTTCCTTTGAGATCGGTAGTTTAGCCGACATAAAAGAGATTATCTTTACAATGGAGAGAAATCATGTCTTGGCATTAGTGGCAGCGTTTGAACTAGTTAGCTTCTCCAGCTGCTCCAGATGCGCCGCCTTTGTCGTTAGTGAGTTCTTGACTGTGTGTGTTCCGCCCGTTCCTCGATTTTTATTGGCTAGCAAGAGAGAAGTGACATTGACGAGCCCAGCAGTGTTCTAAAAGTTGAATGGGTTTCAACTTGAGGCGCTCCACGTGTTTCAACTTGAAAACGCCTCCATTGGCTTTTTTTTTTTTCCACTGAAGGTTCTTAGCGCTCTGAACGCTGAATCTCATGTGATTTTGCTTATGCTGCCAGCGTAAAAAACACGTTTGGTTTTTTCCCCTGAGCTCAAGATGTTAAATACGAAGTAGCGTTGCAATACAGTATGTATAATGTCTGATCAATGTTTTCGAATTCAGACAAGGACTCATTGATCAGTGAACCGATGTATTTACATAGATCAATATATCATTACATCCCTAATACTTATCATACGATAAGCAAGATCATTTCACTTCTGTGTTAGTTAATCTATAGTATTAAATCTTTCCAAGTGCGTTTGTCCCTGCATGCTGATTGTGCGTAACAGACCATGAGTGCAGAATGGCCTTGTGTGACTGAGCTCCCCACTGTGTTTAATCTGCTAGAGACCGACTGTGTGCCACGCTATAATAGAGACTGTTAGAGTGTCACAGGCTCTGTTGAATAGCGGCGACAAAAGCGACATGCTGTAAAAATATCTGTCAGGCGCTGAGTCACAAAGAGCTGAAGCTGCAATGGCTTGATTTAACACTTAGTCCGTGTGGGGATCTGCATCTATACTCGGCTGCTCTCCGTATCTCAAGCGCCCTGTTACCGTCTTTTTGACAATGCGCCGCCTCTTATCTGGTGAGCATTTATGCCTGGGAGCCATGCACCATAAATCCTATAATTTGTTTTAGGATAAAAATTACTGCATTGGATATTTTGTCATATAATTTGAGCAGAATTTTTGCTTGTTTACAATATGAACTCAATTAATCTATAAATCAGGTAGTTCAGCTTTTTAATTGGAACTACCTTTACACAAAGGTATTAGCCTCAAAAATGATTATTAATTATTTATTATTTAATCCTAGATGTTTAAAGGTATAAAGTCTAAACCTCAAATCAACACTAACTAACAGTGTTAGGAACCAATTTTGCAATTTTTTTTCCATTAAAATGGTTACTATTTTGCTACTAAGTTGTTGTTGTTTTTTTACTTTTTGCTTGTTAATATTAAAAATATTGCACTGGACATGTTTTTTAAATATACAAAATCTCAGCTAGACTATCTGTAAGGTAATTAGGCTCAATTAATCAATTAAGAGTTCAGAGTTTCAACTATTCAGTTACCTTTACACTATTACACAATGGAATTTGCCTCAACAATTCATTATTAATTTACTAAATGCAACTTTAAGGTTTTAAATATGTTTAAACATATAAAATGTAAGTCTACAGTTTACTCTAAGATAAGTGCTTGCAATCAAAATATTTAATTAATTTTAAACATTCAATTTAATGTTTACCATTTTACTTCAGGCCACAATCAGGTCATCAAAAGCACAGAGGTACCTTCCAGCACACACACAAAACACACACACACACCCCAAACCTTCCCATCTCATATATAACCTTCTACAGATGCTGAATAAATGGTGCAGCAGAATCTCTTTCTCTTCCCGCCCTCAGCATATGCTCCCTGGAGGTTTATTTTCGCTGCCCTTAATGACTTCCTGGCTTTAATCTCGGAGGCCCAAGAGATTCTCGATTCCTTTATTTTGGGGGTAATTGTTCTTCACCGATGCAAAAAAGCCCAGTCACTCAATATTCACTTAACTGAACCACTTAAAATTTTTGTCTAGGTCTGCAAAATAGAGAAATACAATCCCAACATTGTCTGCAGGAGCTGAGTGGACCGTCCTTATGGTCAGGGATTTTAATAGATTCATCTTTAAGTTTTAGATCTTAACATTCCAAGCTGTTTTTTTCTGAAAAGTCGTCATTGATCAGACATAACTACATGTGACTGAAAACTACCTGACACCAAAATTCCCTTGAGATGCCAGAACATATTATTTGATTCTTGAACCTTTTTACATCTTCAGCTACTTCAGAATAAAACGTTTGTAAACTGTTGCCTCAAGATGACACTGAGTAAAACCCTGAATGTGGTTCTGACGTAGCTAAAACACTCCACTTCTCGGTGCTAATGGAGTTGTCAAATAAGAATAACGTTAATGCCGTACACTAAAACAGCCTCGGACTCTGCAGTCGTGTTTACCCCGATCAGTTAGACTCCTCAAGTTAACGCTAAACAAACCCGAGACGTTTTCTTTTGGTCTTGCGGCACCTTATCCGCGTTAGGCGGCCTCCGATCTGGATAGTATTATATGTTGCTTTTGACTCTGGAGGACTTGCAGTTGTAGCCTGGATGCTAAATTACACTCCAACTGCGCAATTAAACAGCCGCATGCATTTATTCCGAGCCAGGGAGGGACGTCGGGAGACAGAGAGAGTGCTATGATTTGTGCTAACAACCTCCAGGCTGTCTCCGCTCGCCCCATTCCAATAAACTATACCGCTGATACTCCTACGAGCTTCCACATCCGCAGTCCAGCATCAACAGAAAAATATACAGTTACATAGGGAATCTTTTTGTGGCAATGTAAAGCAGGAAACCCCTAATAAAAATTTACCTTTAGTCCCTAAATGCAGAGTTCCATTATCTGCTATGATATGAGTATGAAATAAGTGTTTAGTGAATTGAGTGATTATTTGTCATTGTGACCACACCACAGGACAGCACACACTGCACCACAACAAAATGTGACCTCTGCATTTGACCCATCCATGAAGGAGCAGTCAGCAGCTAATAAGGGCAGCATCCGGGGACGGTACCTTGTTCATGAGTACCTCAGTGGTATCTTCACCGGTCCTGGGATTCGAGTTGGTGAACCTTCCAATCACAGGGCGAATGCCCTAACCGTTACGGTATCCACTGCCCCAATGAGGGACAGTAGGAGGGTTGCTCTTCTTCATCCGTGATTTTTCACACTTATTACAGACTTCTGCATGTAACGGTCACTTTTTGGCTTTTATTAATAAAGAAAGTATTTTGTGTTGAGCACATTTCCTAGCTGTTCCCTTTTTTATTACAAAATGGATTTTGTAATTTATTTATTTATTCTTGTTTTGTTTTTTTTATGACTGAGTAAACCATACACCAGTGGTGTCTAGTTCCAGTCATGGAGAGCTGGTATCCTGGAGGTTTTCCATCGTTCTTGAATTCAGAAAATTGACACCTTGTCTCAGATCACTCACCAGGTATGATGGACACGGAACTGGACACTCCTACAATTCTAGCATCATGACCACTAGGGGCCTTCCTCCATGATACTACCTATCCTAATAAAGCCTCTGGCTAATCGTCTCCGTCTTCATCGTCAACACATACAAACAGTATTTTACAAACCTCTCACCAACATACCCAACACTTTCCTTTTTAACTTGTAAAAATGTGAGCCCTGAAAATCTGCTAGTCAATGTCCTTTTATTTCCTCAAAGAGCTCTTCAGTTGGGGTGAGGGGTGTTATCCTGAAAAGTTGGAACGGTTGACGACAAAACAACCGGCTGTAACTTTTCCTCCTTCCAGAGTGGTCATTGTAATGGAGGTCAAATGAACTGATGCTGCAGATTCGGCCGAGCACTCGTTCATTCGTTTGTGAAAAGGGGCCGAATCCTTCTGTTCCAAGTACTGCGGCTGTTGTAAATATCAGGTGGGCTTTCAGCATTCTGTTTATGATGAACGAGGGATGAGGAAGGAGGTGAAGAGAGGAGGGTGGAGGAGTGTTTTCGGTAATGGAGAAGAAAGGAGCGCTCCAACCACCTGATCGCTTCCCTAATGGTCTTTCCCTCTGGACTGAGAAATCAGCTTTTCTCAACACTTTTTCCCTTCCACTCTCTCCTGGTTGTTTGATTGTCAGCCAGTTCCACTGGAGACACAAATGCCAGTAAATCACTTAAGAACTAAAACCACACACATTAACACACACACACACACAGTCTCTGTATTACTATCTTTGTGAGGTCTTTCCATAGACTCCCATAATGACTAAAGTACATAATTTTATACCTACACCTAATCCTAACCCTAACCTTAACCTCAGTAACCAAAAGCACATATTTTACCTCTTTTAGTTTCTCAAATAAAACAAGCATATTTTCTATAAAGTCATTTTTCCTCATGGGGACCTCTCAAATGTCCCCACAAAACCCAAAAAAACAGATAAAAGTGATTTTAGGGGACAAAAAGGTCCCCACAATGCGATAAATACATGGACACACACACACACACACACAAACAAACACACACTCCATCACTCCACTGTAGCATGCTTTTTTCCTCCCAATCCACACATTCTTTTTTTCTCTACTGTACACTAAAACACATCTATTATTCTCTAACATGTTTTCCACATGTGGAAATCACCTTTCATCTCCCAAAGTGCTGCTGACCGCCAAAAACAGGTCAGACGACGAGGCGGGGGTTAAGTGAAGTGGTTTGGGAAAAAATCAGTTCAATTTGTATAGGAAGGATCAATGGCATGTTTCTTAAGTGTTTCTCATTCATTTTGATATTCTTGCATTGAGTATCAATGTTAGCCACATTTTTATTAATACATGTCAATAAAATTAATAAATTGAAAATGTAAATTACATTTTCAAACAAGAGCTGGCTGGGCAACAGGCCTACCATAAAGGCTATTAGCAAGATACTTTCTTAAAATTTGGTTGATGGCCTAGGTTTGATAAGCCTACTGTAACGTTGCCCAGTTGTGCACAAAATGGACTCCGTAATAAATGGGATTAAGTTTGTTTTGATAATCGTCCACATGAACCACAACTACTGCACCTGTATTTTGATGTGATCATTTCATTAATTCTAACTCCGTTAGCGGTAGCTTTACATTTCACTGTCGAGAACGGTGACACCGAGATGCACTGTGTAACGTCTGCAGTACATTCAAATGCCCATTTCAAATAAAACAATCAGGCAATCATGGACGCAACAACCAATCAGAGGAGGATCTGACTCATGCGGGTCCATTTGGGCCTGTCTTCATTTATTTCATCTCTAAAAAGCAATTTTGGCAAATCTAAGGTTTGAGAACTGGCTACCTCACAAAATCATAATTATTTTTCAGGGGGTGGTGAGTTAAAATTCAGGGCCCCTTAAAATAGCCTAAAATCGACACTGAATAATACATAATACATCATTCATTCATTCATTCATTCATTCTCCGAACTGCTTAATCCCTATTGGGGTCATGGGGACTGGAGCCTACACCTACTTCGCACCCATAGTTCCCGGGAAAGGCTCCGTTCCCCCCACGACCCCAGCTGGGATTAAGCAGTTTGGATAATCAATGAATGAATGTCTTGAATCATATTACACTAAAAATGTAGATGATTTGCTACAGGTGGGGTTAGGATTAGCAGTAGTTGTAGTTATTTACATCTAGTCATTATGGAAGTAATGGAAAGACCTAACAAAGATAGCAAAATGCTGTGTGTAAGTGTGTGTGTTCAGTGCCTGGTTGATATTGTTTCTCTTATCAAAACGGCTCCAAGAAAACAGATTTGCCAAAGCAAACTTTTAAATCATATTACCTCTCCAAGAATAAATCACACTGATAGTATCTGACATTGACAAATCAATCAGAAAATGACGTTTTTCTTTTATCAGATCAGCCAGTATTCTTTTGGAGAGGGAGGCACTGATTTAGATTTAGATTGCTCTTGACATGAGAACTGTGTTTGTCATCTTCAGTCGAAGCAAATGGGCTGAACGTAGCTGGTAACTTCTGTGGTCAAGAAGATAATAACTTTTTTCGGGCCAGAATTTATGTGAGCGATAATTTGTATTTTATTTGTGCATAAAATGGATTCGCTTTTGCTGTTTGTTTCCATAGAAACACTATTTTTCCCAGGCTATATTAATTAAACTCTTAATAAATGACTTTGAGAAACACTGTACTCACATTATTAAAAATGTACTCATATATTTTTCTTGTAGGTTTCAGTCCACTCTATGGCTGATTAATATTACATAACTTTAACCATAAACAGATTTTTCAAACTTTTATCGGTGAACTTTTCACATTTGAGGAGTGAACGTTCTGAGCTGAGGAGTAAAAACTCAGTGAAATGTTTATAGTGTCTGTTTTATAAGGATATAAAATGTATATATTTTAGGAGGCTCCCCTGACGTAAAACAGAGAAAAAACTCTTGTAGAGAGTAAACGAATTTCAAATAATAATAATGCTTACTATGAACATTTCAGTGAACATTTTCCCCTTTTAGCATTCGGATCTAAACACGCTCCGGTTTCAAATAGTGCTATTTTGACATCAGGAACAAAGTCATTCTTGGTTTTATTGATTAAAGCTCCACATCACGTCTTTCATTCACTTTTACCTTTTAAGTTTGTCTTCTTTCTTTTCACTTTTGTAGTTGCAGGCTCTCAGCACAGCGCTGTGATGGACCTGGTCCAGTTCTTTGTGACCTTTTTCAAGCATGAATATTTTTTAATATCCTTCCCGTTACAACAAAATAAGGTTGATATTAACATTATTCATGCCCAAAGGTTGCACGCTTATGGGATGATTATTCATGCATAATGCATCAGTCAGGCTTTATTTCTTCCCATAAAAGTAACAAGATAAATTTTTAACCGGCGCGTCTTTATCTTTCTCTGGCTTTATTCTCATCATTTGAACGCATCTGTAGACTCTGCATTTGAGCCGTAACTTTCACAGAGCACAGTGTTAGTGATGCCGCAGTGAGAGAGTCCTGTTGCCTCGAGGTGTCCAGCAGCGATGACTGACCTTTCGACTCCATATGATCCCAAACCTCACAAATAACACAATGTACATTTCTCCAGTGATGTTGGACAGTAATATTGAAACATATTGTCTCCCACAAGAGCGTAAATGACAGCGGTTGTCTTCTGCAGAGTTGTATATTAACAACAGATATTCGGTTATTGCAGTGCGCTCTAACACACCTTTCTTTGGGTTTCGCAGAAAAGTTAAAGCAATTTTGAAAAACTTTCACAGAAGAAAGACATATGTATATAAGTATATATGTGACCTGATCTGCCATAATGAGTCGGAAGTCAGCGTTCTATTTATTCGGGTCACATATATAAATTGACAATAAAAATGTAAATTTGTCTACTTTTTTGACAAGTAATATGCCATAAAAATGCTGAATAAAGCTATAATATATATATATATATATATATATATATCTGTGTAGTATTCAGTAAGAATTGATGCCTGATGTTTATCAATGAGGGTAATTTGTAGCACTGTTTGAGATAGAAATGTTGCTTGTGTGTGTTTGTGGTCTCTCTACAGTAAAAGAACTCTGCGCTTGTGGTGCATCTGTGTGTGTGTGTGTGTTGATATGTATGGGAGTTGAAGTGTCCTGCATTACCAGCTCTCTTCTGTGCTGTGAGACGCTGCAGGCAAGAGCTGGAGATGATGTGATGCAGTGTGGCGTTGGTGAGGAGGAGGAGGAGCTTCATCCTGCTCTATTCTCTTCTAACAAAATACACTCCTCCCTTTTCCCCCTCCCTTTCCTCCACCTCTTCTTCTTCCTCTTCTATGTTCTCATCCTCAACCTCCTCTTCTTCCTTCTCCACCTCTTCTTCCTCCTCTTCTACGTTCTCATCCTCAACCTCCTCTTCTTCCTTCTCCACCTCTCTTTTTTCGTCCTCCGCTTCATCTTCCTCCTCCTCCTCCTCTTTTTCCCCCTGCCTCTCTTCTTCTTCTTCTTCCTCTTCTTCCTCCTCCATCTCTTCTACTTCTTTTTCTCCTTCTTCTTCCTACTCTTCCTCTTCGTCCTCCTCCACCTTTTTTTTCCTCCTCCTCTTCCTATTCTTTCTCCTCCACCTCTTCTTCTTCTTCCGGCTCATCTTCCTCCCCTTTTTCCTCTTCCCCCTGCTCCTCCTCTTCTCCCTCTGCCTCTTCCTCCTCCTCTTCTTCTTCCTGCTCCTCTTCCTCTTCTTCCTCCTCCACCTTTTCTTCTTACTCATCTTTGTCTTCCACCCCCCCTTCCTTCACCTCTTCTTCTTCCTCCTTCTCTTCCTCTTCCCCCACGTCCTCTCCTTTGTCACCTTCTAACCCTCCTCTTCTTACTCCTTTTGCTCTTCCTTCTCCTCTTTTTCTCCTTCTTCCCCATCTCTTCCTAATCCTCTTCTTCTTCTTCTTCTTCTCCATGCTCCTCTACCACTTTTCTTCCTCCACTTATTATTCCTCCTCTTCCTCTTCCTCCTCTTCCTCCTCTCAGGCATATTTTACTCATTATATTTTTACACTGATTATTTGTCAGTAGTAACTGTGGTCTGCCTTCACTAATCATCCATAACAATTATTCTTTCACTTTCACAGCATTCTTGATTTCTGTTCCTTTAAATTCCTCCTTTAATACCTCCGACCTCATCTACAGTGAGTCTTCCTGCATGTCATCCACCGCATCACTCTGTCTCCCAGCACTCATTATCTGTCAGACTGATGGAGATGCAGCAGCTCGTCTTCCAACCCTCTCTCATCAGCTGTTTTTATTTGTTCTTGATGAGCTCAATAAAGCTCTGCTCCTGACCAGAAGCATTCCCACTCTGACAAGCGCCATTTAACGCTGCTCTTTTGTGAAGTTTTGGAGAGGTTTTCCACAGCTAAAGGAGCCTTTTTCTTGTCTGTTTTCTGTAATGAAGGTGGAGGGAGTGATGGGGTAAAGGTTGTTAAATAGGAATAATCTTTTTAGCAAAATGTCACCACACATAGAATTCTCACAAGCAATTTGGCTTAAAAGGCTTTTTTCTCTCTTATTTTTTGCACTTTGGATTTATTTGTGGGAGAGTTTGCATTTTCAGTAAGTTACCTGGATTTCATAGATTCTGACATCATTAATAATTAAAGATGTCATTTATTCATAAAAGCTTTTTCCAACCCATAAAATGTGGAAACGGTACGAAAAGTTTGTAAATGTATGAAAAGGAGTTGAAGTTAGGAAAAGGCAATGCTAATATAAATATTACATTATAGCAGAGAAATGCCCAACACTTTTGAAATTTGGCTGCAGCAAACCTGTTAACACATCACATCAGTCTTATTTTTTTAAGGAATTTGCCAAATAACTGAAATAGAAACATGCTGAGTAACACAATAATACACAAATCATGTCAATTAAGGGGCAAATGATTCTCCAGAATCTTATTTTGTATATTATATTTTATGGAAGGCGGTGGTGCAGTGGTAGCAGAGTCGCCTCACAGCAAGATGGGTCCTGGGTTTGCTCCCCGGGTCAGCCGTGGGGCCTTTCTGTGTAGTGTTTGCATGCTCTCCTTCTTTTGCGTGGGTTTCCTCCCACACTTCAAAAGCATGCTCTGTAGGTTAACTGGCGACTCTAAATTGACCCCAATTGGGATTAAGCGGTTTGGATAATGAATGAATGAATATTTTATTGATAGTTATCCATCATTGATCCTGATTGATGTTATTCATGTATTTGTTATCTTTTTGTCTGATCATTCTTAATTTAGCAAAAATTGGTGGTCATTTTTTTTATATTGGTAGACATTTTAAGACTTTAGATTTGGCTCCCAGTCATGGCAAGAAAACTGGACTTACAGCAAGTCACATAAAAATATATCCAAAGTCATAAATTAGCAACATTTTTTGATAAATATAAGATATCAGGTTCAAAGTTTTCTCATTTTGTACAGGGCACAAAGTAGGACGAAATTCTGACTTGATTCCTCGACTGTATCTTGCTATAGACAAAAAACATTAATGCAGCACATTATTACAATAAAATATACAGTATAATTACCACATCTATCATTGCATTTTATACAACATTTAACAAGAGGCAGTAAAATGGTGCGTGACAGAAAAAGGAAATGGGTAAAATAAGGTAATACAGAACAACTGTACAGAATTATAAAAAATAACAGAATAAAAATGTGGAGATTTGAACATGGGGAGATCTGTGGAAAAACTTTTATACAACAGAATATAGCAGCATGTTTAGTGTTCAGTTGCTATAAGCAAAAAATGGCATCATGTAAAAAATTTAAATATCTGCCATTTCAGTATTTCATGCCTTCACAAACATAGCAGTATGTACTGACTGAAAATAAGATACTTAAATACTTAATGTTAGCAAACTGCATATTCTGTATATTAATATTTTTTGATTAACTGTGTCTCATATATGTGCATTTAATAGCTTTGGGACTTTAGCTGTTACTGACTTATTGTTTGTTGGAAAATCCATAATATATGGTTCACGGCTTCTGGGGTTTTGAGGGAATCGTTGCTACTTAAAATAGCCAAAGATCCTCCACATTTCTAGACAGTTGAAGTTGAATATGCAGTTCCGAGCAGACGACTTTTTCTCCAGTTGGTCCCTCATTAGCTTTGGAAAGCTCATTTAGAACGCTTCCTTTGAAGAGTGATTTTTGGAGTTGCTCTCTCCCCTCTCTAAGAGCGCTTCTAAGTGAGCAAGAAAAATGGTTATAATTAAAGTTCGCTGGCGCTTCTCTGCCGCTCCTCAAGCTAATTGGTGACATCGCAGTTCATTTTAGCCCAATTACTCTCCTCCTCTCTCTGTGTTGATTAGCAATCATCTTCCCCTCATTTTTTTTTATTATTTATCCTCTGCTTTCCAGCTCAGGACATTAGTCGTGCACCGAGCAAAGTGTTGAGAGAATGAACTCACTAAAGCTGCCCAGGTTCTGACAGTGATGGTATTAGCCTCTAGTTGTACTGTTAGTTGAATGCTTTTATGCCGATTGGTTCCATCTCTCTTGTTTAATGGAGTTTTCCCTACACTTATTAGAAGAAAAACATGTTCATTACTTACTCCAGCTCTACATAGATGTCCCTTCTACAGCTCATGACCACGAGGTTACCAGGATTTTTGTGTATGGTGTGTGTTGTGGGTGGATGAGTTGAAAATAAAGATGCTTGTAGTACATGCTAGTAATGCACACTTCCTGGTTCCGAAAGTTCTAATCAGTAAAGGGGTCTATCGTCACTTCCTTTTCCCTTTTACAGCTGTTTTAGACGCAATGTGCTTTTGTAGTGTATCTGGCTGCTCTACTTCAGAACAACGGCGCCCTCTCCTCTGCTTTCACGATTAGAGATGAAAACCTACGGAATACCTGGAATCTCTGCTTGTGTATTGATTCCACATCTCTCCCTCTCTGTAGCTAGTCATTCTCTCAGCTAGCGTAAGATGATTGACTGGCTTTAAAACCACAGCTCAGATAGCGATCGCTCGCCGCTTCATCAGCTTTCACACTCCTCTCCATTTAACATGGCTTCAGTCTGCCTAATTATCCCCTTCCTCTCCCTGTTACCATGTTAGCCGTCTTGTTAGAAATTAATTGCCCTTATCGTTAATAGATTTTGATAAAGATTCTAAATGTTTTGCTGATGGCTTTTTGAAAGATGATTGGCCCGTTGGAATAAATTAGACTGAACTAACTTTAGATTAGTCTTAGGCTAATATTGGCTGTCTTTTTCCTCTTGTCCTTTTAAATATGTGATGTTTTAAAGGAGGAATACATACAGTATATGCAAGTGTCTTGCGTCTAAAGGCTATACATTTAGCCATGAATACAGATCTGTGTGTTTTGGGCTACTAATCAAAGTCTTGTTTTTATGTAAGTTTATTTTCTTTATTTTTATGCTATATCAATGTCCAATAAACCAAAAAAAAAACTATGAGCACTTTTAATGTAGCAAAATATAGCTATATGGATTAAAATCAGAGTGTGTTTAACTCAGATGTGTCAGTAGATTTAATTTTATTTTATGCCATGTTTAAGCCACTGAAATGTTTTTGTCCTTGTTGGGCATTGTACAAAACTTCCCAAAGCTACCAAACGTCTTTCAATGAGAGCACATGGGACCTGTCTGCTGCCAAGTAGCTCCAAGCATTCGGCTGACGTCTGGAACAGGGTTTTAAAGCATCAAATGTTTCTTTGGCTAACTCATCAGTAGTCACAATGACTGTCCTAACAACCTGGAGCGGGTTAGTCATAAAGAATGTAGGATTTTGCTGGTTACTCTCATAAAAACACATCAGCTGCACATGTGTGAAGATTTACCCTTTTATAAAGTCCATTGTTACACCTACTGTGATAAGAGAACAGAATAGTTTGTGCTTTTTAAAATAAACTGTGTTTTTTAAAAAAAATTTTTTAACCATGATTACATTAAAGAGAAAATATTCTAAACTTATGTTTTTTGTTTTTGCATTTCTAAAAATATATTTTGATATAAAAAGGTATATAGTAATAAATTTTGTTTAATAAATCTGGCTACTATCTTAAAATACATATAATAGAGTACATAAAAAATCTGTTTTGTAACAAATCTAGAGCTATGGTTACAGAAGTTGTGTATTATTATTAGTTCTGAGCTTTGCAAATAAATATGTCAATGTAGTCTTAATTTTTCAAAATAGTTTGAAGATTAATCTGTGGATTGTAGAGAGCTAGATGTGTTTAATTGCAAAGATTCAAACCTTCGTTTCTAGCAAATTGAATAACTGAATAATTGAATAACACAGGAGTTGACTGTGCAGTTCACACTGCTCCCTCATGAATGAGTCAAACGCAGAGGTCGCTTTATATTGTGGAGCTGTGGTGTGTTCACAACGACAAATAATCACTCACTTAAATATCTGCTGGCGAAAGTAAAAAGCATCTCTTAATATTGCCATGTCATCACAATCACTATTATCATTTATAACTGCATGTGTAATGTATATGACCAAAAATGAACATTCATCTTAATGTGGCTTCTCCTGCAAAAAATCATGTCTGTTTATTATGCTTTAATGCGTCCATGAAAAGAAAACACTGGCATTTTTTGGACATTGTGAAAATGTCAGCAGCCTGCCAGGGAAACGGCCTCCGTTTAATGAGGGGAGTGTGACGATAAACACCGCCATTTTCCTTCATTACCCATCCACACAAACCAATTAATTCTGACAGCAGCCTGCGCAAATGGGGCACAATGGAGTGATGCGCTGCTGAAAGCTTTAACAGATGCCTCGTCCTCATCTTCCTCGCCTCCTTTTATCCTTTGTGCGTTATTTAACGGCCCAAAATGCGCCCATAAAAACATATGTGAGAACGGCGAGCCTGAAAGAGTAATCATGGATCTTTTTTAAAAAACACAATACAGTAATCAACGTCTTTTTAATTGAGAGCAAAGGCAAGTGTTTGGCGTCTCGGAGTCTTTGTGTTCTGGGGTTCTTGTAGTGGAATCTGGATTTTGCCGTCGTGCTGTTCTTGGCTCAATTACCATCGCACTCGGTCTTTGTAACTTCATCAAATGTAGTCTCGTGAATTGGGCTCTCGGAGCATTCACATAATGGAGTAGTGTAAACTTACAAATCAGTCATTACGTCCTGCCTCGTCTTTGAGGTTTGCAATTTGATTATAAAACAACATTACAATAAGATTCAACACAAACACCGTCCTGTATTCCAGCTGTATTTCAGTGTTGCATCATCTGAAAAGCTCTGCTCTGTAAAACACTTATACGGCAAAGAAAGAAAGAAAGCTAATGGGGACACATGGTCTAACAAGTGCTAATGAGGCTAAAAGAGGATGAAAGAGCAGCAGCAGGTCTTCAAAGCTAATATGGCTACAGCACATCAAACTGCTAATAAACATCAATCAAACTGCTAATGCTACTAACAATGAATGAAAGCAAATGAGACAACTAGCATGACTATGGAGAATGCTAATATGGCTAACTATGAATGAAAGCAAATGGGACTTGTGTCTAATAACTAACGCTAATGTGGCTAACTGTGGAAGAAGACAAATGGGAAACGTAGCATGACTCTAAAGGTTGTTAATTATAAATGAAACCAAACAGGGCTAGTAGCATAACTACAGATAATGCTAACGTGGCTAATTGTGAATGAAAAAGAAACAGCATGTCTTCAAAGCTAATGGGCTAGTATCACATCTCAGAGGAATGCTAATGCTGATTATTGTGAATGAAAACAAATGGGGCTGGCATAAATACAAAGACAAGCAACATATTCTCAAAGCTAATGGGGTACTAGCACATCTGACTAAGACTGCTAATGTTATGTGACCATGTAGGAAAGCAAACCAGCAAAGTAGCATGACTATAAAGAATGCTAATGTGGCAAGCTGTGAATGAAAGCAACTGAGATACGTAGCATGACTCTGAAGAACAGTAAGGCTGCTAAATGTTAATAAACACTAATCACTAAGGTTGCTAACATGAAACCAAACTAAATGGAGATGAAAAACATGACTGAAAAACACTAATGTGGGCAAAAAACAACAACAAAGCAAGCAGGGGCATGTAGCATTTCTACAAAAACTGCAAATGTTAACTTTAAATGATAGAAGGCTGCTAATAGTGTTAGCAAAGAATAACAATGAATGAAAGCAAAGGAAGAAATACAGCAATCGGGACAAGCAGAATTTCTAACCCAAACAAGGGCAAACCGGGCAAGCTGCACGGCTGGCTAGCAAGTAACAAAGTCAAAAACACTCTCCAAACATAAAAAAGTCAAAAATGAAAGTTAAAAAGACTAGCAGCACCTCTCAAAAAGCTTTGAAAACTGCTAATGTGGCCAGCACTGAATGAAAATTGATAGCAATGCAGTTTTCTGTGATTGTGAAGGGGTTTTTGTTGCATTTGTATATTTAAAATCTGAAAGTGGTCACTCAACAAGACAGATGTTATGTGAGTGTGTAGTTGATTCAGAAAAATGTGCATGAAGTGAATGTATGATGCAATCTGGCGGCACTTCCTTCCTTAAACATCTGATTTTTGTGTTGGGTTCCTACAAATATACTTGCTTCATACATTTTTTCAGGCATGCACAGTACTTTCTCTCAATCTTTCTCTCCACCTCACACACACATACACACACCAGTATGTCTACATTATTTATGATAGCAGTCCCATTTCACTGCCTCCTGAGCTCGCCGTAGTACAGTATAGCGCTTTGCTGGCTGTGTTACAACCATCTATTTTTCATCCCACACACAGCCACACAGGGGAGAGCTACAGTGTCCTGCAGTGATGATGTCAGATTGTGTAGACTCCATCACTCTGGGTATAACATTCCTCCTCGTCCTGCCCCAAAATTGCTCACTTACCAAGGGCTGGAATGTCCTTTGTATGGGGCTGATGTTTCCTAAACCAGTCGTTAACTCACTTACACAAAGTGGATGTAGTGTAGTCTGGACGAGACCCACATCTGCCAAATGCTAATTGAAGTGAATTTAAGCTAGTGATTATTTGTCGCTGAGAACACACCCTAGCACAGCATGATATACAGTGGACCACAATGAAATGTGACCTCTGTATTTGACCCATCCGTGAAGGAGCAGTGGGCAGCCTTGCCAGTTCTTTGTACCTTGGTCATGAGTACCTCAGTGGTATATGTAGTGTGAGTGATTATTTGTCATTGTGAACACACCACAGCACAGCACACAGTGCACCACAATGAAATTTGACCTCTGTATTTGACTCATCTGTGAAGGAGCAGCGGGCAACTAATAAGGGCAGTTCCTGGGGAGCAGTGATTGGGAATGGTGCCTTGCTCATGAATACCTCAGTGATACCTTAATGGTCCTTGGATATCTTTACCGCTCCTTGGATACCTTTACCGGTCATTGGATTTGAACCGGTGACCTTCCATTCAAAATGCCAACTTCAAAACTGTTACACTACCAATTTTATTGGGTTCTGTAGTTTGAGTTTGAGAATCTCCTGGAAACATTCTCTCACAATCAGCCTGAATCCCAAAAGATGAATGTAATGTTGAGAACATGGACTGAAACTGAAGGAGAAAGATGTTTCTGGAGAACACTGGATATGCCAGAACACTATAGCGAATATCTGACTTTCTATTTGAAACATTTACTACCGAAGAGGGGAAAGAGGACTGTCTAAGATTCCCATCATACTTCAACTTTCCTGTAAACCTTCAGGCAGATTACTGAGAAGTACATGTGAACCAGAACTGAGTGGCTCCAGCAATCTGCTGGTAACAAATCTAGTCATATTCCAGGAACAATTAAGTATGCTGGGTGAGTTGGTGACATTTCAATGGCATATTTGTCCAGCAACTTGAATGAATATTACATTTTTATAGCCGTTTAAGACCTCAGTCTTGCAGGACATGGTAGCGTTGAGTTAATTGAAAGCAGTTGGACTTCTTTTAGGTTCTTGAAGATGTATAATCTCTCATCCTTTTTCAGTTCTTCAAAGTGGGTTTGTCATCTTGTAAGTGGTCCGAGTGTTGTTGATTCACCCTGTCATCCAGTGTGTTGGTAGAGTCACCAATGTGTAAACCATATGTGTCCTCTAGCCTTATTCTGCCATCACAAGGGTCATTAAGGGCACAAAATTTTAATATCTTGAACTCCTCATCAAGAAACCTCTTGGATGTGAGCTGTAATGTCTTCACGACCCTAAAAAAAAAGTCGTTGCCTTTGACTTTATAGCACTTTGCTGATCAACCAAAGCTCTTGCAATCAGCCAAAATTGCCCCTGTAATCGCAGGGTTGCAGGTTCACATTCCAGGCCAGTAAAGGTACCACTATGGTACCTGTGAGCAAGGTACCATTCCCAAACATGGGCAGCTCAAAGAAGGAATTTATCAACTAAAAAGTACACTTACTGCCTGAAACTTTGTTGTAATAAACAGGTTGGAAACACACACAAATTTTACGTCAGTGTACACCGTATGTCCACTTTTCTTGGAATTTCTTTTTAAACGTAGTTATCTATTCCATTTTCCAAGAGCTAGTGTGAAAGGAGATTCCACCAGCATGTTGTCTTCTAGTCTACACTTTTATCAAAGCTACCATTTCCCACGACAGGTTATGCATAGTGCAAACCCACATTTATGTATATACAGTCCGCCTGCTGTTCCTCTTTCTAGAAGTTTCCTGGCAGAATGATGAAAGAGACACATATCGTCTGGGCCCATGATGCTGACGGCAGCGAACCAGTCGTTCGCTGAGCCAGATCCTTTAAGCGCACTTAAGCGGGCCTTCATCATCCTCTCTCCGCAGCCATCAAGCGGGAAATTAACAATGCAAATCAATGGAGCTGAATGGCGTGTGTTTTATTATCCCCCCTCTCTGATGTATTTAGAGCATGAGTGATTATAACAGAGATAGATTACGGACGGACGGCGCCCCAGGCACTCAGAGAATCAGTCAATATGCTCAAATGGCTCTAATTTATTATTTCATCCTGGCTGTAGTGCTTTTTGGGGAAAGTTTTCATTTCATTCTTCTGAATTTAATATCATTACGGCCTGCCAATGAAGCAGGAACGGCAGCGGCGTTTTCTTCCTCTCTCACTCGGCCTGTCAGCGGATAAATGAAACTTTTAAATGAAGCCGCCACGTTATGGAGATGTATCGGTGTTATGCGTTTTGGGGCGTTTTTGTAGCGTTATAAGGGAATGCGAGCCAGGGCAAAGTGAGTTTTCTAGGCCATATGAGATGAAGAATTTTTTTCTCCTTGCTGAGGTGGAATATTGTTTGAGGCTGTAAATGCTGCTCTCTAGAAAGTTCTTTATCTTGGTGTCGACTATAATTAAATTTTATTAACAGAACAGCTTTTCACAGTTTCACCCTCTACTTTCAGCAGATTCCTGGTGGAATCAATTCCATATGGATTTTCCCATATGAGGAGGGGGATCTCACGCCAGCCTGGTTAATTATGGATCATAACCAGGACTGTGGAAAAAAGCAAATTTAGAACTGGGTTTATGATAATGCCTTTCCCAACAATCATTTTTGGATATGAGATCAAAAAATATCAGCGCCACTTTGAAATTCTAATGATGACGCTCAAGTCGTCTTGTACAGATGTCTTTGATTTGCCTAATAGGGTCTCCCCCCTGCAGATTTAGATTGAGCCTTATACTGACAACTAACCTCATTAAGTTTGGCTCTTGTCTTGCCAGAGATGCATAAATAAATAACCAAAAAGAGCCTTGGCTAATTTCACTATTTTATGAGTGTTCAGAGTTCTTTTATTCTATAATTCATTTAGTTATCTAACACCTGCTGTGGTTTTTAGATATCTCTGTCCGGATGGTTGTGAAATATTATAACACACTATTTGGATTATAGGATTATCACAATTTGATACACTTCATGCAATACCTTTTGAGACATGACAAATTGTGACTTTTTATTGTGCACTTTTTTTCACTATTTTTTGCTGTATTAAAGTGAAACAGGGATTGAGGGAGAAGCAAAAATTGGTCGCATATCACTGTTCGTATGCAAGATGCTTCTAATATCAATTTGCTATTTTGGACCATATTTTTTATGTGTGGATATTACTCAAAACAATAATAGCAACAGCAATAGCAATATCCTTATCAATAATAATAAGCAAGTAATAATAATAATAATAATAATAATAATAATAATAATTAATAATAATAATAATAATAATTTATTTAGTTTTTTTCTGAGAATTAAGTCAGATTTTCTGACTTCATTGCACAGTGAGCATTGACTTGGGAAAATGCCACAAATTTTTCTTAGAGATTCTGAATTTAAACTCATTTCATCATCATCACCATCATCATCATCATAATCATCTTTCCCTCCTGCTGCTCTTCACAATTAGTTTTTAAAACATCTTTCAGAGTTGTGCTAAGATGTGTTTAAACAAGAATGTTTCAAATATTTGCAGTGTGTGTTAACCAAGTTTCTTGTGGTTCAAAATGAAATTTCCTCCCTCTGTACGATTAAGGACCTCTTGTCATCAATCCAATTTCTCACTAATCCGCAGGTCTGCCGGATGTTGGCTAATTTGATGATTAGATGTCAGCTTTTCTCCCTCGTTGTCTGCGTGATCCGCTGGCCTCTTGTGTGGAACACAATTATTAGATGTAAATTAATGAAAAGCCGATTTCATTCTTTCTCTTTTCTGGCCCTGCATTGTGGCATTATGGCTGCCTTGTTGTGGGTGTGTTTGCATGACCTTTCATCCATGCTATGGTAATTAGAATAATCCCTTGTCATAAAAATTAATTATTTGCAACTAAATTTACTCCACATTGTCATTTGCATATACTGTATGTTTGCTTTCCATTGTAATGAATTAACTTTAGTCTGTAAGCAAGACAAAAAGTTGTCATATATTATTGCCTGCCAGTTTCTGATAATTTGCACATTAAATAATGCAGGAGATTTAGTGCAAACACTGATTTTGTGGTATGTTTGCAAACAGAATTGTCTGCGGGAGGGAATATGCTGATTTGTTCTGGAACATAAGGTCACAGTGTGAGATTGTGCTGATGTCTGCCATATGTTTTACTGACTCTTTCTACCATATTTCATGGCAGTATGTTTGTGCTGAATATTTCATGTGACATTTCAATGCATGCAGTGTTCATAAATATCAAACATTGGATCCATTTCTCCCTAATCTGCTTTCCTTCCAGTGAAAAATTCTTGTTAGGTATAATTCGTCTGATTTAGTTATTTTTTTCTGTAAATTACACGTTTCTGGTGATTTCACTGGACACGTGATCACATGGCGTTAGTTTAAAGTCTAAATTCCAAAGTGTTATTACTGTTCAGTTTTTCTCAGAATATGTGTTTGCTCTGCTTTCATGATTGCAGAGACTGCAAACGTAGAAGCATGTAGCCATGTCTGACTTTGTAGGAATCTCTTTGGAATCAAACCCAAATAAATGCATTATGTCCCTTTCTTAAAAGACTGAAAAATGTTGTCTGGGAGTGTTTGTGTTAAGTCGTACGTGCATTTTGGCTGAACTAGAGGCTCTTGCTAAACTTAACTAAAAGTCATGGCTTTGATTAATAAATTCAGGGCTACAAGCAAAAAGGTAGACAAATATTAAGTTTATTTTGCAGATCTTTTGAAGTTTTACTAACTGTTGTTGGTCTGATTTGAACTACTCTATGGGCTGGTTTCTTGCACATGGATTAAGCCTAATCTTGGACTAAATTGTAGTACCAACGGAGATTTGGCACTGAAACTCAAAGTGAGTCTAGGACTAGGCTTAAGCTTAGACTGGAGAAATTGGCCCTACAAATTCACTAGAATAATCCGTAATTCTTGGCCAGTCGTGAAAAGGTGTAACAGAAAAACAGCCAATAGAATGGCTCGATTTATGGTTCTTAAATCCCACAAAAGACCTGGTTCGAATCCCCATTAAGGCATGATCAAAGGTGAGACATGTGAGTGGAAAGCATTGAAAATACGTGGGGTTTAAAAATGAATTGTAAATGTAAAATATTCTTTTTTGTACTTTAAATTTATTTATTATCAAATAAATAAACTTAGTGGATGTGTACTAATTTTTTAGTTAATCTCTTGTCAAAGTTTGTTTATCATTAATATTGATTAATATTGTTAGACTTATCATGAATATTGTTGATGTATTGCTCAAATGAACTGAACCAACATATATTCTTATGACACAGAACTTGTTGCTTATAGAAGGTTAAGTAATTTAAGAAAAAAGCAATCATATAATATATAGAAAAGAATCTGGTGTATGAATGTTATTACAGCAGGACAAGAAAAGGCAGCATGTAATATTTCAATTAAAGTTCAATTTTATTTATAAACATAGTTTCACTGACAAAGAGAAAGAGCTAATTTACTGATAGAAGGCAGTCATGAATAAGGAAAAACTCTTTTAGAAAGAATGCAAGGCATGCATGAAGGTCAGTTTAACATCACAGCCATAATCACAGATACAACAGTGTTAGAAATGAAGGTGATACAGTGTTCAATACCTGAGGACTCAAGATGGTAAATTTTTAACACTGACCTTTTATCTGACAGACAGAACCAAATAAAAAGCATCAGTTTAATCAAACAGACAGGTTGTGAGGATGAGTAGTGTGTCATGTAGTGTGTCATGGCCCCTATACACAAACAGAATACTTATAATACTTTTTTACATGTCTCATTATTTACACAAATGTGAACAAATAGTATGGTCTGTAATTAAACGTGTTTAAGAAATAATAGGAAAGATTTCAGACAAGAATTCAAAAATAATTTTTACAATGATTAGATGAAAAAGACAATAACTCACTATGTACATGTGTACATTAAAATAATAATAATAAAAAAACTGCATACAATTTACTATGTATGTACAGTATATAGATTGTCACACATATTTACATCTATTAAAATATTCCCAGAGAACGGCATAAACATCAAGAGCAAATATTAAACTTTGAAGTGTATACTTGGTAATCATTTCTTCTTTTTGTCTACTCATCTTTGTCACTCGGCGGCATAGAAGGGTGTCATGTCTCCCCCTGGACAGTTTGCCCCGGTGGCCTCCAGAGGCCACCAGAAGGACTGAATGTTTGTGTTTCCCCGGGTTCCTGGTCCACAGGTGTTTCATGTTTGTCTCGTTAGTGTTAGTAATTCAGCCCTATGATTCCTTCCCCTTAGTTAAGTTCCTGGTTGTTCATTGGTTGTGTTCTGTCCCTCCCTCATAGTTAAGTTGATCAGTGTAATCTATTGGTTGTCCCTTGAGTGCCTTGTTTAAGTTTCATGAGTTAGCTCCCTATATAAGTTCTGTTAATTGTTCTTGTCTTGGTCTGTGCACCATTACAATACCTGTTTGTCCACAGATGCCACATTCGCGCCCTGATACCCTGCCCATGCCCCCGTCTGCTTGGAGTCTTGGTGAAGTTTGTCACTGCCTTGTGCTTTGTTAGTTTCTGTTAGTCTGTTAGTCGTAAGGTTTAGTAGGCAAATAGTCTTAGAGTTAGCGTTAGCTGTTAGCATTAGCCGTAGCATTGTCAGCATTAGAGTTAGTCACTCCCCGTTGACCCCTGCCCGTTAGAATTAGCATAGCATTGTCCTTAGCGTTAGCATTGTTAGCATTAGAGTTAGTCACTCCCCATTGACCCCTGCCCTTTAGAATTAGCATAGTGTTATCCATAGCTGTTAGCATTGGCATTAGCATTGTTAGCATTAGTTAGTCACTCCCCGTTGACCCCTGCCCTTTAGAATTAGCATAGTGTTAGCTATTAGCATTATCATTAGCATAGTTAGCAGTAAAGCTAGTCACTCCCCGTTGACCCGTGCCCTTTAGACTTAGCATAGCATTAGTATTAGTCAGCGTTTCCTAAGTTAGACTAGGTGGTGTTGCCCTTATCTATTCCTGTCCTTGTCTTCCCCTAGTTCTGGTTCTGGTCCCCTCAGTTGTTCCTGTTCCTGGTCCCTGTGCTGATCCTGGTTCCCCGTAGATTCCGTCCCTGTTCCCCGCCTGGTTCTTGTTCCCGTCTCCGAATTAGCCATAGGGTTTTCTTTAGTGAATAAGTTAGCCTGTCTCTGCGTCTCTGTCTTGTGTGCCTGTTTCTCTGCCTGACCCCTCCTGATCCCCTTCCCTCCACTTGTGCACAGCAAAACATGGGAAAGAGAAAACCCTCCAAAGGCAAAGACAAAGGGAAACTCCTGAAACTCTTTCCAGTTCATCTCCCTGGCCATGCCTCTCTTGGTGTAGAGAGTATACTTTAGATGGCAGTATATGTATTTCCCTGGCACTACAGGAAAGCCTATATGGATGTGTGGGCTGTTTCGTCCTTGTTTTAGTTCCATGCAGCAGAATCTGCAGAGGTGGCCTGCTATTTGGGAGTCTGGCCTTTTCCTCTTTTTTGCAGCCTTTTCCTCTACCCGTTTCTTGGTGGCCTCCAGCTCCCTCTGGAAGAATTCTGTCACCACAAATTCTCCAAATGGCATCTTAGCGTTAGAGAGTCCCTCAGCAGCATAACTTTGATACACCTTATTTGAGCAATAAAAATAGTGCACAGGCCCTTGCTGGTAGAAAAAGTGGATGGACGATACATCTGTCTGATATTGAGACTTGGACTGTCCACAGGCAAGACAGGTCTTTGTCTGCTTTCTCTTCTGCTCTGGCTGGTGCTGTTGTATTTGTTGCTGCTACTTCTTCATGATGCCCTCCACAATTTTATCAATGGAGTCTGGTGTCAGAGGTGTGGACATAGCAGGTGCCAGTGGGTTGACAATAGCCAGCTCCATGGTGACTGCAGGAACACTAACTGTCTGACTCCTCTCTGTTAAAGAGTGCCACAGCTGTTGAGTCTCCATAAGTTTTTCCTGGCTGGTGTTCAAAGAAGAACTGGTGTTAAGACATTTTGCCATGTGCTTCATATAGTGGGATATGTGCAGCCTTGTTGTGGGGTGCAGCAGGCTGTTGGGATCTGTGGCAGACCAATGGACCATGTCTGCATCCTCTTGATTCACAAGCCTAAGGATGTCCTTCTCTCTGCGGTGCTTCTGGAGCAAGCAGTCAATTGCTTCTTTCATGGGTGGCATCCAGCATGTGTGGTCCAACACAAAAATCCATCCACCGGTCTTTATGGGTCCAGTGCAGGCACTCCTTGGTGAAGACCGCAGTGGCAGGGGCAAGGCATGTAAGATTTCTGGAACACAACAAAGCAATTATAGTTCCTCAGTTCATCACACTTTAAAACTACAATGTAATGAAAAATGCCCAAAATTTATGATAACTTACTTGCTGCTGGAGGTTGCTTGGAGTCTTGTGATAGCTGATCCTGCTTAAGCAGTGCACCAGCAGAAAGCAGGGGGCCAATAGATGGTGCTGGTTGAGGGGATGCCATGCCAGAGAGCAGCGTCCACCTGGAGGAGGATGCTATGCTGAAGCTTGAGAGTGTGCAGGAGCAGGTGTCTGCAAAGAGGACAGAGGCACAAGAGCAATTGGTTTGTCCCTCGTTTGGGTCCTGTGTTTGTCCTAATCCAGAGGGACAGGGCGGCAGCCTGGCTCTCTGTATTCTAGGCCAAACCTCTCTTCAGTGCCTCTGTCAGAGAGGTGAATTTCAGGGTACTTCTCTTGCCCAGTCACTCTATTGGAGGCCGAGTTCAACTTAGCCACTAAAGCTGGATCAAAGATGGCAGGGAGGATGACACCTGGCTGCTTAAGGTCTACCAGCCATTGGTAGTTCCATCGTGCCACCCCTGTCATGCCCTGGGCCTAAAACAATTCTGTGGAGACATGAGTCCCTGTGATCCATGGGGCCTGGTGGAAATGATACCCCTCCTGCTGTGATGTACCTCTGACAGGGATTCTGATGGGGACTGTAGCACCTTCACCGGGTACATGGTTCAGCTGAAGAGTTCCACCATTTCTGTACATTATGAACTCAGAGAGTTCAATGTCACTGAGGCAACCACAAAGAATGTGCACTCTCTGTATGTGCCATGTCTTTAGCAAGGATGGCTTGAAGAGTGGCATATTGTTGGGGTCCATGGCCAGGTGAAAATGCTTCAGGACTTTCTCCACTCTGTCCTGCAGCTCTTCGGGTTGTGGTATTTTAATCCTGCAGTGATCTTGTATATGTTGTTTTGTGGAATTGGCTGGATGGATACCACAGAACACATAGGCATCCTGGAGCCTGTTTAGGTCCCCCTGATCCACCACAGAGAAAGCAGTGGAGAGAAGTTGGCAGAAAGTGCCAAACACAGGGTGATGCTCAGAAGTGCACTCCCGTGATAAACGCCTCAGGCAGTGGAACAAGTCCAGTTTCACAACGATTTTGTCATTGTAATGTGACCTTGAGGCACAGATGTTTGAAAGTGGTCCAGTGGTAGCCTCTGCAACAATGAAAGGGGTAGTCTTCCAGGCATTCCAGTCTAGATGTTTACCAGGAGCGCAGTCTGATATCTTAAATGGAGCACAGCAATCCCTAAATGCAAGACACATAGATTTTTTTTTTATGATTTTAAGAAACAAACTGATTTTATTTAGAGAACATATTAGTAGCCTGAATGGCAGTGAAAAGAGAAGATTGCAGTTCTCACTGGTAGCCTGCCTTTTCCACTTCAGCATCACTGTACCTCCTGGCCATTCCCTGGTACATTGGCTCCAAGGATTTAAGACATGTTAGTGTCAGGAGTTCACAAAATAATGGTGTTGTCTACGTTACACATCTTACCATCACCGCTGTCTCAAAAGTGAGAGCTTTGCGTACAGGGGTGCTAGCAGCACTTACGACCGGTCCTGAAAATGAGTGCAGTCCTTCGGTTAAGCATTTGTACAGGCTAAAAGCACAATGACAGGATGTAAAAGTGTGAAGTGATTGGGAAAATTATACAGAGTTAAATGATCTGTTCATTAAGCAGATGTGTAATTTTAGCCCCACACTAAAATGGACACATACCTGAAGTTGACTCTGACTTTTCTGCCTTTGTGGGACATGCTGTCTTCTTCACTAGGACTGCCAGCTGTGGTGGAAGTGGCACACGTGTCTCCTTCACGTGTGGTGAGGCTGGAGCTACAGGAAAGTAAATAAACCAGCTATTATTTTGATGCAATTGACACTAATTCAACATTTGGTTACACAAAGAGGATTACAGTGTTTTTACCATCAACTGGTGATGACTGTGGTTCAGCAGATGCATCAGGAGGGGGCTTGGACAGTGCCGCAGATGGAACTACAGACAAAATCATCAGTCTTTTCAGAATTCATAATGTATGCAAGTTCTGGTGTTAGTAGGAACTCATACAGTCATACTTTTACTTCTCCCACTTCTCATATCTTCACAAATTTAAAATAATAATTTAAAAATTACCACAGACACACCAAACAAACTTACTATCCTAATCAATAGTCAGTTTTCCAAGCAGGAGGAGCAGTATGACTCAGTGAACAAGCATGCATTTGTGTTAGCACCCACCGCTGCTCCCCGCGTGGTGTGCGAGAATTCTACCACTGAACCACCAATGCTCAGATGAGGAGTCATGTGACCACTTCAGCTTCCTCCGTGAACGTTTCTTACAACAGTAGCGTTGCGATTTTACGTTTATTTGTGGTTTAGTTTGTAAATATATTTTTACCAGTTAGCCAGAATTACTTATTCTTATACGTGTGGTTTCTGCAGTCCTGAAAACAAAGCAAATAGAAAAATGAAAAGAAAATGTTTGTATTTATGACAGCCTTTTTTGCTACTGCTGATGCAATATGCAGTACTCAGGCAGAATATCCTGCACTACATATAAAAGCTAGTGAGTGTGTTTATGAGGTTATAAAGAGCTTGTCATCTTGAGAATTGTTTGATTTTCGTGGCTTTGTATGTTTTTGTATGTGAGGACAGATCCTTATAAAAGTGAAAATGAGTAACTTTAGTGTAACTATAGTGCAGTGTATTTTTCTACCTCTACTTTAAGGTTTAAAGTTGTTTATATTTTATAGTCTATGCATATATATTTTGCTTATTTGATGTGACTTATTTGTATTTATATATTTTTCTTACTTCATGTGGCTTATCTGTTCAAACTGTAAAACCTGGAGCCACGTTGTCTTGTCTCTCTTTGTACGTGTACATAATAGAGATGACAAAGTTTACTTTGACTTTGACTGATTTGTCCAGGGTTTATGCAGGAATCCTAGAGTCGAATTTACTACCTTTTACTACCTTTTTTACTACCTCCACAATATTTTTTACTACCAACACGACATCGAGCAGCGGCTTATTTTTTTTAGCGTCAAGTTGTCCTTACCTTAACCCTAGCCCTTGGTTTGTCCTAACCATAACCCTTAGTCCCACCCTAATAAGGTCAACTTGACACTTCTTAAAACAAATGCCTTACAGGCCAGCACCACTGCAGAATCAGAATTCTGCTCAAATCCCTCCTACACTGCTGAGGCCTTTCACTCTGATCTGAGACCAGCTGCGGGCCTCCTTTTACACTATCTAAGATTAGAGCCTCAGGGCCCAATATACATAAATGAGAAGACACAGCACAGTACATATTGACTCGCATCATTGACACTATTCATAAGTAATTTCTTAAAATGTGGCGCAATGCCGAATCGAATGATGTAAGCAGTCTTATCCTTGCCACATGCAAAACTTTTAGCAATCTCGGAGTCAGTGAACATGTTTTCGAATAGTTCCCCAATACCCTCATTCGAACTGTATGAGTGATGGTTGGCTGCGGTGTTCAGGCACCAGAGAACTTGACGTTGGTAACAGTAAGGTCTGCTGTCTGTCTGCTGCAGCCGTCGTGGTGCTAGTGGCACTAGTTTGCTGCTGAGGTGGTGTGATGGCAGTGTTTGTGGTCGTAGCTGACCTTAAATTTACACTTCCCCATGTCCGTGTAGCATCACAGAACAACGAAATAGGGAACTGCTCCCCCCGCACGCGAATACGCTGCTGGTGACTGGTGGATTCTCTGTGCGATTTGATCGCGGATAACGCCGTTCCAGGTTGAATTTATTGTCTTCTTGCACACACTCCAGAATGCTTCCCGGTCACTCCCCATGACCCTCTTAAGCCAGCCTTTAAATGACAGGTCATCAAGCCAAGTTTTATTAACCTTACATTTCCCCATTTCTGTTTGTGAAAAACTAGAAGTAGAACTAGAATCAAGTGGCTACTAGCTAATATTAGAATGTTTGCCGCACGCAAAATGGCTTGCCGCCAAAAATTCGTGGGCGTAAATTTCAAAGTCACGCGCGCAAATGTGAAACTCGAGAGCACAAAATTAAGAATCGAGTGCGCGGTTGTGATCATATTGCGCGCGAACTGTATTTTTCCTCTCGCGAATGTCTTTTTCCCCTCGATGTGTTAAATGTCCTCGCGCGCAAAGTAGCTTACCAGCGAGCGGCTTTTTTGCTAGAGTGAGATTTCTGCGTGCGCGGTTTGAAAGGGGCGGGTTTTGGCAGTTTGGGGGCGGGGTTTTGGCAGCTTCTGCCTGCGAATCCTATTGGCCGATGGCTCCTGCTCTTGTGATTGACTTGTGCATCTGTGTTTATGTTGAATTGGGGACAGACGCCCGCGATTTTGCGCGCTCTAGTTTTGGCATTGATGTGACGCCATAAACCTTTAGCAGATAGAATTTCACTCAAAATAGGAAACCTCATAGTCTGAAAAAATAATACCTATTTTTTTTAATAATACCTCTAAAACCAAATTTAACACTTTTAATGGCCTTAAATTTGGCAACTTTGATTCATCACCTTTTAAAACCCTGCGGACACCCTGTTGTCATTGTGAACACACCACAACACATCACACAGTGCAGCACAATGAAATGTGACCTCTGCATTTGTCCCATCTGTGAAGGAGCTGTGAGCAGTTTACAGGGGCAGCACCTGGGAAGCAGTGCTTGGGGACAGTACCTTGATTATGAGTACCTCAGTGGTACCTTTACTGGTGCGGGCATTCAAACCGGCGATTTAACAGTAAACATTCTGGAGAATTACCAGTGAAGTGATTTGCTTTTGGTTACGATGGTTAGGGATAGGGATAGGTGAGGCTGTAGTGTTATTTACATCGAGCGTGTGCATAGTGCTTACAGTTCATTTTGAAACCTTTTACCTTCTCACATTCAATCTAAATGTGAATGCCTACAATGAAGGCTGCCCCAAAGGACTGCAATGAAGGGATGATAATCATAAATAAATAAAATATTGCTGTACTATATGGATGTATATCATATATCATCATATGGGCGGTCTCTGAATTTTTAAAATTAATATTAACTGCCTACAAATAATTTATTTTAACCCTTGAGTGAACAACCATCTATAGGTTTGGACTTTTGGGCCAAAATCTGTACATCAAAGGAATAAAGACAGTTTTTATAAAGGCACAGAAAGTCATGGTGAATCTGTTGACTTCGTCTAGCCTCTTTAGGTCTCTGGCCTGCGCTAACGCCGCCATGCTATCAGCACCAGACAGGTGACTGACGTTATCATCAGAGGCTGGATTCCGCTTAAGGTCGATTCCCGCTTCAGAAGCACCTTCGATGTAACGTCAGTTCAAAGCGACACCGCTAAACTCATACTGCTCACTTGCGGGGACAAGACAAGGACATCTCCCTGCAGCGGCTCAGCGTGACACCTACCATCCTGTTTGTGTGTGTTGGTGTGTGTTAGTGCATGTGTTTGCACTGTTTTTGTTGACTTTATTTTGTTGTTAGTTTTTGAACACAGCGCCTGAGGCTCATGCCTTGTGTGTCGGTCGCTGTGCCCTTCTGTGGAGGTGCACAGATGTGATCTTCTCTGTCACTGTGATGGATAGCTGTGCTTGACTTCTGACTCCAGTGTCTGTTGTGAAATAAACAGCCGTTTGCTGCTGCTGCTATCTCCCCGACCCGTAATCCTTCCCTTAAACGCCCTTACAGCTGCAGTGATAATGCTGGAGTTGTCATTCTGTTTATATTTAATATGTCACTCACACATAAAACCTTTTTAAAAGTCTAATTCTTCCTTGTCTTGTCCCCCCCCAATACACACACTTTTCCCGTGCAAATATTTATTTCTATAATTATCAAAAATATTTAATTTCTATAGTAACTCTACCAGCGCCAAGCGGATCGTTACATTTGAATTGCACCTCTGAAACTGAAACTTGCACCAAAAGTGCATTAAAAACCCTAAAGTCACATCCAGTATTATGAGACTAATTCAAATGTGAATTACCTGACAATATTAGGTCTCGATGTTGTTAGAAGGTTCAGGAGAGATAGGGGATGATTATGAGGCCAGATTTGAAAGTTCTTTTTAACAGGACATAAGGGTTAGAGCTCCTCTCTTTGGGAAAGAGAGCTTTTACGAGCTTAGAGAGTGAGGACCTCACTTTTACGTCTCATCCGAATCAAGGTGCCATTTTTATAGCACAGTTAACTGGAGATGTGGATCTACGATGTATTCCACAGGATGACGCTCCATGTTGGTCCCACTAACATCTCTAACAACATTAAGCGGCTAAACTAGTTGGTCTCAATTCAAGATTTAAGGTTATAGGTTCTTTCTACATGTTCTACAACAACATAATATTAATAAGCTATTGAGCTTTGAGGTCGTTGTCATGGCATTTTGTATAAAACTCAAGTAATAAAGAGAGATTTGGTCCTTGTTACCTGGACTTATTTTCCCACAAAAAATAAAAATTCTGCTTGCAAATGCTCAAGCGTTTCTTTTGAATTTTGACCAGTTCTTCTGTAAGAAGTGTGTTTTATTGATGGTTTCTCATATTGTAGGTCCTGTGTGCTCGGAAGCCAAATGTCATAGAGATTTTCTATCTGCTTTGACACATTCATCCCCTCGACAGCATCTTCAATCAAAACATGTCGCTCTGTCTCGGAGACGTGAGGAAAACAAACAGCAGCAACTGAAATGATGACCATGGTCTGTGAACTTTGACCAGTGATGAAAGCTAGTATGCAAAATTAGATATGCCATGTTGCTACACCAGGCTTCTTGTGGTTGTGTTTTTAAAATAAATTTTATATAGTAATTCACTTAGGATCACTGCTAATTTAAGTTAGCTACTCCCCAACACTGTTATTATTAATGATAACCGTAGTAAACTCTTATTACTAAGGTCACATCTTGGAACAAGAAGTACAGTAAGAACATGCAGAACAGTAGATTTGCTTGTCCACAATAGAGCTGAACCAGATGTAGGAAATGACAGCCGTATTCCGTTATTTAACCACTTCGAAAAGCGTGTCTGTTCCGCTCGGCGTGAGAGAGGCCTGGTACAGAGGGAAGAAAGCACTGCTGAGCTGGACTTTTCTGCGATGCAGCTTAAACAAAGGGAGTTTTTATTATGGGGATGTGAGATAATATTCTGTTCTGCATATAGGATATTACAGATGGAGACCACAAGAGTGCATTTGTAGTTACAGTACTGTGGAAAAGCTTATTTTTGTTAATATTTTGCTTCCGATAAGCCAAAATTTCTTGTGTTTTTAATGTAGTCATGAGAAATAATATTTAAAAGTATGTTTGCACATGTCAAAATAAATCACTATACTTTAGTTCTCCATTTCATTAAGAAACAAGGATGGCTTAAGACTTTTAAACAGTAATGTGTAAAGTGTAATTTTAAGCATCCGAATCTCACCCTACTCTTTGTCCCAGTTTTGTGAGTGCTTTGGTTAAGCTTTGGGCATTTTTGCTACCTTTAACTATTGTTGAAAATGAGAAAACAGAAAATAACTAAGTGGAACAGTGAGTCCCCAAGTAAGAGCATAATGAAGAGGACAAAACCATCATGTGTAAGATGAGCTTGTTACGACTGGGTTTAAAATACTTTTTGGACAATCCAATCATGTCAGTCCCTCCAGGATTTTGCGGCAACTTTTCTAGAAATTTGCAGTGTTTTAAGCATTTTGTTGCAATACAGTTGCGGGAACAAGTCAAAGTTGCGGAAAGAAGTTGCGATTTCCCCCCTTTATAATTATTCATTAACAGTTAATTAAAATAAAACCACAAGCAGCTCAGATAATGACTGACTGACTTACTGACAAAATCACTATAATTTTTTGCTAACCTTTATCCATTTGGTTATTTTTTAAAAGCAAACATGAGGCATTTTTATCATGTTTCCTGCGTCTTCTAAACGTGCGCGCCGCTTTGCAGGAAACGACAATGATTGGTTGATAATTACGGAAAAGTTGTGGTAATTAGCCAAAATTGCAAGGCTGCAATGATTTCGCTGAATTTGTGTTAATAGTTGCGATCGCACCAGCACAAAATCCTGGAGAGTCTGACAAGTGGAGAGTGCATAGAGCCTGGCGATTCATGACTCACCCAGGTGAATCACCCGGATCCATTAAATAACTCACAAGTCACGAATCTGAGGTCTCCACTGACCCGAACCCTTACTACACCATGACTAAAATATAAACTCCATCACGTACATATCTCTTATATTCATTTCAATCTCATTACAAGATCAATACAGCCATAGTAGCATGTACAGTTGCTAAAAATGTCATAACTTACAGTTTGTTTGCACTAACGCACTCAAAAGAGGGATCCTAACAACTTGAATCCTCTTTGTAGACTACGGGACTTGTGTCAGTCGAATCAGTACCGTGGCGTGAAGCACAAACATTTATGAGTGAATCTTAGGTTAACTTCCTCTAGTGCCACTTGAAAATAAGCATTTGCCCCTCTGGTGGCCTTGTCTTGATACTTTGGCATTTCAAAGTCAAAAGTCAAAGTAAACTTTATTGTCATCTCTTCTATATATTGTACAGATACACAGAGAGACGAGAAGGCGTGGCTCCAGTTTACACAGTGCAACAAGAAATAGAGAACAAAGAACAGATAGGGCACATGGAATAAACAATATATGAATAGGACACATTTATAGGCATTTATTTGGAAGTGCATTCATTCTCATTACAAGCCACGTAAGCTTTCTTTCTTCTATGAAAAACAAACAGTTCGGCTGGTGATTTGGCAATACTTACTCAAGTGACTCGCAAACCCAGATCAGTGACTCAGAGGGAGCCGAATCCTAAAAAGTAACTGAATAAAGCTCTACCCGTGCATGGATATTTTTTCTGAATAATTGTGTCAACCATTAAAAAATGAAATCACTATTATACTTCTATCAGATGCTCTTATCCAGAGCAACTTCCATTTCCAATTCTCACTGGAGTCACGTGAGGTTAAGAGTCTTGTTCAGGAGTCCAACAACATTTTTTAGGCTCTCCTGGGACTCAACCTCCAATTTCATGGTCAACAACACAAGTCTGGTGTCACTTTGTAGTAGCTTTCTTCAATTGTTAACTAAAGTGACTCTCGGATAAAGTTTTGTGACAATTTTTCTCACCCTCAGCCCAAAGCTGACGTGGTCTCATGTTTTCTCTTACTACCGTTCTGCTTGTGATGTCCAAATGTGTTGGAACGTCTCAAACGGTATTAGTATCACAAGCTGTTTATCCTCTGTTTATCCTTTATGCTGTAATGCTTCTTGATGTAGAGGCTTGTCTCACGCCTCTCACAGAGATGACACCGGACTAGAATAGATTTAGGGTGGAAAACAGAGAGAAAGGCTGTAGTTTCAAGGCACGACAAAAAAACTTACCTTAAATGTCAATGTGGTTTTGGCAACTCTCATGAACCTCTCACCTTTCTGCTCAAACCTGAACTCGCTTTCAACATCCAATTAGCAGATGTCACACTTATATTTTTTCATTTATAAGAAAGTATATGGTGTTAATATTAACAGTTATCACATGAGATCTGTTTTCAGTTTTCAGATCTGATCAGTTCAGTAGATATGATTTCACACTGCATTACAGACCAGGATTTTGGGGCGGGGTTTTGATTCGGTTGATTTCCAAAGCCATGAAATTTAGCAATAAAAGATTTATCCCTTAATCAACTGGGCCGTCAAAAAAAATCATTTGGATGCTATGAAAATATTCACGCATATAATAACAAATCTTAATGTCAGTGTTTATATGAGTTTGTGCGCACACATGTGATCGTTTATGTTTTTTGAGTGCAAACGCTCACTCACAGCCTCCAGAGCTGCTTGTGGGCTAAATTATGATTCGAGAGATTTGCCTGTTAAACTCTTTCAGATTGGCCAGCGCTGGAGGCGGAGATATTAATGCCTCTGTGCGATAGGGGAGCGCTGAGACTAATTGCACATGAATGCCGGCCTTAACCAGATTAGCTGCAGCTTGTTCAAGCGCATGAATCGCAGTTTTTGTTGGTTCTGTTCCCTTGTGTCGGAGGAGGCGTAGCACCGGTGCCTTTCAGAGGTTATCAGAGGATTCATCGTTCCCTTCGCTCCCAGCTTACTGTGTTACTCCCACATCATTCTGCTTTGCTGCAGCTGGGTAGCAGTTGTGGCCTGTTTTGGAAGATGCTCTTGGGTTTGTGGGGGGGTTCTGTGTGTAACTATTTTGTTGCACAGTTTAGCAGTTTTTCAGTCTCTGACGGTTTGAACATAATGCATTTCGTCATATTTATATAGTTTGCAATTGTCTTAGCCTCACTGGCTAGTGTGTGTCATGTCTGCAAGACTTGGAATATCTAACACAATAAAAAAGGAGGATGTTGATGGGGGATAATATTTGTCCTCCAAATTTTAAATATGTCCAACCTGTCTCTCTTAAAATTTGTGTCTGCAGCCTCAGGTCAGAGCCTCAGGTGCCTCAATTCCGGTCCTGGAGAGCTGGTGTCCTGGAGGTTTTCCATCCTACTGGATTTCAGAACATCCTCACTTGGTATCAGGTAGATTACCACCCAAAGAGGCTGACCAGGTAAGATGGAATATTTCCAGGACACCAGCCTTCCAGGACCGGAAATGACTACTCCAGGTCTAATATATTTTATATATTAAGAGTGAAAAGTGAATAAAATGCCCACTGCCTGATATACACAAATAAGAATAGACCTGTCACGCACACTCCGCTCCACGGCCGGTAGTTGGAATGGGATGCGGCCGGTCGCGGTTCAAAGGGTATTTAAGGTTTCACTTCCTCGCGGCGTGTCGCTCTGCCATTAGAGTCCATCCGGCCCTCTTCCAATTCTCATCGGCTTCAACTGTGAGTACTCCAGTTATTGGGTTCATCTCTTTGTTAGAGTGTGTGTCGCTAGAACGCGGATTATTGTGGTAATCCTTACTCTTCGCGTAAGAGAGTTCTGATATCAACTCGCGTGGCTTTCCTGCCTACTCACGCTCTCAGCCGCGTTTGGGCTAACCATCACGCTACAAGGGCTAATGAGTAGCAATTCGTTACATCCTAGCCAGATCACTGTCGAATTGTGAAAGTGTGGCATTCGGTTCATATCCTAATCAGATCACTGTCCGAATCGGAGAGCATTCCCACAGCCACCTAACCCGGCAGCTGGAAGTTTGCTCGCGTCTGCTTTTCTCGTCAAATCCTAACCAGATCCCTGACGAATGTGACAAGACCTTATATTTTTGCTAGAACATCTGCATATATTTAACACACTTGGCTATTGTCACAATATTTGCACGTCCATTGGGCATTATTGTACACCGCCTTACAATTCTCATATTTAAATTGCCACAGATCATATGCACATCCAATGCAAAAAGAAATTCCAGAACCAAAACTATAGTTGAATTATGCATGTAACTATTGCGCAGTCTCTCTTTATCCTACCTCTAGTTTAAAGTGGGGTTTTTTTTTTTGATAAATAAATAATCAGAAATCAGAAAGAATTAAATAATGAGAAATCTTCACACTTGGAAAGCAAGCTTATACCATATAAAGGAAGATCTGAGTTATATGTTAGCTAACTGCTGATTGTAGGATATTTTATGTATATTATGAACTTCTTAGCCCTGTACGTTTTATTTCTTAAAATTTAAACCAGAATTTAAAAAACATAGTTTACATTTTGAGAAATGAAACGTTAAGGGTTTAGAAATAAGTGAAATGTATAAAATATCCTACAGATATAATCAAAATGTAAACCATATTATATTAATGAAAAGAAAAAAAACACCCTTGCATTGGCCGGGAATCGAACCCGGGCCTCCCGCGTGGCAGGCGAGAATTCTACCACTGAACCACCAATGCTCAGACGAACACACAGCTGGACCTCTTCTACTTATGAATAAAAGTACGTCTCATTCGTCGTTATTCCTGCTTTACAACAGTAAAGCCAAGAAAACCAGAAAATCTTCGCCAAAAGATAACACAAATAGAATTTTGTAACGATCAAACATTAGAGGAATAAAAATGAACAAAATGTTTATTTCGGATGACGCCACGTTTCCTCCGATGCGGTGGCTTTTGATCATCATAACGGTCATTTAACATAAGAAAGGAAAACTGTGAGATATGTGTGTGTGTGTGTGTGTGTGAGAGAGAGAGAGAGAGGGAGAGAGAGCAACACTGACAGCTGCTGTGGAAAAACTCCGCCACTGAAACCTACTCCTGCCAGCAAGAGACAATTATGCTAATGAGTGATCACACAAAGAGAGAGAGAGAGAGAGAATTGATCATTTAACATGCTAAAGGTCGTTGTAAATGTCCGTTTGTGGATCACACCATAAGAAAGTAAACAAATATGCAACTGCTCTCATTTCAGCTGGAACTCTTCATAACTATTTCTTTCATGGTTGCAGTTTTATTATACGTATATACGACCCTCCACGACAAAACCAGTCGCTTGTCGCAACGGAGGTTTCCGAGAAAAACGAGCGTTTATGTTGCGTGGGGTAAAATTTTGGATTTTTTGTTTTTAGTGTTTTGAAACAGTGGAAGGTCTATACTGTACTGTTGTGAATCAATTTGGCTGAAAAACTTACCCTTTCCATCCTAAAAACGTGACTTTCTTGAGGTGAGGAATTCAATTCCAGCAGAATGTTAAAAGTTTCTGTTTTGACCGCTCTACTTCAATATTTACGATAAATCCACTGGTTGACCAGCGTGAAGATATGTAACCTAACGCAGGTAGGCTATCCGTGTGGCTGTGAATGCAGCGTAGGCTACCGTAAATGCAAACGTAGCCGCGACCGCACCAAGTGTCTGTGAGTGCTACGGTGATAGTCAACTTCGAAGGCAGATTTCTCCGTTTCTCACTTGGCGTGACAGGAGAAACCCGACTCCTTTGAATGTTGATATCTCAGTCATATGTCGTCCGATTCATTTGATATAGGTATGGCTTTGAAGCTTGATTTATGCCCTTTCATGAAAACATAATAACTCAATTTTGAAAATTTGCGACAAGTGACTGGTTTTGCCGTGGAGGGTCACATATGTGCTGTATGTGATCTACGCTGTCCCCTCACAGCAAGAAGGTTGTAGGTTCAATCCCCGGGCCAGTCATGGGGTCTTTCTCCTTGTGTTTGCATGGGTTTTCTCAGGTTGCTCCAGATTCTGCCCACAGTCCAAAAACATGCACTTTAGGTTGACTTGTGACTCTAAAGTGTCCCATAGTTGTGTATGTGGGTGTTTGTGTGAGTGTGTGTCCGGGATAGGCTCCGGTCCCTGCGACTCTGATAGGGATTAAGCGATTCGGTTAAGGAAGGAATAATATTAGGTACAATACAGTATAGATGCATTATAAATCAGAAGTTTAAAGTGAATGATTATTTGTCATTGTGAGCACACCATAGCACAACACACCAAGTTTAAAGTATAATCAGTTCCCTTAAGCATTACATTTCACCTTAACAGTGAAACAATGGATAATGCATCAACCTTAACAGCTGAGGGTTGAAGGTTTGAGTCCCACTTCTATAATACATAGAGAAAGGATGCAGGAATTTTAATTTAATAAGTTTGTGGGTGTTTGACTTCAGTTCTGAATTCCCACAGCGTGGCCCCACATCATACAAGGACCCTAATTGCAAATTTCACCAAACTGGTCAATGCAAAAAGTAACCTCTGAAAGTGCATATGATTCTCTGTCCTAAAAGGCTAATGTGGATCAGCTAGAGTGCTGCTTGCCCCATTAGCTGTCATTCACTGTTTGCTGGAATTATTGGAGTGTTTCTACTAGTAAATAATATGTCTGTACCAAAGCGTAGTAGATTCATAATACAAAACACAATAAAAAGGTAGACTATAAATTGCTACAAAATCTTTATAAAAAGGATCAAAAGCACGTTTTAATCACATGTTCAGAAGTGTTAGAGCTCTTTCGAAGAAACCCAGCAGTCCACTGAAGGCTCTACAGCATATGTATTGATTAGAAATGCAGGGCAGTAAATATTCACAGATAATGAACATAGTCTCTGGTCTCAGACAATACCTCATCCATTATCACCGGACAATAGCGTCCCATTTAATGCCCCCAATTCATTTTTCCATCCAGTCTGCATCTTTCTCTGTTTTACTTTTGTCTGTACTGAGGCAGCCTAATTAGAGTGTTCTCCCAGTTATTAAAGACTTTCACCTTTCAGTCAGCGTAGGGCTAAAACTTTTAGTCAGAAATTTTGGGGTGTGTGGGCAGCTTCTATCTGATCTAAACAATCTGATTCTGTAATCACCGTAATCCTCATTTTAAATCTAAAATATAAATTATTTTTGCAAAGTTTGTTTTGGGGATGATCTTTTGACCCACATGTGGTCGTATTTAGAAATCTTAAATGATGGGCCTAAAAAATAAGGTGATTAATGATTAGGGACAATTCCAATACAGGCTTGTGTTTCTGTCAAAGACTCTTACACAATGAAAAATCTATGGTGTAGTAGGGACACAACACTTGTTGTCAGTGAGCCCTTGTACAGTGCCATTTCACACCATGTAGAGGATATTCTTATAGAGAATAACTTACATTTAGTTAGAGTTTGCATGGAGCAACTTTGGGGGAAAGACCTTGCTCAGGGACCCAATGGTGATAGTGCAGGGATTCAAACCTATGACTTTGTGGTTCTATCCTACAACTTAAATACCACCACACAAAGATGTTTTAATGTGTAACATAGTTCTTAAAAAAAAAATCTCAAAGGAATATTTGACTTCAAGTTTACTTTATTGTCATCAGCAGCTTTATACTTCATACTTACATATAAAATAAAATGTACCTAGAATATGAAGTAAACAGGAGTATTTGGTGTTTTGCATTTTTAGACAAAGTTTTGCACATAGTGGTTAAGGGTAAGAAATATGATGTCAAATTAACACCATGTTCACTTTAATAATGATTCTCAAAATTAAAAAAAAAACAAGTATTTTATACTTTTTAATGGCTGGGACGGAAACAAGTATCTCACCATGACAGTATTTAATTTATGATAAGACACTTTGCTTTCAATTCATTTTATCATCCAATTGTAACTGGCCAATTAAAAATTACATAAGCAACATATATTTACTCATATTTTAACAGATGCAGGGAACACATACACACACACACACTCAAGTGTCTATCTCTTTGAATAATCACACACACACACACCCAGATCCAGCATCTCCTGCCTTGTGTGACTGATTGAGCTGTTAATTAGACTGGCTCTCCCCGGCCAAAAGTGTAATTGTCCGTGATTTAAAAGATTGTTTCAATAGACAGACTCATGCCAAACCCCACTCCTGTAGGCTGTATATCAGGGCTTTAAAATCGTGCTCGTTCAGCAGTATGCGGTTCTTTTTTATGTAGTATAGAATAGTTTACAGTCTACAATAAAACAGAAAGAAGGTAGTGGTACAGCCAATCCTGCCTTTTTAGCCATTTGTTATATTTGTTGCACAACCTGTGCGTTATGTATTTAGTTTAATCAATTTATTTCTGATTTATTTCAGAGTAGGATCTGTGCTTATGCTTTTAGCTTGTAGGCTGATTACTAGCAAATTCCAGAAATCTCTGTGCTCCAATCCCTTTACGCTAACAGGACAATGTGGCATTTACTATATACAATATACAAAAGCTGGAAATTGAGAATTTATGTCAATTTGCCCATCATGAATGGGATTAAAGGAGCAGATTAGTGAAAGAAATTTATGCCAATGACTCCAGATTTCAAGCACTTTATTAACAAAGCCAGACACAAAACAGCAACCAGGCGTTGTCCTGAAATTCAACAAACTAACCAAACACAAATACACTAAACCAGATACCAGACAAACGGGCAACACATCCACATAGTTACAATGGTCACAAGACAAAGACCAAGAAGAGAGTTTGGGTTTCAATTCAGAAAAACACAGGTGTAGCACATTACAACAAACAACGCTGAACCAGGACAGAGAAGGCAAGAAATCATGACATCTGATGGCCAAAGTGGGGAATTGCACGTACATTTTTGACATAGCTAGTGTCAGCGTTACAACTACTCCAATAAGGCATAACATTATGCCTTATGATGAATAGGTCTGTGGCTTCCTGTCAGAACCATCATTAACATTTTCAGCAATCTGAGCCACTTTTATTTAAGGGGAAGTTGGTAGCGTATTGCTAAGGGACTGGGGCGATTTTAGGATCTGACCTTTAGGGTTGCTCAGCCCCCGGTGCTGACAGAGACTCTTGGCTTGAACAATATGGTTGCCATGTTTTCTCCAGATTTAAGATCTTTCTAGAAATGGCTTACATTTTCAAACAAGACCTGGCTGGGTGACAGGCTTACCATAAAGGCTATTAGCAAGATACCTTCTTAAAATTTGGTTGGTGGGCTAGGTTTGATAAGCCTACTGTAACGTTGCCCAGTTGTGCACAAAATGGACTCCGTAATAAATGGGATAAAGTTCGTTTTTTATAATTGTCCACAGGAACCACAACTACTGCACCTGTATTTTAATATGTTCATTTCATTAATTCTAACTCCATTAGCCGTACCTTTAAATTTCACTGTTGAGAACGATGACTCCGAGATGCACTCTGTAACGTCTGCAGTACATTAAAATGCCCATTTCAATTAAAACAATCAGGCAGTCGTGGACGCGCCAACTAATCAGAGAAGGATCCGACTCGTGCAGGGATTTTACCGGTCCATTTGGGCCTGTCTTCATTTATTCCATCTCTAAAAATCAATTTGGAACTAATGTGGACCACATTTGGTACCACTGCAGAGTGGCAACATCCCACAAGAACTTCAGTGCTTCAAACACATCACCTTGCTGACTGTCTAATATATATTGTAATGAGGTAATCAATGTTATTCACTTCACCTCTCAGTGGTCATAATGTTATGGCTGCCTTTGAGGTACGTGCGCAAATCCAGACATTTGTAAAAACATGATTTCCCCCTAAACAGTTTCATTTTACCTTTGGCCTCCCCCACTGTGGCTTTTGTCTTTTTATTGCCTGTTATCACGCAAAAGAAATACAGCTTCTGGTATTAACAGATTACAGACTCAAGGTCTGTGTGTTCTATTTGCATTTGTATATCTTAATTAGAAAAGGACCTGCTATGATGCTATCTCAGCACGACAAAACAGCAATAAGACTGGAACGGTGAGGTCTGAGAAAACTGCTTTTGTAATTTCACCAGGTCTAATGAAGTGAAGAGGCAGACCTCTCTTTCTGCTGCATTCTGACCTGGCCACTTTAAACCCTGTATCTTAAATACATTTACAGTGTGTTGACCATTTCAGTATCTCTTTTAGGAAGAAAATACACGTTAGCATTCTGCAGATCCCAAAAATCGAATCAATTCTGATTAAATGTTTATGACATGATCAACACATAGAGTCTGTGTATGTGCAAAAGGCGAGCATTTTCTGCCTTGTAAAAACAGCAATTTGTCATAATGTGGTCAATTTATATATTTTTAAATTGTTCATGAAAATACTGTTTGTTATCATCGTTCGTTTCATGTTTTCAAGTTCTTTCAATGGGGTGGTGTGCAATATTACATTCACTGTTTTCTTAAATTCATTCTGAATGCAACAGCAAAAGAATTCTGAAAATCTGTTCCCTTTTTGACTCAGTGTGTAAATAAGTAGTAGATTACATTTATTATTAGTAATTTAAGTTGAACATCACATTGAACTTCATTTTGTGAAATTGGGAAATTTTGAATTTGGATTTTTTGCAATATTTAATTTAAAAAAACAGATACTTGTTAAATTTGGTCATAAATTGACATTTTAATGTTAACTCTTAAAGTTGTCATATATTGTTAATATGAAAATATTGTTGTTTGTGGTCACTTCACAAGCTTTTCATGGCCCTTGCTCAATAACACTTTCTCAAGAGTCTCGAGTTTTGTAATTTCCCCTGTGACAATCCTCTGGACGCTCGTAAAAGTGGCACGGCTTTGGCCACGAGGCTCTCGGACATGCTCACGACAGCAGATTGCATGGGACTCGTGTCATGGAAAATGATGCCATAAAATAACGGCTGAGACATGTAGCCTGTGTGTGTACAGTATTACTGGTGTAGTGTTGTCGAGGTTTATTGCATTACAAGGCTCTGCTGTCAAATACCCATGACCTGAGCCATGTCCCATCAGCTCTCAACAAACCTTCCCAGAGTTCATGACTCGTTTTATTACTGGAATGTAGCAGAAACACAAAAACACATCCAGACCCCTTTTTTTTAGCACTTTTAAGATTAAGCGTGTATTCCAGTAAGATGTGAGACATTGTTGAGAGTGTTTGTGAAATGTAGTTTTTGATATAGTGCAGTATCTTACATAGTCATATAGCTTTTGATGTTATATAGTATTTTTAGTTCATGTAGTATATATAGTGTTTTTGTCTTTTGTATTCCAGTACATGCTCACCTAAGTTTCTATTTTCTTTCCACTTCTTATCACTGGTCACTTTACCAACATGTACATTACTCAGTCAAAGGTTTTTACAGCACTAAAAATTTACATATACGGCAATGTAGTTTATTTAAAATTTACCCTACATGCACTCAATGGGCCTCATTCACCAATAGTGATATATTTTTCTTGGGTTTGAGAGACATTTAAATCAAATAAGATACAACTGAAGATCTGAAAAAAAAAACAATGATGTTTTGCACAAACATGTATGCAATATCTTTTGCATAACAGTGAACTTCAGCTGTGGTATATTCTTTGTTTATTATCAATAAAATGTTGATATCATGCAAAATGTAAAACATTTTTTAAATTGTCTGGAAAAAAGTCATTGATGACATAATAAGCCAGTGACTTTTGCGATTTCATCATTTTAAACAATCATTTTTACAACTAAAACGTATAATTGATAATTGGTCATACATTGATATTTCATTGTTCACTGGTAATCATTTTATTAATGTGGAAATTTTGGTCCTCACCAACTGTTCCTAAGAAGAAACTGATTCTTAAATCACACTTACACAGTTTTCACAAAAAATCTGACATTCACCAATGTTTTATTATTCGAGATTTCTTCTTAGATAAGAACAAAATCTACAACTGTTGAGAAGCAATCTTATGCACATTTGATTGCATATTTGTTTATGCAAAACATTTGCTTATTTGATTTAGTGAATTCTACAGCTGGATAATGTCAAACTATTAAAATGTCTTAACTTTTTCACTAACAAATTGAATGTGAAATTTGTTGCAAATTTAAATATGAATGCAACAGCAAAATAATTCTAAAAAAATAATTTAAAAAAAGGTCAGCATTTGCCTAAGTTATGGTCAAAATTACATATCTGCCTTTTTGACACACATAATAAATGATAATAAATTAAATGTATCATTAATCATTTAAACAGAAAAAACATTGATTTGACCATGAACCAAACTTCCTTTTTATTAAGGAAGAGCAAGTCTCTTATTTACGACCCAAAAGGTTAAACGTGCCTCACACTCCTCCTCTCTGTAACTCACACACACTCACTCTCCTCCTCTCCATCTCTCACACACTCCTCCTCTCAGTCACTCACTTCTCCTCTCCATCGCTCACACACTCCTCCTCTCAGTCACTCACTTCTCCTCTCCGTCACTCACACACTCCTCCTCTCCGTCACTCACTTCTCCTCTCCGTCACTCACACACTCCTTCTCTCAGTCACTCACTTCTCCTCTCCTTCACTCACACACTCCTCCTCTCAGTCACACACTCCTCCTCTCAGTCACTCACTCCTCCTCTCAGTCACTCACTCTCCTCCTCTCCATCTCTCACACACTCCTCCTCTCAGTCACTCACTTCTCCTCTCCGTCACTCACACACTCGTCCTCTCAGTCACTCACTCCTCCTCTCAGTCACTCACTCTCCTTCTCTCCATCTCTCACACACTCCTCCTCTCCGTCACTCACACACTCCTCCTCTCAGTCACTCACTTCTCCTCTCCGTCACTCACACACTCCTCTTCTCAGTCACTCACTTCTCCAATCCGTCACTCACACACTCCTCTTCTCAGTCACTCACTTCTCCTCTCCGTCACTCACACACTCCTCCTCTCAGTCACACACTCCTCCTCTCAGTCACTCACTCTCCTCCTCTCCATCTCTCACACACTCCTCCTCTCAGTCACTCACTTCTCCGCTCCGTCACTCACACACTCGTCCTCTCAGTCACTCACTCTCCTTCTCTCCATCTCTCACACACTCCTCCTCTCTGTCACTCACACACTCCTCCTCTCAGTCACTCACTTCTCCTCTCCGTCACTCACACACTCCTCTTCTCAGTCACTCACTTCTCCTCTCCGTCACTCACACACTCCTCTTCTCAGTCACTCACTTCTCCTCTCCGTCACTCACACACTCCTCCTTTTTGTCATTCTCACACCACGCCCCCTCTCCGTCTCTCTCTCCCTACACACTCAGCCTCCTCCTCTCCGTCATTCTCCCACCTCTGGCCTCCTCCTCTCCATTCATTCTCCACCTCCCCCTCTGTTTCTCTCCCACACCTCCCCAGCCTCCTCCTCTCCGTCATTCCTCACCTCCCCCTCTCTGTCTCTCCACCCCTCCCCAACCTCCCTATGCTCACTCTCTCTCTCTCTTTCTCTCTCTCTCTCTCTCTCTCCACCCCACACACTCTGCCTCCTCCTCTCTGTCTCTCCCACACTCGCACTCCCCTCCTCTCTGTCTCTCTCACACCTCCTCCTCTCCTGTCTCTCCCCACACACTCCTGGCCTCCTCCTTCCATTCTCACACACACTCCCAACCTCCTCCTCTCCGTCATTCTCACACCTCCCCCTCTCTGTCTCTCCCCACACACTCTGGCCCTCCTCCTCTCTGTCTCATTCTTACACCTCCCCTCTCCTGCTCTCTCACACACTCAACCTCCTCCTCTCATCATTCTTACCTCCCCTCTCTGTCTCTCACACACACTCTGGCCTCCCCTCCTCTCTGTCCATTCTTCCCCTCCCCCTCTCTGTCTCTCCCCACACTCTGGCCTCCTCCTCTGTCTCTCTCACCTCCTCCTCTCTGTCTCCACACACACACTCACAGCCTCCTCCTTTCGTCATTCTCCCACACACTCTGACACTCCTCCTCTCCGTCATTCTCACACTCCCCTCTCCCAGCCTCTCACACCTCTGACCTCCTCCTCTCACCATTCTTACACCTCCCCCTCTCTCCCACCTCTGGCCTCCCCTCCTCTCTGTCTCTCCCACACACCTCAGCCTCCCTCCTCTCTGTCTCTCTCACACCTCCTCCTCTCCTATCTCTCTCCCCACACTCCTCCCTCTCTGTCTCTCCCCACACCTCCCAACCTCCTCCTTGCCGTCATTCTCCCCACCCCACCTCCTGACCTCCTCCTCTCCGTCATTCTCACACACTCCCCCTCTCTGTCTCTCACACACACTCTGACACTCCTCCTCTCTGTCATTCTTACACACTCCCCCTCTCTGTCTCTCCCTCCGGCCTCCTCCTCTCTGTCTCTCACACACACTCTGTGCTGATATCATGCAAAATGTAAAACATTTTTTAAATTGTCTGGAAAAAAGTCATTGATGACATAATAAGCCAGTGACTTTTGCGATTTCATCATTTTAAACAATCATTTTTACAACTAAAAGCTATAATTGATAATTGGTCATACATTGATATTTCCATTTGTTCACTGGTAATCATTTTATTAATATTGGGGAAATTTTTGGTCCTCACCAACTGTTCCTAGAAGAAATGATTCTTAATCACCTTACACAGTTTTCACAAAAAATCTGACATTCTGTGTTTGTTATTGATTTCTTCTTTAGATAAGAACAAAATCTACAACTGTTGAAGCAATCTTATGTATTTGATTGCATATTTGTTTATTATAAAACATTTGCTTATTTGATTTAGTAACAAATTCTACAGCTGGATAATGTCAAACTATTAAAATGTCTTAACTTTTTCACTAACAAATTGAATGTGAAATTTGTTGCAAATTTAAATATGAATGCAACAGCAAAATAATTCTAAAAAAATAATTTAAAAAAAGGTCAGCATTTGCCTAAGTTATGGTCAAAATTACATATCTGCCTTTTTGACACACATAATAAGCAAGTAATAAAATTAAATGTAGCCATTAATCATTTTAAACAGAAAAAAACATTGATTTGACCATGGAACCAAACTTTACTTTTTTATTAAGGAAGAAACAGAGTCTCTTGTTACGACCCAAAAGGTTAAGCAGTGCCTCACCTCCTCCTCTCTGTAACTCACACACCTCACTCTCCTCCTCTCCATCGCTCACACACTCCTCCTCTCAGTCACTCACTTCTCCTCTCCATCGCTCACACACTCCTCCTCTCAGTCCTCCCTTCCTCCTCCTCCTCCTCCTCCTCTCCGTCCTCCCTTCTCCTCTCCATCCTCCCCCACTCCTTCTCTCAGTCACTCACTTCTCCTCTCCTTCACTCACACACTCCTCCTCTCAGTCACACACTCCTCCTCTCAGTCACTCACTCCTCCTCCTGATGCTCCACTCTCCCCTCCTCCATCTCTCCCTCCCTCCTCTCAATCCCTCCACTTCTCCTGCCTCCGTCCCTCCCTCGTCCTCTCAGTCCCTCCCTCCCTCCTCTCAATCCCTCCTCTCCTTCTCTCCATCTCTCCACCTCCTCCTCTCCGTCACTCCACACCTCCCTCCTCTCAGTCCTCCTTCTACTCCTCTCCGTCACTCACACACTCCCCTCTTCTCAGTCCTCCACTTCTCCAATCAAGTCACTCACACTCCTCTTCTCAGTCCTCCCACTTCTCCTCCTCGTCCTCCACACACTCCTCTCTCAGTCACCTCCTCCTCCTCAGTCACTCCACTCTCCCCTCCTCTCCATCTCTCCCCCCCTCCTCCTCTCAGTCCTCCCACTTCTCCCGCTCAAATCACTCACACACTGTCCTCTCAGTACTCACTCTCCTTCTCTCCATCTCTCACACTCCTCCTCTCCGTCCCACTCACCTCCTCCTCTCTCCAGTCCTCACTTCTCTCTCCATCCTCCCACCTCCCCTCTTCTCAATCCCCTCACTTCTCTCCTCTCCGTCACTCACCTCCTCTTCTCAATCCCCTCACTTCTCCTCTCTGTGTCTCTCACCTCCTGACCTCCTCTCCTCTCTGTCTCTCCCCACCTCTGACACTCCCTCCTCTGTCTCCTCCTCCCGTCACCTCTCTCTTTAACCCATATAACCGATCAATCAGCGTGTGATCAGCGTGAAGCGCGTTTCAGCCGCGATTGACCTTGCGCAAATGAAGTGATGAGCAATCAGCCGATATTAATTTGCGGTTGGGGCTAATGAACCTGTCTGAAGCTTGGGGGCTAATGAACCTGAGCACAGCAGCCGGTCGCTCATCTTCATAATGTTATTCTGCTAAGCGGCAAGGCGACAAGTTTTAAGGTGACGCTGTCGTCGGGTCGCGTGGTGACGGTCAGCGAGACGCCGATACCTGTTTAAGAGTGTTTTTCTAAGCACTATTGAAGAAGGTGAACAGGTGTGGTGGAGTGGGAAAAACACCCTCACACAGAGTCACACACGTCTGACTAGCTTTAGATTCGACTCCCAGCATTTATCTTATTATTTATAATATATATTTATGGAAATTATTATTATTACTAAAATTCTTTTTCTTTGTCCTTTTGCCTGTTAACGTTTTCATTCCATATATTTTTATTGCAGTGTTGTTGTTTTTAAGCTTTTATTTTATTAAAAAAATATTAATAAGACTGGGCGTGATGAATAATGGGAAAAAAAAAAATCTGTGCATAAAGGCTGCTTCGCCTTAATTCTTGTATTTCACAAGAACATACACTTTGTCAGACGTTCTGAGGGCTCCAGTTCATTTTAAGTTTTTAATGCTAATAAAAGTACTTAAAATAGTAAAGAAACACAACCAAAGTAGTCTTGCTAAAACGAGTGTAAAGGGCTCTTTTAATAAATAACACACACAACACAACAATGCCACTTCATGTACACATGATGCTATGCTATTGTCGGTTTCTTTGGCAACACGCTCTCCTCTGACGTGAGCAGATTTTTCTGGAATCTTTCCTCCTTGTGGTTGTGCTAATGCGACATATTTCTCGTTTCACACTTGTTTTAATCGCTTTTCCTTCTCCATTACACGGTGCTGAGTGAGTTCGCTTTATCTGCAGTATCAGATCAGATGAGATCAGTGTAGATGTTATCAGCGCTAACGCTATTAGCCAAGCCTGCTACCGCCGCCGCTGCTGCTGCTGCTTCGGGCTTTGTGCGGAGAGTCGGTTCAGTTCATATGCTTCAGAATTGTTCATGTTAAACGAAGCAGCAGTAACGTGAGACGAGGAGCGCCAAACTATTGAACATGAATTCTGCGTAATTTTGGATTAACTTTACCACAGTTTCTTCTAGTACAAAGGGAAAACTGAACACAAAATAATATATTTTAAGGAATATTTGAAACTATACATGTCATTGGAACTGTGTATGTCAAAAATGTTTTTGTTATTTAAAATAGATTCACGTTGTTTAGACTAAATGGTGTAAGATTTTATTTAATAAGATGAAAAATATTACATGTAAAATGTGTGTACAATAAATATTACACTCGAATTTCAGAGCATCCTAAAAGTAGTTTTCCTTTTTCTAGTTTTATGTGAAAGGCTTGCCCAGTTTTCAAACTTTTATTTACATTTCGGACAACCACGTGACCTAATGATTACAATACTTTTGTTTTGATGTGGCATTTTACTTAATAAAGTGTGTATTATAAGTTGCATTGATTGTATCTTTTCATCTTTACTTAATTGTATAAAAACTGTATATAATATACTCATATACTAATATACTGTATATATGTATATATACTCAGTGAGTGAGTATGAGAGAGAGAGAGAGTGGCCTCACTGACAGACTACAGATGTAGAAACAGCTGTCATCCTGCTGCAGAGTAAATACACACATAGAGAAGTAGTAAGAGCACATTCTCCCTCATGGCATACACACAAACACACACACATACCACCTAACAACTCAGCCATCTGCTCACACACCCCCACACTGTTCTACTTGGACATTATAAATGCTGGTGCGTTATTAAAAACAACATAAAGCATTGGGTTCATTATCAGATGCAGCATTTTATTGGATGTATTTCAAGCTGTTCCTGCTGTTTGCTGTATAACGTCAAGACAACTCGAGATTTCTAACAGTGTTATGTTTCAGTACAAAACACAAACCTGTAATATGCATATCTACAGTCGAAGTTTGTAGTATAAATGTATATTTTAGAATCATATTGTTCTAGATGTTTTATATTTTATTTTCTATTCTATTTTATTTACAATCTCCAGCGTGGTGCAGGAAATGAAGGCGCGTACATAAACTAGGCACCACGGCCAAAACAACCCAAGAAGTCTTCCTTTTCAACTCACACAAAAAGAGCACATGCCAGTTGAGGGTAGGTGTGACAGCGGACGGACAAAGAGCAAAGGAGGCAGGACAAAACAAAAAGAACAAGCCAAATCAAGCTAAATCAAACGAGTCACTAAGGCCCCGTACACACGTAGCCGGGTATTTATAAAAACAGATATTTTTATGTGTTTGCAGCTATCGTCCACGCATAAAACAGTCATTGAAACGAGCTATTTTTGAAATATCCGGCCAACTGGAGATTTCTGAAAACTTCGGCTGTGACTACGTGTGCACGGGGGGGAAATGGAGTGTTAGGTTCATAGCGTCATAAGTGTGCAACAGGAAATGCGTTGTAAGAGCCTAAATAACCAAACCAACGATAAGCAAGATGGGGGCTGAACTAACCATAAGACCCAGCAGTGTTGGGAGTAATGTTACAAAAGTATTGTAATTGCAGTAATGTATTACTTTTTACCATAACGCAGTAATGTAAGGCATGACTAATAAAGCCACAAAGTAGGAGTTGCGAACAAATTTTTTGTGCAGTTATGTAAAGTATGGGTCTTTTGGATTTTGCTAATAGAGATTTTTCTTTAGTTTCATTTGCTTCTCTGTTAACTCTCAGGCTTCTGTTTGGATTGGGGGCGGAGCTTTTCAGGGGTACGCCCCCATTGGCTAAAAAGGGGACGCACCTCTGCAACTCATACTTTTTATTTTTGAGAATATATTTCCTTTACTTTAGTGGGATATATTTTCTGTCGAATTCTTACATTTGCGAGCTACTTAAAAAGTTCATGCAATCATTTTGACACAAATCTGATTCCATAGAAATGTCTCTCTTTTTCTCGTAAGCCCAAGCAGGAGAACACACCCCTCCTCCATGACGCGTAATTAACCCCTCGTAGCCCTTTTACCCCGTGACCGAGTTGCCCCATGGTCAGGCAGATGCGAGCAGCATTGCCTAATCGCCTCGTCCACCTCCGGCTCGCAACAGCCTCCCCTCTGTTCCTCTATTAGGTTAGCGCTCAATGAGCCAGGCCTTGCTCCAGCGCCTCCGCCAGGTGGACACCAGCTAGGGCAAGTGGAGGACGGAAATGGAGTGGGGTCGGGAGGGTGAGCTAAAATGGGGTGGGGGGATGGTAGAGGAGTAGATCGTCCGACCCCAACATAAATGGCATGGCAACTTTATTGTCATTTGACATTACATTGTTAAAAACCATTCATTTGCTGGTCTCTGCTCCAGCGCCTCCACCTGGTGGATGACAGTCTGGGCAAGTTGGGGGCAACCGGGTGGGTGGTTAAAGGGGCAGTTTTATACGACCGTAACACAAACACAGAAACTGTTCCAGACACAAAAGCGGATATCGACAGTGCTAAACAGAGCGAATCTTCAAAGCCGGGTGGGAGACGGCCAGACGGATCGGCGAGTCAGCGAAGTGAGACGCTGGCCTCGTTCAGACAGAACATGAGCGTTCGGGGTTAATCTGTGGTGAGGGTCAGCGTCGTCACGCCTGTTGCCTTGGGAACAGAGTTTTTGAATGCGGCCCAAAGCAGTTTTGTTCAGGGCGTCTGGGTTGTGGCTTTTCCACTTGACTGTGTAGGAGTGTAGTACAGCCATGGGTGGAAGGAGTACAAAAAGCTGTACTCAAGTATCCGTCCAGTACTAAACTTCAGCTACAATAAATTTATTCAGCTACAAGCACTACTTGTGTTAAAAATGCACTTGTAAAAATACAAGTAAAAGTTCAATTTTTGTCACTTTTGTCAACTATTGATATTTATTCATTCATTCATCATCCGAACCCAGGACCTTGCTCGCAGTGAGGCGGCAGCGCTAACCACTGCACCACCATGCCACCCCAGTCCTTTTTTTCTAAATTCCCATTTTGGAGTAAAATGAAAAGTAGAGTAAAAAAATTACATTTTGCATTTAAAGTCCAGTTTACTTTTTTATTAAAGCTAAATGGTGTGACCTGGAAATAACCTCTACATCTGGCTGATCAAAAAAAAAAACATTTCAACCAAGGAGACCTTTCAGTTATAGATTGACAAGTATTTTATTTGGCAAAAGCAAGCTGTCTTTAGTGTGTATGTGATAGTTTGGAGGAACCCCGTCGCTTGGTCGTTGGTTCCCTCGTCTCTGAAGCCGGCAGATCTGGCTGGGAGACCAGGCAGGAAGGCGAAGGAGCCTGCCCCGGACCAAGAGGGAAGCCGAAGGTGGTGGAGGGGAGGAGGCGGGCGAAATCGAACAGCTGTAATGGCAGAGAAGAAGGCCAGTTTTACTGCTTATATACAGAACTAGGAGTTATGCGACTGGACATGCAGATGCTCATTAGGTCTCCTTGTTTGAACTTCCGTATTCACTTTCATATATATTGCATTTTTACTGGATAGAAAAGAATGGAGAGCTTGCTTTTGTTCTTTGACAGTAAGAGTGTTACTCTTCTTCATCTGTGATCTGTGATTTTTTGATTGTAATGTGAAAAATGATAGACGGATTATGAAGGGTCACCTCGTTCCAGTCTGGGATCCAGATGTGTGAAGGATGTTGTTTTTATTTTGCTGTTCCTTGCAGGACTGAGAATTTCCTGCCTCACAACACATTTCAAACTTTCCTGGCTTTTAAACCTCAACTCTACGACTACGCTAATGGCTTGTGAGCTGCATTATGCCCTGCAAGAGCATTTGCTGGAATCATGCGTTTTGATGCCAGATGACGGTGCCAGGTGCTGAGCAAACACTCGCCCTGATGCCTTCCTCTACCATTTAGAAATTAATCTTCATCAGATTCTCGCAGCATTCTGAGCCGCACACTGGGTCTTGTCTTAAATCACTTAAATCCCTCACATTTCTTACTGACAGCTTCAGCTTACTCGTTGGTCGCTCTCTTTCATTAGATTTATTCTACTGTTATTCTGCTGCTGTAAATAAAATTCGGAGCAATTATCCTTTAAACAAAATTCACGAGAAGTTTGTAAGCAGTGAAGTTAGTTTTGAAACTAATTCTTTAAGTGAGTTTAGGAAATTATATGCTTAAGTGAACAGGAGGCTGTGTGGGCACAGAGAGAGAGAGAGAGAGAGAGAGAGAGAGAGATGGAAGAGGGAAGAGATGGAAAGAGATATATATAGAGAGAGAGCGATGGAGAGAGAGAAAAAAGGCAGACAGAAATATGCAGTGAAAGGCAAGAGAACAACAGGCACATAGGTAGAGAAATACGGGGAGTGAATCAGAGAGAAAGACAGAGAGAAAGACAGCATGAGAGATGAAGACGCAGATAGAGAGGAAGATGGAGAGAAAGAGAGAGAGATTTTTTTACAAACAGAAAAAAAGAAGGAGAGAGGAGGACAGAAAGAAAGACTACTACAAAGGGAAGAAAGGAACCTGAGGTACACATGGAGAGAGAGAGAGAGAGAGAGAGCACATCAAGACAGAATGAGATAGATGCATAGAAAGAGGGAAGACCACTATAGACAGACAAAACATTGGCACATGGTTATAGAGAGAGGAACAGAGAGATGGAGGGGTGAGAAAGAGAGAGAGAGAGAGAAAGAGAGAGAGCGCTCTATAATTAGTCAGTAGCAGCCGCCACTCAAGTGCTCAACATCTGCTGCAATCAGGTTGCTGCTGCTCTCTAGCTGAAGAGCTGCTGAAGAGGGAAACTCTCCCGAGTAATACACACACACACACACAGCCGAGTGTGTGATTCTCCCGCAAAAACTTTAGCAGCGTCCGAGTTTAGCAGCAGCGGCTCAAACTTTAGAGAGGTGGAATGTGTAGATGGAGTCAGTGCTGGTTATGAAACCACTCCACAAAGTTACACTTTGCATATTCATTACTGACTCTTTCCAGTCAAATCCAGATCCAGGTCTAAACACTTTCATTATTATAGGTTCTCATGTAACATTTATTTAGAGTTGGTCCGTGATCGGAGGGTTGTCGGTTTAGGTCCCAGAATGGTAAGGGTACCACTGAGGTACTCATGAGCAGAGGTGTCAAAAGTACACACATTCTTCACTCAAGTAGAAGTATAGATACATGTGTTTAAAAAGACTGTAGTAAAAGTTGAAGTATTGACTCGACTTCTTAACTCAAGTTAAAGTGAAAAGTACAGGCTCTAAAACATACTTACAGCATAAAAGTATAAAGTTCCCTTGTGAAGGACAAAACCAGCATTCTAGGGCAAAGCTGACTGGACTCAATGTCCAAGTGTTAGTAGAGAGGAAGCAGAGAAAAATAAAGCCACATGAATACATAAAGCTGCACTGGTCATTACCAATATTAATAAATGATGATGGCCTCAATCTTAAACACATCATACAACAAATATTATAGAGCTGTAAAGAGCGCTGTAGAAATATACTCAACTCACCCGAAGTAAATTTGGTGGACTTTCTGCTCCGCAAACACCATATCATTTCTCACCGAGTTCAAACAATCAGTCAAGTTGTCTGGAAGGTGTGCATTATTGATACGGAATATATAAAATGCATGGCAAAATGGCCTAATAAACCTCATTTAAATTAAACCAAACAAGTCTAACGAGCCTGATTTGAAAATGTAAGGAGTAGAAAGTACAGATATTCCTGCTAAAAATGTATGTAGTAAAAGTTGAAAGTTGGCACAAAAATAGTCAAGTAAAGTACAGATACCTGAAAATTCTACTTAAGTACAGTAACCAAGTATTTGTACTTGGTTACTTCCCATTTCTGCACATGAGCAAGGTACCGTCCCCATGAACTGCTGCCAAAAAAAGCTTCATGGATGGGTCAAAGGCAGAGGTCACATTTCATAGTGGTGCACTTTGTGTTGTGCTGTGTTTACACTGAGTACCTCAGTGGTGCCTTTCCCAGTCTTGAGATTTAAACCGGCGAACTTCCGAACACAGGGCAAACACCCTAACCATTGCGCTATCAACTGCATGTCTGCATCGCCTACTCTAAGATGCTCTTTAGGTCCATTTAGGTATTCAAAGAAGAACTTTAGGCAGCAATAGTTTGAGTTCATAATATCGGCTACCTCATGCTACCACGCTGAAAGTAAAAGCCTCAGGCAGAGCTAGAGCCTTATTTAGAGAGACAGAGTACAAGCCATGTCAGATCAGCCTACAGAGAAAGAGAGGGAGAGAGAAAAGGGGAGAGAGAACTTCCCAATTAAAGAGTCCCCGGCCCAGTCATGTCGATGCATGCAAGCTCGTGAAATATGATTCAGCAGATTTACAGGTTCATTCCCAGATCTACTTTAACGAGGAGCTGGACGATCAATCCCCAATCGATGCCAATCTGCCGCCGATGGCGAGACTCGTCCCCCGGGGCACTGCTGCTGGGGAAATAAAGGAGGAGAGCAGAAAGCGATGGGATTATACTGCTCTCTGTCCAGAAGAAACATGGGTGGAAGAGAGGCGGATACAACAGCAGAACAATCTGACAGTCTGAAGTAATTCAGTGGTGGAGCATGAAAGAGTAAATAATCTCCTGTATGCTAGAGGAAAGCGAAGACACTAATTGTAATTATAACTATAACCAGGTCACATCTTGCTACCTTTTTGATCCATATTTTCATGTTATTGTTTTAAATTTTTCTTATTTTTGGACACAATGCTATGCCACTTTAGTTTCTAACATTTTGCCCATTTGACTTGACTGATTATCTATATTTTGTACTTAGCAAAAGGCAGTCTCTAAATTTCCAGATTGTCGCGGCCTAAAATGCCTGATTTTGCAGCAGCTTTTCTAAAAAAAAAATGTGATGAAAGTCGAAGGGTGTTTTGTTGCAAGTAAGTTGCAGGAGCAAGTCAAAGTCAAACTTGCAATTTTGTCATCCTTTATAATGATTCTTTAACAATGAATTAAAATGAAAGGAACAATACCACTATTATTTGTCTTATCCATTAATCATTTAGTTACTGTATTTTTGAAGGTAAATGTGAGGTAAATGTTTTTATCAAACACATTTCCTGTGTCTTCTAAATGTAACAAGAAAGCGAGCTTGCTGCCGTATGGCTCAAAGTTTTTTGAGAAATTACATTGATTGGTCAAAAAAAAAATCGGTAGATAGAATTTGCATTAAGGGCTCGTTCACACGGACGTCTGAACCAGGCGTTTTTCTGGTGTTCGTGGCGCCAGGTGAGCGCCGACTGAACGCCGACCGTTTTTCTGCTCATTGGAGCAAATCAAAGCGTCCACACGGGCGTTCAGCACCGACGTTCGGCTGGCTGCGCGTTCGGGTGGCGTCAAATAAACGCTGCATGCAACGTTTTCTTGGCGTCAAAATCCTGACGAATGCGAGGAAAACGACGCTATTGCGAACGCCAGTGAAACGCCAATCGAACGCAGCTACAAAACGCAGCAAAAACGCATATGGCGTTCAGAGGGCGTTCATTTCGAACGTCCGTGTGGACGAGGCCTAATAGTTGTGATCGCTGGAGGTCAGTTGGAGGTTCTAAAAAGGCACTAGAATTTCCTTTTGCATTAATAAAAATCTACCTTAGCTTATACTTAAGTGAGTGGTTATTCTGTCATTGTGAACACACCACACAAAATCTGACCTCTGCATTTGACCCATCTGTGAAGGAGCGAACAAGAGCTGTGGCCAAGGAGCAGTGCTTGGGGACGGTACCTTGCTCATTAGTACCTCAGTGGTACCTTTAACAGTCCTGGATTTGAACCTGTGCCCTTCAGCTCACAGGACAAACACCCTACTGTTACACCACCAACTGGCAGGGGGCCATTTAAGTAATTTTATAGTTAACTAAGTACAGTACATAGTTAACTAGCAGACGATGCACGATGTTGATCAAAGTGACAATCTATTTCGCAGATTCCACATATACGTTAGTAAGTTCTGCTCCAAATAGTAAACTTCCATGATACGTACTTTACTTTTTCTGTCTTTGCAACACCAAAAGGATGTAAAGACTGTGTTTACAATCTGCTTTGGCCTCTCCACTTTGAGTGGTTTTGTTCGATCTACAGTTGAGTGTTGGTAAATGAATTGAAACAAGTCTCTAATGAAGTTGCTGTCCACTCCACTGGCCACTTATAAACCACATAATCAACCTTGAGACGGGCGGCTGGTTGGCGTGAATCATAACAGAGCTGAAAAAGGACTGCAGTCTGCCTGCTTGTTACTCATATAATAGATAGACAGTCAGCAGTCCATTTTTAAATTCTTTATGAGTCAACAAAACTGATTTAAAAAAATTTGTTTACTATAATCCGTCATTTACATCAGTCACATGGTTGCATTTATGAAAAGAATGGAATGTTACACTGAAAATGTCATATTTAGAAGTCACTTAAAGCATAGAAATGAATCGGATGAAGTATTTTAAAGCCATTAATTATAAGAATTGTCTCTTGCTTCGCATTTCAGTTTTAACAGAGACCCTTCCAAGACTAGCAAAACCATCAGGGTAACAACTGTCTACTTTAAGAAAGCTTCTGTTTTACTGAATTAACAAGTTAAAATTCTTGTGAGAAACTATGGGCCTGTTTACACATATGCAGATTTTTTTATAAACACATTTTTGTATACGTTTGGGCCTTTCATTTAACCGTATCCACAGAATCCAGTGTTTTGAAAAAATCTTCACTTCGGAGGGCATTTAAAAAATATATGCATCTGAGGTGGCTAAAACTCTGTTTACGTGTAAAGAAAAGCTCAAATGTATAAAAAATAATCATTTATAAAAATATCCGCATATGCGTAAACAGGCTCTTAGCCACCTCAAACTGATTAAAAAAAAAACATTCTCCAAAAATTTTTTTCAAAATGCTGGATTCTGTGGATACGTGGAAACAAGTAAAACACAGTTTTCTTAAAACGATGATGTGTTTAGCTCTATTGTGCCCATGTGCCAGGCATGTCATCTGCTATTCACTGACAAGTGGTGAACATTCGAGTTTGGAATCATTTTGTGTTTTAGTGTGCAGAGATTTTTTTAAACCGAATGTTGTGTAAATGCAATTTTACATAAAACATAGTAACATAAAAAATGTGTTTATTAAAATATGTATATACAAATCACTCTGTTCTTAGTAAATGAGATGAAGTTTTCATGTGGAAAAAACAGCAGTTTTTCTGAAAGAATGAGATAAAGTTTTCATGGTGGAAACATTTTGCTATGTTTTTCTGAAATAACAAATAAATTTTTTCACAGACAAATAAAATCACTGTTTGCTTTGGTTTGATCAGAGCAGATTTTTCCCCCTATAAAATCTTCATGATGTTAATTCTGAAAAACAGTTCAAAATTGACCCTATTAAATCTTGTGTTGATAAAAAAGAACTAACTTTTCCTACACAAAAACTTAGAAAATCAGAGCCAAAATTTTCCCTGATGAAAGCTACCTCATTAATAAAAAAACAGCTAATTCTTCCTCATCAAAACCATATCTCGTTAATTAAGAAAAACAGAGTTGAATTCTTCTCAAACGAGTGCATTATGTTTCTGTAATAATCCCAGTTTTCAGCGTATCGTCTGGTCCTCATGTGTGCCAGTTTGAAACGCGACCCCCCCAACTCCCCTGCTCCCCCGGCGGTGGTCACGGCTCCGGATCGAGAGTGAATCACCAATCATATCCCGCTATCACATTAGTGTCCACCTCCTGCCACTTCTACAACAAATGTTCCTCATTTGTCCAGAGAAAAGTGAGCGGTAAATACAGCGAGTGAACAGTTAGACAACTCGTGATGTTGTTAACTTCACTCTGTAGTGTGTGTGATTGAGATTTTGTGTGTGTGTGTGTGTGTGTGCGTGTGGTCTCTCAGGAGAGTGGGGATTACACTTTGCTCCTGCTAAACACTGTTTAACTGCATGGAAAGCTGTTAGAGGCTTGACTCAGACACACACACACAGATACACACAGTCAGTGTTGCGGGAGTCTCAGAGGACTAAAGGTGGCACAGTCTGACACTCTTACTCTCTCTTTGTCTCTCTGTCTCACACACACACACACACTTGAGGAAGACAGGAGCTGCGTTGCCGTGGTGCTGGTGAGAAGAGGTGTATCAGGGTGTGAAGCGGGCCGGACGTTTGTGCTTCGGGTGAATAATTGCGCATGCTGGTGTTGTGCCTCTGTGCTGCAATGATTGTGTGAGAGGGGAGGAAAAAGGGTCATTACACACACACACACACGTACGCAGAGGGGCCGGCTGACCCGGGCGGCTGTAAAATGGGAATGGATGAGCGTTGTCATGGAGAGCTGATGATGGGAGCTAATATGATGTGATATAATTGATGAACTATGAATTTGTCCCACTTTCTCTGGGCCGTGCTCAGAGTCCCGCTGCGTCAAACGTCAAACCCAGCCGTGATTTACACTCTGTCAGGCCTTCGAACACTCCCTCTGACCCTCACTCACTATGACTGTCCACTGCGGAAAACCAAGAAGTGCAAAACGCAAAAGAAAAATAAATAAGGAGTTTGGAAGTGTATGAATGAGGAACAGAATATTTGTACTTCATGGAGCACTTGGTAGTATAACGGTTATGGAGTTCGCTCCGGGTCGCCGGTTCAAGTCCCAGATCGGTAAAGGTACCACTGAGGTACTCATGGGCAAGGTACCGTTCCCAAAGTGAAAGTGAGTGATTATCTGTCATTGTGAACACATCACACAGTGCACCACAACCAAATGGGAGCTCAGTATTTGCTCCATCTGTGAAGGAGCAATGGGGAGCTAACATGGGCAGCGCCCGGTGAGCTGTGCTTGGGGACGGTACCTTGCTCATGAGTACCTCAGTGGTACCTTTTCTGGTCCTGGTATTTGAACAAGTGACCTAGTTGTAATTCATTTTTTTCCACACGCTCCATTATCCCAGTCATTTATTCATTTTTTTTCTGCACGCTCTAATATTTCTTCTCTCGTAAAAATCTCACAGTTCCTCTCTCCTAATCTCTCTTGTTCTCCACCTTCTTCTTTGATCTTTCTTTTTCCTTCCATTTTTATCTCTCTTGCTCTCTTTCACTCTCTTTCTTCCCCACTCCAGGCTCCAGCTCCAGTAATAGCTCACCGGGACTGAAAGGACTTGCCCCAATTACAAGACGGCGGTTACATGACGATGAAGAGGAACAAGGTTACCAAACGAGCCACTGGGGTCACAGCTCCGCCGCTCGCACTCAGTTAAATCGGCTATTGCACTTGCTTTAGTTTCGCCGCTAAGGAGAAAAAACCACGGTGGCCTATAGAGCCCGATGCAATTCAAAATAAAAAATGTGCTGCCAAGCCACGAGACATATGAATCAATTTGATAACGCACTGCAATTATAAAGACGCTACACAAACACTTTCATCAAATCAACCCATTGTGAAGGAGCAGTGGGCAGCTTTTTTGGAAGCACCCGGGGAGCAGTACTTGGGGATGGCACCTTCTTCAAGAGTACCTTAGTGGTACCTTTTCTGGTCCAGGACTTGAGCCGGAAACCTTCAGATAATGGGGCCAACACTCTAACCGTTACACTAACAACTGCCCCATGGATGCGTGAAGTGTTCTGAAAAAGTGGACATGGTATTGAGACATGAAAATGACTTTAAAAAAACCCCGTAAACCATCAACTATTGTTTGACTTTTGTTTCCGTTTTGGGAGAAAAACGACTCGATCGTACACAGTGAGACGGGATTCGACAACAGAGAGCATAATGAAAGATTAACTCCAATGAGGAATTGTGGAACGGTGTAATTTATCAAAATGTAGCTCTGGTTTACTGCTGCCCATGGAGAAGGTGAATGAAAGCGCATTGCATGACCCACTTCGGCAGAAGCACACGTTCTCGGCATGACGCGAGCAGAGTTGTGTATTGTGCTGTTTTTAGCACACACGTGTGTTCACACAGAGAGGTGAGACTGCGAGAGTTGTACTATCTAAACCCATAGGACAAAAAAGCTGCCTCTGACGTGTAGATTGTTGTAGGTTGTTTGAATTCTGAGCTCTGTAGGGAGACGTTAGAGCCTGTCAGAGATTGTTTGGAGGAAAAAATAAATAATTTGTGTTATATTTACCCCATATTTTTATTCAACATAATGACTGTACAATTTGCCGTTACATGTAATGTGTCAAATAATATTTTATTATTGTGTTTTTTTGTCCATTTTAAGTCTAAAGTACAAAAAACTACATGTAATACATACTTTTATATCATGTTCCTAAAGTGTTCATCAATAACATCAACCTTGAGAAATATTCTAAAAACAAAATTGCATATGTTTATAAAACCAAAAAACAAATATAGAAACAAATCTTGCACAAATTTTGCAGAAACAACACTGTAGAAAGAAACCTTGTTGGAATGTCATCAAAAAACGTTCTCAGAACACCATGAAAACTAGACATTTTGAACATTTCAGAGAGAACAATTAATAAAAATCTAAAAATATTGTACAAATCTACTATTTGAATCTGGTTATTAGGTTTGCCCGTAATATGTTTCCAACCCTGTTTTCCAAGCATCTATAATCCTGTCTACTTCTATTCCACCTTTAACTGACTAACAATTAGTGACTGATTGTCATTGTGAACACAGCACAGAACAAACAAAGTGGACCACAACATAATGTAAACGTTGCATTTAACCCATCCATGAAGGAGCTGTGGGCAGCTTTTTGTTAGCGCCCGTGCAGCAGTGCTTGGGGACAGTACCTTGCTCATGAGTGGTACCTTTACTAGTCCTGGGACTTGAACCGAGAACCCTCCAAACACTGGGCCGACTCTAACCATTACGCTACCAACTACTAAAGTGACTAATTACTTATTTACTGACTAAAAAACTGTCTCAAAATTTGTCCAAAAATTACTGCCTTCATCCCCTCGTCTTAATGATCAATCTTTGGGTCTAAATTCTCCCTTTGGAAGTCCATCAGTGTCCCGTCCTCTCTGAGCTCAGCATTGATCTGCACATTGGCATTCGTCTCACTTCAGCAGCCGATAACAGTGCAACTTTATCACTCTGATTACATCATGGCAGCCGGATTATTCCACTTGGAGAGGGACAGAGGCCTTGACTGCCCTCGTCCCCGAGGCTCACCTCAGGTTTGGGTCACGAGATATGGAAATGCCTCTGACTTTGAGTGCATTCAGGAAGCCTGCTAGCATTGTCTGGGGCAGTAAACACACAGAAAAAAATATTGTGGACAACAAACAGAAGAATTTTTTATTTAATAGAGGACTGATTTATTTTTATATCTAAATCTCAGGTGGAAAGGCTGCTCTTTTTAATATTAAAATTTAACAGCAAGATTAACTACATGATTAAACAGTGGAAGCGATCTCAGACATGCATAAATATGGACAGTGTTCTGTAACTCATTAGTAATTTGGAAAGAGTTTAGAGTTATTTGGAAAGTTTTTGTCCAAGAATAGTGCAGTTTAAAGAAGTAATGAGAAAATTAACATCATTTGTAACATACAGGTATATTCATGTTGATTCTGAAATATATTTTATACTCTGGAGTATCTGAAGTGATCACAAATTAAAATTAAATAGCAATGTTGTTTAAACAAATACACACAAAAATTAATTATTCAGCCAGAGTTTGAGCTTTGTTTGTCCCTCCGGCAACTTTTAATTAACCATTCGTCTGGGTCTAAATGTGTGTTTTTCTGACCGAGACTTATTTTGGGGACAGATTGTAGACTCTGCACCTTCAGATTGGTGACAGACCTACCTTTCAAGGTCTATTTAGATTTGCTAAGATATCTTTGGCATTGAAACAAATTTAAGAAAAGGAGCAGAAAATGTTTCATTTTCAATATTGACAATCAGGTTAAAAGCAGCTACAGGCTAATTCAGCTACGTTTATCATTTGGTTTGTGGAATTTTCCTAAAAATATACTTAGGAGAGGTTTTAGCTATTTGTGAGAATCTGAATGTCCTCTGAAATATGTAAAATCATGATATTTTTGTGACTTTGTTCGGACGTTTTTTATATGTGGGGACCAGGCCTCAAAAGGAAACAAATTCTTTTGTAGAAGCATTTTACTAGGGTAAAGACATAAAAAGGGTTGTATTTGGTTATGGAGGTTAGGGTTACGTCACCAAAATAGCAAGACACTCTGTATTTGAGAGGAGAAATAACTGGGGCAGTTGATAGCGTAATGTTTGCCCTATAAATTGAAGGTTGCTGGTTTGAATCCCATGAACGGTAAAGTTATCACTGAAGTGCTCTTGAGTAAGGTACTCAAAGTACTGCTCTTTGGCTCTGACTATGTTATCTGCCCACTGACCAAATGCAAATGCAAGTGTTCTCAATGACAAATTGAGAATTTACCTAAGAGAAAGAGCAGGAAAATTCATGCAAAGCCCTGGCCAATGTCATTCTGCAAACAAAAAGACACATTGTCCTGAAACATTCCTGTAAATCATTTTGGGAAATATTTTAAAACCCCATTCTTAATAGAGACAAAGGATGGCCTCTGGTTATCTGCGACTGCAAAGTAAACAAGTTTTATCATTAGAACCTCCTCCGGAAATTATGCCTCCACCTTATCAGCCTGAGACATTGTGCACAAGTACATAAAGTCCACGGCAGAGAGAGAGAGGGGGAAGCATTGTGGATGTTTATAACGAGGCATCGTATCAGATGCGCTTTTATTATTGGAGGGAAAATGTTGAGCTGCGCTTGGAAACTATTATTTCATTCTGCGTTGAACATCGTTTTTCCAATATCACACCCATCATGGGATGAGCCTTGGCTAGGGGATGAGACTTGAACAATGAGATAAAAAGGTGATTAGCTGAAGGATATCAATAAATCTGGTCTAGCCTTGAAAAGAGAGCTCTGTCATAGTCAGAAGCGAGGAGAGTAGGATTCCATTTTTTTCTCACCGGCAAGGGCAAGGTACCTATTCACTAGGATACACAAATGTTAAAAGAGCTATCGCTTCTCTCTTCGTGTAAAACAGTCAAGGCCCTTGACGGCTGGATAATTAAGTTGACATCTGAAACTTTATGTCTCTGTCCATGCGTACAGATGGACGAGGGTGAAATAAGGATTTGTTGCAGTTAAGGGTCATGTTTATTACTCTGTGTTGTGGTGGTATTTATTGGATGTATCCCACTGTGCTGTAGTGCTGCTTTCATCAGAGACTCTAGGTCTTTTTATTTTTTTACGTTCTTTTCTTGAATTTGCCTTGGGTCAGCTTCATATATACATTGACAGTTTGAAGAAATATGAAGCAATGCAGAAAATTTATATTTTGAAGGCAAAATACCATTTATTCAAAGTGATTTATTTCAGCCAATAAATTCCACAAAACGTCATTTTATAATGTTTGCGCTTTCACATAATTGTTAAAACACATTTAGATGTTTCTATATCATGATATGTAACCTTTTTAACTGTTGGTCTCAACTATTTTTTTTTTTTCTTTTTTGCTATTTTCTTCAATATCACGTTCTTTTCATTCTTACCTCAGTCATGGGGCAGACCAAATAAAGTCTTTTAAAGAATTTTATGACATAAAATATTTGACCCCTGAAATGACATCATATTTCAGGGGTCAAATATTTTAATTCTAGAAAATATAAAAAAAAGTGTGACATGCAAAAAAATGTATGCTGCATTGGCCGGGAATCGAACCCAGGCCTCCCGCGTGGCAGGCGAGAATTCTACCACTGAACCACCAATGCTCAGCTAACTGATCACCTGACCATAGTGCCTTCGGATTTCTAATCAGATTATTCATTCATTCGCCTCTTAATTGTTTTCAAAGACATATGCCTTGAGAGAAGTGTAGTTTTTAATATATTCTGAATATATACTGAATAATAATATTCAGTACCTTCTACATTAATATTTAAATTCCATTAATAAACTTACAACACAAGATATGTCCCTGTCACACAAGAAACAGCATTCTCCCGTAACACTGACATTATTAATGAATAACTTGTGTTTGATAACGATGACACTTCTTCAGAGTTGAAGATGGAGGCTGAAGAATCATGAACGTGGAATGTAGAAGGATGTAGAAAACGGTGGTTTTTGAAGGGGGAAAGTGGTGATATGTGGAGTAAAAGTGATTTATCTCTATTCCAGAAATTACAAAAGGGAACATTTTGCATACACTGTGACGTTTATAGATACTGTCCATGTCATCTGCCCACTGCTAGAATACGAATTGATCAAATGCAAATGTATTTTTTTGTGTGTTAGCCAATGTGGTGACAATATGTATTCATCACACACATTGTTATGCAAATACAACACAGTAAAGCATTAAGTAAATCTAGTTCACTAATAAGATTGTGTTTTTAATTTAATTAACTTGTATCACAGTTAATATTTGTGTTCATGTCAAGGAAAACCTCAGTGTTTATTCTTAAAATTGTACGACGGCGTTTTAGTGCCATATTTCAACTTTTTTCTCGTAACATTTCGACTTTATTCTCATAAGATTTCGACTTTTTTCTCGTAACATTTCGACTTTATTCTCGTAATATTTCGACTTTATTCTCGTAATATTTCGACTTTTTTCTCGTAACGTTTCGAGTTTATTCTCGTAATATTTCGACTTTATTCTCGTAAGCTTTCGACTTTATTCTCGTAGTTTCGAGTTTATTCTCGAAATATTACGAGTTTAATCTCGTAATCTTAGATTTTTTTAAGGTGGCACTAAAACGAAACTCGAAACGTCGTAAAATTGCAAGGACAAAAATAAAAAGTCTCTTGCATTGGCCGGGAATCGAACCCGGGCCTCCCGCGTGGCAGGCGAGAATTCTACCACTGAACCACCAATGCTCAGCTGCTTAGTCATGTGATCTGTCGGCTGTCAACAGGAAGTGCGGTAACTTTACGGCGCCGGCTTGCGTCAAAATGCGTCAAGTCTCGTTTGAACAGTGTTTGTTTTTTGTGGTTTTGTGTGGGGAGAAGATGACATTTAAATCATTGATGTCAGACCTGTGTGTTTTAGTGACGAAACATTACTGGCAAAACCAGTAATATAGTCGAGCATATTTATATCCGTCACCACACAGTCATCGTCAGTGATGCTTTCATTTGGACTCGTCGGGGCATGACTAAATCATCTGATATTATCTGAGAATTTAACATAAATTATGTATAAAGGACAATAAAATAATAAATCCGTGTTACGGATGCTTTTGAATCTGATCCCAGAACAGCAGCTAATGATCACACGATTTCCACGTGGAGACACCTGAAAATCGACCAGGGAACTTTCCACCGTGACACAAAACATCTGCTGTTTGTCTCCTCACACGAAATGAAACACACACACGTACACACACCGAATCTCGTTGTGACACAGCCATTGTTTACAGCTTGTGGAGGTTAATTATGCGTTTTATAGGGCATTTACAGGCTCGGGTGAGGGACACTAGTGTGTCCTCCTCTTCTCCTGAAGGGCTTGTCAGGCGACAAACTGCTGGCTGCAAATAAGGGTGCAAATGTGATAGATATCACACATCAACACACACACACACACTATGTATTACTATCTTTGTGAGGTCCTTCCATAGACTCCCATAACCTCAGTAACCAAAAGCACATCTTTTACCTCTTTTAGTTTCTCAAATAAAACAAGCACATTTTCCATAAAGTCATTTTTCCTCATGGGGACCTCTCAAATGTCCCCACAAAACCCAAAAAAACAGATAAAAGTGATTTTAGGGGACAAAAAGGTCCCCACAATGCGATAAATACATGGACACACACACACACACACAGAGTCAAGTATTACTATCTTTGTTTTTCCGTAGATTCTCATAATGGCTAGATGTGTATAATTTTACAGCCACGCCTAAGCCTAACCTCAGTAACCAAAAACAAATCTTTTAACCCTTTTAGTTTCTTAAATAAAACATGTACATTTTCTATAAAGCTATAAAGTCCTTTTTCTTCATGGGGACCTCTCAAGTGTCCCCACAAAGCCCAAAAAATGCCTATAAGTACAAGTCACTACAAGTCACACGCACACACACACACACATGACATCAGCATCTGGTTATTTGGCTTTTACGACAGCCACTGCAAAAGTCCAGACTCAAGTTACTCTTCAGTTCCGTAGCCTGTATCCAGTGGTGGAAAGAGAACTAAATATTTGTACTTAAGTATAAATACTGTTACATTAATGAAATAACTCACACTTACAAATAAAAGTAGTGGTGTTAAATGAGTACTTATAGTAAGTTCTATAAGTGTCCTTCTCAAAAACCCTTCTAAGTACTAGCTACCTTCTAGCTATTGATATTTATTAAATAAATATTCAGCGTCATTTATCTAGTCCAATGGGTTTTTGAACATCCCTAAAATTGTGTTTTGATTTTTTAACAGTTTCTAATCCCTTTATATACAAACAATTTATCATTTGACCCCCCTGAGTTTATCATATCAGCTGATCTCAGATCTTTGTTGTTTGATCCAGTGGTTGTTCAGACCTGTGGTAGTAGTTGCTAATATCTTGCTAATACCCCTTTGGGATGACTGGAGGAGTTTATAAATTAAAACCCGACAGCCATATGTGGACACGAGCCCAGAACAGCTCTAGATAACGTGCCAGCCCGGCAAGATTCATATGCCAAAAATGCCATTGTTTTCTGTAAAGATTAGATTAGGCAGTGGTGTGTTTCTGTGATTCATGGAACAGGTGTCTGCCTTTAAGCTGAGTGAAGCAATCAGAATCACACATTCATTACCACAAGTCTTATTTATTTATTTATTTATTTATTTATTTATTATGTTGAGGCATTTTTCTTTTTCAGTTCTCTCTGTCTCTTAACATCAATGTGTGTATTCCTTCCTTCCTTCCTTCCTTTCTTTGCCTTTTTTGTGTCTTTCATGGTTCTCTCTTTCTCTCTGTAGGAGTTCTTGTGAGAGCGACAGCAGATGGCCAGCCGGCCCTTTGCCTCCGTTGCTGTGCTACTTGAAGTGACTGAGGAGGAAGAAGAAGAAGAAGAGAAGGAGGAAGAAGAGGAGGAGGTGTAGCCTCTTAAGTACCAGGTGGAGGTGGACTCCTGAGCTCTTCTACATATTGCTGTCATGGTTACAGTAAAATGACAGTGAAATGGACAAGCTCTACCGTTTATTGTTACTGCACATTTTTTACAGTGAAATCTCAAATTCTTCTGTGCTTCTATGAGAGCTGACGTGGTTACACAAACTTCTGTTATCATAACTGCATAATGTTTTCATGAATATTCATGAGTTGGGGGAGCAGGCATTCTGTCTAATTTGGGCTCCTGGATTTTTGCTTAGGGAACTTTAAATAGATTTTTTGTTACCACTCACAGACTCTTCTTTTGAAAGGTTGGTAGGGTCGGTTCAAAAACTATTTTGAGTATCTAGATTTTTTTTTTTACTTAATTAGCAGTTTTGTTCTCAAATTATGAAATAAATGAAAGTGAAAGTGAAATATTTAGTCATTGCCTTAAACAAGTTTTTTTCAGCAATGATTTTCACAAGCCAGTATATCTTCAACTTAAAGACGCTCTGATGCAAAACCCTGTCTCACATTTTCACCTGCACAACCCGTCTCCTGTTACAGTGTGATTTTCTTGCTTCAAGACATAATGGCAAGTTGAAATGGTGTGAAAAGACACAAATTCACACCTTTTCCTGAACAGACTATTTAGTTTGGCTCAGCAATAAACAAAGTTTAATGCTGAAAAATCACAGTATCACAGTTACAGTAATTTTATTTTAACCTTCATAACCTTAGCAGTAAACGTTATAGCATGTAAACTCTTTTAACAATATTTTTATAACAGCTTAAAGCATTAAAGACCTGTATTAGGATATGTATCTCATCCAGATCTTGTTAGAGATGCAGAAAAAGCTCCCATTACTCATCCCCACATGCCATCCTCATATGTGTTGCTAAAGCTTTCCCACATCTGTCTCCACACTCGTCTCCCCAGACACTAACATTTTCAATCGTCTTCAAAGCGCCATCTGTAATTTTTTGACCTCTTGTAAAAGCTCTTTTTTAAAAAGCGTGACACTTTATTTACTTTGATTTCCTCGCCCCCTCCGTTTCTGCACCACATCTGGGCTTTGATTGATGTGCAGCAGTTTATTAGGAGAAGGCTGTAGGTAACATATGTCAGCAAATCTGGCTGCGTTTGCGAGTCCGTTGGAGTCTCATAAGTTTAGATAAATGCCATGTGAATCGGATCGGAGGTCTTATGGTGAGCTTTGGTCTGCAGGCTGTCGTTCAGGTGTGTAGTGTGACTGCTGGGTTTGAAATCCAGGACAGGATTACCTCTGTTGCTGTGCTACTGGAAGTGACTAATGAGGGGAAGGAAGAACACTTCTTTCTTTCTTTCTTTCTTTCTTTCTTTCTTTCTTTCTTTCTTTCTTTCTTTCTTTCTTTCTCACAAACACACTACCCCAAAATTTCATCTCATAATCACCCTTCTAAACTGCTCTGAACACATGCAAAAAGAATCTAAAAACTAAAACCCAGATCATCACTCTTAACTGTTATTTAACCATCAATGTTTGAACATCTCTTCTACATTATAAAGCTGTAGGTAACTCATCAGCACAGATTGTCCCCTCAACATTCATGCAACGTATGTGCAACGTCACAACCCAACGAACCTTCCCACCACATCTGTGCAATCGATCCCCTACTGCCGTTCTACCCGTGCCATTTAAAGTGAGGCGCGAATCGATCTCCTATCTAACATTTTAATGCATTGCATTTATTTCCAGCAAGCAGCTAAATGTCCTGTGTAGCACCCAGATAAAGGATATTTTATGACAGCTGTGAGAAATGTGTCTAAGAGTCACGAGAAGGACTCGGAAGGCTTCAAGTAAGGTTGCTAACTGTAAGTTTCATCATGGTACGACGTTTTATTGACATTTGATATTTTTATTTTTGAGCTACGGACCACAGTAGTAGTTATCACACTTAATAGAAGTTGTGTTGAAAGCAGCTGTTATCTCTAACCTTGCTTCGCTTGTTACAAATAAGAATGTAACAATAAAGTTGATTCACTGAGTTCCTGATCGTCAAGCCCATTTCACCAATCCAAAACGTCAATCAAACATCATACATATTTTACCATCACTTAATACTGAATGGGAGATTTTTTATAAAAAATGCAGATTCATTTTTTCATATAAATGTCTGGTTGAGCTCAAATTATATTGTAGTTCTTTTTTATGATTTGATTTTAATCAAGCTGTTTGCATAAAGTCATATATTCTGTATATTATATAGCATATTCATTCATTCATTCATTATCTGAACCGCTTAATCCCAACTGGTGTTGCGATGGGGACCAGAGCCTTACGGGCGCAGGGTGGGGACCAATGCTGGGCAGGCGCCAACACCCCGCAGGGCACACACACCCACGCAATCACTCTCTCACTCACACTTTACCACTTAACGTCAATTAACCTACAGTGCATGCTTTTGGTCTGTGGGAGGAAACCAGAGCATCTGGAGAAAACCCACGTGAACACAGGGAGAGCATGCAAACTCCACACAGAAAGGCCCTACGGCCAACCCCAGGATCAAACCCAGAGCCTAAAACAGATATAATACAGTCTCATATTGATAACTGACTCCAGAATTTAATCGAAAGCAGTCATCAAATTGTTGTTCTCTAAAACTATGTGAAAATGTGAAAAAAAGTGAAAATCTATGTGTTGAAACTTGTGATTTACAGTTTTAGTTACAATATATGACGTTTGAGCAATATTTACATTTTGGATTGATGCTCTGGGCTCATTAATCATTGAATCAATGTAAATTAAAGTATTGTTACACCCCTAGATGCAAGCTGACTAGCCAGAGAAGCTCATCCGGACTCCCACCTTCAAGCCGAAACTCAAAGGGTTTTGGAATCCTTCATGTCTCAGGATAAATGCGAGAGAGTGTTGGTCTGGTGTATAAGCAGCATCCACGTTCTGAAATGAACCCTGACTTTTTTGGAATAAACTCTCTATTTGAACTCAGGGATTTTTCAGGGCACATCCTTCCTGTGCATTAAAAAGTTGAGTGACTATTGAGAGATAAGATGACAGCAGTAGTTTGAAGAGCCGAGACCAAGGCAGCTGCTGTCTGCAGAGGGTAATCAGTGTCCCAGTCTGGACCGGCCTTTGGGCCGCAGAGATTCACTTGCACCAATCTCAGCTGTACAAACATGGTCCGGCATCATAGCCAAATCCAGAGAGAGCAAGGGAGATACAGAGCTTCCATTTCGCCTTGTCGATCTCCCCTTCTGCTGTTTTGGCTTCAAAAGGAGTTGCAAAAGGAATAATAAAAATTCCTGCATTGCAAACTCCACATCTGCCTTCTTTTGATCACCCTTGTTATTCCATGAATCACAAGAAAAGTAATAGCACAGTTCTACTTAATGAAGATGCCCCCTTGAGGCCAAATTAGGCAATGACAATCTTAATGGTAACTATTGAGAATTGCAATTTTCTTTAATCTAAAAATGAGAAAAAGAAGATGGGTAAGAAATAGGGGTGTTGAAGTTAATCATATAATCGGTGGACGATTCTGTATCAGTGCAATGGCAGAGTATAATCGATTATAATGGAGGTTTTCAACCGGTGTTCCGCTCTCCCCGGTGGTCCAGAATTGCAGGTGTCCTGTGACATGCAGTCCTGTTTCACTGCTGAGATTACTTTTTAAAAAGTATTAATTTTTTCATTTTTCAATACCAGATGATTTGGGCATCTTTATGAATAATTAATTTAATGCAGACTGTGGAGTGTGAGTGGTTATCCCTGGGACAGAAGCAGTTGAAAATTCCTGAATTAAATCATAATGACATTGGTGATTTTCTAGCTACGGCATAAAAATTCAAGTTAAAAAGAACCTCCGGTAGTAACTATGGCTGCACAATCTGCGATCCATACCCAATCTGTGTGCAATGTGAAGTAATGTAGAAAAATTGATGGGATCATGATGCATCGAGATATCGAATCGAATTGTCAACCTGATAATCTTAATCGAATCGAATCGTGAGACCAGTGAAGGTTTACACCTGTAGCAAGAAATGGTGTACAAGGTGTACCCAGTGAGATGGAATTCTGGCTGTGAATGGTGTCTCTATGACAAAAACGGTGGAAGGTGGGACAAAAAGTGGGAAATGGAAGAAGAAGAAGAAGAAGAAGAAGAAGAAATAATGAACACAACAATTCCACTTTCTCACTTCTTCTTCTTCTTTATAAAAACAGTTTTTCACCTAACAGATGTTATGCAAGTGAAGACTGCTCAGCTTGGTCAGCTATGTTTAAGTTGTGTTGCATCTTTTTTGTTAATGCATTCAAAATTAAGCCAAAGTAGCCTTAGATGCCTTGCTGACTTGCCTCTCATGAACAAGCTGGGAAGAAGTGGACCTTCTTCTATATGTACACAGTAATGTAATAACATTTATTGTCCAAGTCTGTTATTGAATTTAGACTCAAAATACAGTTATGTCGTTTACTGCTATATGAGTTTTTAAAGTTGTCTGTCTTGTCAAATCCTAAACTGATCTAAATGTCTTTACTCAGCAGTACACTGTTTTGACTGAGCTCAGGAAAACTTTGTTGCTATTTCCTGTCTTTTCACACACTCATTTTCAAACACCTCTCATCTCTGTTGAAAATATCCTTCAGAATAAATGACCCTCCAAGAGTTTGTATGAAGCTCCCATAAATCCCATGCCAGCGGCATTCCCCCGGAGCTCATCTGAAGAGCTGAGCTGTGGATTGTGAGAGATTTATGAGGCCTTAATGATTCTGGGGTTTCCCTCAATCAGAGGGTGGTGGATCTCCAGACTTCTTCATATCCTATAATTGTGCTTTCAGCGCTATATTGAATAAATAATGAATTTCGTCAGCTTGGAAATTTTCTAAATGTTGTAATTTTAACCCTTTTCCTTGACCCTTTCATGCAGAGTCCGCTTGATAAAAGATAAAGAACCAGCAATGCTTTGAGAAAGCGGTTCCTAATGCGTGAAATAAAAATGTAATTTGTTTTAATTTGTTTGACAATGTAGAATGTCCTGTCTTGAATGTCTAGCTTTCAACACCTAGCTGAGCATTGGTGGTTCAGTGGTAGAATTCTCGCCTGCCACGCGGGAGGCCCGGGTTCGATTCCCGGCCAATGCACGCTCTGTTTTTAGTCTCTCGCCTAAAAAGGGCAGATGTTAGCTGTTTGATTACAGGATCAAAATTTTAATTGCAGTTTGATAAAATAATGCCGGTGTGTCCCTGTAATTTCCCTGTTGACATATAAGTCGCTGTGGCTAAGAGCATCTGTTTGAATGCTGTAAATACTGTATGATATTATGTTTGGGAACACAGCCCAGAAAAACCAACAGAGCAGTTTGGAGATCAGATGCACAAGTTAACAGTAATACTGGTTTGTTTGTACTTCAGAATGTTGTAAGCACAGGAAAGCTGTGTTAACTTCATGCCAGCATGCCCAAATTGCCATTGTTAAATGGACCAATAAAAGTTTAACCTTCTGTGTCATGCCCTCTTTGGCACAATGCTACAGGCATAGTGTTTTTCTGCTAAAGACTGTAGAAAATCAGGATCTTTGTAGCCTTGAGACAATGTAGGAATAAGGGGTGGGAACTGAGATTGTATCAGTATCAGTGCCATTGTCAATTCTGCCTTTCAATCCAATTCTTTATCAGGTCTCTTGTTGATTCCTGAGTAGTTTTTTGCACCAAAAACAACCATATTATTTTTACCAAAATGATGTCTACACAAGACTGTGAGCATTCATGTTCATATTCAGAGTTGTTCTTATGCAGAGACATTTTATGGCTTAGTACTATGATGTAAAATAAGGTCAGTGCAGGTAGAAACACTTCTTTATCCATTTGGAATAAAATTATTTTATTATAAAATATAATGCGTTTTTCTATATTTTATAATTACTCTCTAACATTATAGAGTAGAAAAAATATTTTCTGATTAATGGAAAAGGAAGAAATACTGAAGTTTTGGCCGTTTTTGAGCATTTGGACTCATTTTGACCTATAACTTATTTTTGACTCATTTCTGGGAGAGAAGTACATTTTTGCCATGAGGGCATTCCATATGAGAGCCGCAGCACAGTAGCGCTGTGAACACGCGTCGGGATTAAATTAATATCACCTAAATAGCTCTACTGTGAGTGGAACGCTACTACCATCTTCGTAGTGTCACACTTAATATAGCAGAGTCTTTGCTATCTTTGTAGCGGTGAGGCAAAGATGGTGATTCTTTTCCCCAAATGCTGTGATTCTTCCATGCTGGAATGACCAATTCTAAACATTTCCACTCCCACATGTCATGAACCATTAAACAGAGATTTTCCCCCAAACCTTGCCCTCTAGTTATGCCCTTACCTCTAACCTTCATCCAGAGTGCTCCAGATGTTCCCTTTCAGCAAATCTTACTGCAAAACGGGCCAAACCATCTGTCATCGGCTGTCACTCACACATTGCCTGGATTACGTTAAAACTGGCTCCAAAAACCTGACTGAGGTTTTCTCTGTTAAATATTGTTCAGCTTTTTTCCTCCAATCATAGCACTTCAGCAGATCTGCAGCGTAATAGCTGTCTGCCTGTGAGTGTGTTTTGGGATGTAATTCTCACATTACGCTGAGCTTGCAAGCAGTCCCATTTAAGCCGTCCCGTGGTTGCTACACTTCCATCATGGATAGCAGCGAGTTTGAGGCGAGGGAGGATCCAATTCGCCCCATGGAACGCTGCGAGCTCTGATCCTACCTGACGATCCAGCTGCGGTGGCGGATGAAACTCAATAGCCGCTCTCGGCCCATTAGCGATGCTGGTTAACATGGGAACAAGCACGCGAACAAGCTAGCGTGAGCGACAGTAACAGGATACAGAGGGCGAAGTCGATAGCATTTCATTTAGCCACGTTTTCACCAAGTGGGAGGAAATGGACAAGCTGAAACCTTGCTTTTTGAGACTCGTGTTTCAGGTTCACTTTTCTCACTTGAGCACAGCCTTTGCAAGGTTTTTAGGTATCACGTTTCTCTTTAAGCTTGCATGCACATGCACTCAATACAGCCCACACACTGCAAAGCTGGTGCTTCTGTAACTCCTGATATAATTAAGTGAATTAAGCCAGTCATTATTTGTCATTGTGAACATGCCATAGCATAGAACCACAGTGAAATGGGACATCTGCATTTGACCCATCCATGAAGGAGCAGTCTGCATCACAGTGTGCTCTTGGCAGCTGTGAGATGGAGACTGTCCTAGACCAAGATGGAAGCAAGAATCTGTGACTATATTCATCAAAATGAAAATTTCAATGAAATACTCAGAAACAAACAAAACGTACACATTTGAGTGTAACCTAAACAAATCAAAACGCCCGTTGAAACCTTAAAGTGATTTTCCCTGTTTTCCCACGTTCCACGGAGCTTGTTTTATTTGCTGGGCAATTGTGTGTGTTTGGTGTGTGTAAGTGTGTTTGTGATCACAGAACAGCTGACAGAAAGACATTAGCAGATGGAATTCAACATCGCTTCAGTTCAGGGGTCATTAAACAGTCATCCATCACTCCATTACCGTGTGTGTGTGTTTATTTGCTGGTATGGCAGTGCCTGATAAGATGAGCCACTAAGAAGCCTTTATGCAGGTGATTGCATGTTTAATAGTGGGTTAAAGACGTGTGTGTGTGTGTGTGTGAGTATCACTCAGGAAGTCGTCCATGGCGTCATCGTGGCTAACATGAGCTTGCGACCGACGTGTGGAAGAAGAAACACAGATAAGAGCAGATGTGTGACATCAGAGCGACGTCTGACTCAAAAGTGACTCATTTCTGAGGAGGTTTCTGAGACTTGTTTTACATATATACGGTGGGGGTGTTTAAATTAATCACATAATCGATGCATCGCGATGCAGACGTGGACGATTCTGCATCAATGCAGTGGCAGACCATAATCAATTATAATGGCGGTTTTCGACCGGCAGTCCACAGCGCCCTAGTGGTCCGCGGAGGAATTACAGGTGGTCAGTAACATACAGTTCAGTATTTCTATAATATCACGACGCATCATGGTGCACGCCATCAGTTTGTCTACAGTACATCACATTGCACGCAGATTGTTGTTACTAGGATGTTCTTTTAAACTTAAACTTTTATGTTGTAGTCAGAAAATTACCAAGCAATGTCATTATGATGTAATCCAGGGATTTTCAACTGCTTCTGTCCCAGGGACTACCATCACTTTTAAAAAATAATTCCTTTTTTAACTTTTCAAAACATTTTAAGATGATTTGAACATCTTTATGAACAATGAATTTAATGGAAATATCTAAAAAGTAATACCAAAAATTCTGACACTCTACTTTTTCAGTCGAAACCCCCTGGATTATATCATAATGACATTGCTTAGTGAGTTTTTGGCTACAGCATGAAAATTCAAGTTAAAAAGAACATCCCAGTAGCAACTATGGCTGCACAATCTGCATGCAATGTGACCAGTGAAGGTTCACACCTCTATTATACAGTGTTCCTGTGGGTGTGGTTGAAGTCGAATTTATGATCAGTGTTGGGGAGTAACAAGTTACATGTAATAAAATTATGTAATTTAATTACAAAATAAAAGTAACAGTAATCAGTTACATTACTTTGAAAAAATGTGTAATTAAATTACAGTTACTTTCAGGACATATTCAGGATTACAATTTCAGTTACATCTCAAAATCTTCTGCAGAAACTTTGGCTATATGTTTAATAATATTATTGTTTTGCCATTTTTTCTTGTGCAGAACATCCTCCATTTACAGCTGAATGTCTGACGCTATTCCGATATGTCTAATTGGTTCTCGTATCATGTTTGAATTTGCAACACCCACTTGCTGCTGGATCTACAGCCTACAAGCGGTCTGAGCTGCAGTTCTGAGGAGGCCTGCAATGCCAGATAGATACAGTCTGTACGGAGCGGTCGGGAAGGCGTCTGGACGTGGCCGCGCCATCTTAAACTGATAGGATAGGAACTACAATGTAGGCCTAGCCCACTGCAGGAAATACAAATGAGCTGTAGTGAGCAGACGCTATATCCACAATCAATCCCACACAAATAGACAACTGCTTATTCTGTGATGTTCGCCAAATGTTGAATGTCAAACATTTGATTTAACAGGCATAGGTATTGAAAGATCAGCATGATCTCACAGTAAAGCGGTGTTGAGGTGTTTAAGTCCAACATGGCTGTGGCTGTGTTGAGGGAGTTTAAAAGAATTTTGACAGCAGTCAGTGTTGAGTAATGCTGTAAGGTTAACCAGGTTTCAAAAACTGAAAATGGTTGACAGTTGAGAAAATTCATTCAAAATGTAGAAAAGTAATCCAAAGGTAATCAAATGTAATTAGTTACAATACTTTGTTAAAGTAATTGAAATAGTTTCACTATTATTACATTTTAGATAGGGTAACATGTAATTGTAATGCATGACATTTCCAACGTCGCTTTCCCAACACTGTTTATGATAGACATAAAGAGAGAGAGAGAGAGAGAATGGAAGAAGATGTACATGAGAGAGAAAAAGGTTTTAATTTATATTCTTTCCCAGACGTCATTTTCATCCGTCGTTTCCATTTGCTTCTCTGCGCCGTGGCGATGCTGTCGTAGTAAATGATGCAGCTGCGTGGCAACGGTGATGCGCTGCTGAAGCTGAAGCCCCAACTGGGAGATTAGTGCAGCTTAAGACATCAGCTCTAATTCGTACTGCTTTAAGAATGTTGGGTCACAACCCTGGAGGGGGGTCTGCAGTCTCCAAAACATACACACCTACACCCCACACTGATCAAGACAAACGTCAGAAACCAGTAACCTGCCATTTTATTGGCAATTGAATTATGTTTGGATTAGTTTAGCACTTACACGAAATTCTTGCAGTATATGCTTTTGCTTAATTTTCAATTTATTGCTCAGTCCTCCCTGATTCTGTGTTGATCATAAGACTGCATTTACATTTATGACATTTAGCAGATGCTCTGATTCAGAACAACTTTTACTGACTAATTATAGAGACAGTCTCCTTGTAGAGATCTGACTTTAAAGGCCTTGCTCAGAGGCTGAATAGTAGTTGTTGGGATTAAAACCTCCAACCTTATGATGAACAATACAGAGCTTCAGTCACCACTGTTCCACCATCGCAGGGTCTTTAACCCACATGAGGCTGAAAAAATATTCTGAATAAGACCCTGAGTTCCAAGTTTGCTCCAAGGAGACTGTCCCTTTACTTAGGAAAACGGAAGCACTGTAACTGCTACCATACCGGTAAATGTCTAAATATTCTGTGATCCAGATAAAACTGTCCATTATGTCAATTTGAGTGGACAGAGATTGAAGTAAAATAACTTAATAATTTGATCAGATCAGATTCAGAAGTCTCTAAACTGACACATTTAATTGTGATTATCTCCAAGTATTTGGACAAATGCTGTTGCCGTTGTGCGATTTGCTGTTCTTCATGCCATGTAGTGTATAATCACATGGCTCTGCACTAACAAATGTTTCTACATACACACATTTCACATTCCTCATCATCAACATCTTCTCATTCTTCTTTAGATGTGTTTTAAGACATTTCATTTGCTTAATTTGACCAAAAAAGTTAGATTTTCTGGAGCAAAAAACTTTCTGTTGTTTCTTTATGATGGCCACGCTGTTCGGTCTTGTTCGCTGTCCAGTCGATAGCTCTGCCCTCACAGAGGGCAAGAAATAAAGGCGAAAACTAAATCGATATTGAATTTAGAGCAAACATTTTTGTGAGACGAGGGGCCGTGTAGCATTTCCAGGTGCGGGGTGTGGGTTTGTGTGTGCGCTTTGTCTGGTCAAGCTGTGGTCAGAGCTGCTGAAACTCTTGTCAGTAGTATCCTCTCTCTTTCCCTGCATGTCTGTCTGTTTTTCTCTTTTTCTGTCTCTTTTTCACACTTTCTGTCTATATCTTAAAATGGAATTGCTAATACATGTGTGGATTTTGAGTTTGTTAATTTGCTTTTTGTAATTCCATAGTTTCTAGTGATTTTTATGTAGTGATTTTTACAATTATTTAGTGATTTTTACCTTTGTGTAGTGATTTTTATGTAGTGATTTTTACATTCTGTAGTGGTTTTTACATTTGTGTAATTATTTGTGCATTTGTGTAGTGATTTTTACCTTTGTCTAGTTAATTTTACATTTGTGACATGATTTTTATGTAGTGGTTTTTGCATTTGTGCAGTAGGTTTTGCATTGTGTAGTGATTTTTGCATTTGTGTAGTGGTTTTTAAATTTGTTTATTGTTTTTTGCATTATTTAGTTACTTTTGCATTTGTGCAGTGATTTTGAAATTCTGTTGTTTCTTTTGCATTCATGTTGTCTCATTTGATTTAGTTTTGTGGCTTTTGTGTTTGTGTTATACTGTACATTTGTAATTTCATTGTGACTTTTCCAAAACCATTGTTTCTTCTGCATTTTCATTGTGACTTCATCAGTGTTTTTCATCACTTTTGTGTTAATTTTGCCTCTTTTGCATTGTGTTGAACCATCTGGGCCACAATAGTTTTAAAGTTTGCATAATATTGGCAGTCCATTTATGAATGTGCAGGGTTTTGGATATGTGGGTTGAGTGTGTAGAGTTTTGTTTTCATTTTGATGAAAGTGTTTTCTGAATTTGTGTAGCATCTACAAATTTGCACAAATTTTTGAACGTGTCATGAACTTTCGTTTCTCTATTTTTACAATTTTTTTCATTGAATTGTTGCTTCTTCCACCACTGTTCTCATCCCATTCCAAACTTCCCATGACCGCAGCCTCAGGGTTTTATTGAGCTCCATAGTGCCACTTCGGTTCCCTAAAGCTACCACCATGCTAGCAAGAGGCAGGAATGAAAGACGTGCGGTAAAACCGTTCCTGACGTGGCGCTCAGCCTCCCGGTTTCTCGACTTAACCTGCTCTCCTCCCCTCGCTCTCCTCCCTTTCTTCTCGTCTCAGCTCTAATCAGTTCCAGCCTGTCTTCCTCTGTGTCAGGACGAGTCAGCACGAACACACACATTCACTCACACACACACTCGTTCGCCCTGCGATCCTGCCAGGCTGTGTGAGTAAACGTGCCAGTGCAGCTGTAGGGAAAGACGGGTTGGCAGGTTGAAAAGGGCTGCGATTACACAACGCTGCTGCTTAGACACAATCATTATGCTTCTACACACACATGCAACACACACTCTTGATATGTTTCTTGTCGGCTGCCTTATGTGTGCTGTGGGTTTTTCTTCACTGCTGTTAATCCAATATATAACAAATACGTACAGTAGCAGTCAAAGGTTCGTACATGCCTGGTTTAATACACAGATATGACACGAACGAGTATAAACAAATAAAATTTTTGAAATGTGCCCCAAAGAATAGTTTTAGGGCTTGTGTTCACCAAACGCGCTGAGAGTGGTCAAAACCTCACTTTTGTGCGCTTTCTCGGCGCTTCTCTCAGTGCTTGCTGTTGCTAAGTCACGAAAAGCGTCATCGGACACTTGTCCAGCGTGTTCGTTCCTATTTCCTGGAAACATTGTAATGTGTTCCTTTGAGATTGGTAGTTTAGCCGACATGAAAGATTATCTTTACAATGGAAAGAAATTGCATCTTTTGTATTAAAAATAGGAGCTGCCAGCGCAAAAACTGTGTTTGATGGAGACAGGCCCTTATGGCTGAGAAACCCCAATGCAATTCAGAAATTAAAAAGGCATGTCTAACAGAAAAAAACACTACAATGAAGAATATTAATTAAACTCGTAACACAGCTGGTAGCGTAACGGTTATGGAGTTCACCCCATGATCAGTTCGAATCCCAGATTGATAAAAGGTACCACTGAGTTACTCATGAGCAAGGTACCGAACCCAAGCACTGCTCCCCAGGTGCTGCCCACTTCTCATTCACGTTTGGGTCAAATTCAAAGGTCACATTTTGTTGTGGTGCACTGTGTGCTGTGCTGTGGTGTGTTCACAATGACAAATAATCATTCACCCAATATCACAAGTTTCCTCACAATACGTCATTACATTGATGCACTCTGACGTCTGCAGATATCACAAAGTCTGCTTCGGTATGAACGAGACAATCACATATGCTGATTTGACATATTTTGTTTGCTGTGCTGTGGTGTGTTCACAATGACAAATAATTACTCACTTTCACACACATGTTTTGGTGTGTTATAGTCTGGGAATGTGTGAAGATCACACAGCAAATGTGTTTGTATCACAAAACACACCGGGATACATAAAATGACCTCATATCTCTCTGCCATAATGAGCATATGGCGCGACCATCAGTCCTAATGACTCCCAGAATGTCACCAAATCTCACAGCTTGTTACAATCATGTAGACACTTGTCTCAATGCTATATCGATTTTTGTCAAAACACTTCACACGTAGCAGTTTGTGGCATAACATAGGGAATTGGCCCTGTGTTCGGAATGTCGCCAGTTCAAGTCCTGAACCAATAAAGGTACTTTTGATGTACTCTTGAGCAAGGTACTGTCCCCAAGCACTGCTCCCCGGGTGATGCCCATGTCAGCTGCCCATTGCTCCTTTTTTACATTTGTGTGCTGTGCTGTGTTCACAATGACAAATAATCACTCACTTAAATCACTTCACAAACATACACCTGAACTCGTCAGTTTCACGTTTTGTGCACAATGCTCTAAAACCACCAAAAGACTTCACACTTCACCCGAAACTGCCTCATGCTGCCACAACTACATCAACATTACAAAGTAAAAGAAAACCAAATGACAAAAAATGGTAAATGCAGTAAAAATACAGTAAATTGTACAAAATATATTTAAAAGATACTAAATATCCCATTCAGCCAAATGTGCAATATACCATAAAACAAAAATACATTACTGTTTTCATGCATTTGCAGATTGAATAGAGTTTATTATTTTTACACTTTTGTACAAAGTATAGATAATTCCTTGGTCCTAAAAACTTGCAATACTTACAAATCAAAATCAACTCTGTTCTAAACTTTAATTCGTAAGCATTGTTCCTAAAGCACTTTACAGTTACAATTAAGCAATTTACAGAGTGATTATTTGTCATTGTGAACACAAAACCAAATGTGACCTCTGCATTTGACCCATCCATGAAGGAGCAGTGGGCAGCTGTCATGGGCAGCACCTGGGGAGCAGTGTTTGGGGACGGTACCTTGTGCATGAGTACCTCATTGGTACCTTTACCGGTCCCAGATTCAAACCAGTGACCTTCCGATCACGGGGCGAACTCCCTAACCATTACGCTACCAACTGCAATTATGACACAGTGTGTAATCTGCTCGGATGATTGATGATTGTGATACAGCTACTGTATCGTGGCACCAACTGTCTGGCTTTTTCCAACTATTTTTCTTTGTTATGTGCATATTTTTAATTAGAAGGTTCGGATATCAGGTGTTGACAGCTAACACATGCCGCTAATTATTATTTACACAAATGTGACTCATCTCCATAACTGCAAAACTGAGTCTGACTCACTTCAACGTTGAAGTACTCATTCATGTCTCAGTTTTCATGTCTCACGACTCGATCTTTCTATCTGTCTATCTTATCTAGTTCACTCACTCATTCTCTCTCTCTCTCTCTACTGTTTTGATCTTTTTTCTTTATCTATCTATCTATCTATCTATCTATCTATCTATCTATCTATCTTTATTGACCTGTCTGTGTCAATCTTTTCTATTTTGCTTAATTCATCAACTCGTCAACTCTTACTAATTCTTTCTCTAAGTCTCTCATAAACTTTCACTTATTTAATTTCTCATCTAGTTTCTCTCACTCTTTCACTCTCTGCTTCTGTCATTTGCCCACTTTTTCATCTGTATTTCCCTCACTTAGTCGCTCTCTCTCACGCATATACACAAACAAATGCATGTCTTTTTACAGCTTTTACAGCTCTGACATAATTATAATCATAAATATGTAACCATATGTATTATATATTTATGAATCTCAACATAATCCTGACCTTGGCCTCAAAAATAAACTCATAGTCTTTTGTGTGAAATAATTATATTAACATCTTATATTAAAGAGAACTGCAGTCACCTCAGTTCTATATTACACACACACGTCTCTCCACACGCGTCCACGTGAGCTGTAAAGTGATATTTCCTCCGGTCCTGGTCTCTCTCCCTGCAGCACCTCCAGCCCCGGCAGCGGAAAGCTGCATCCATATTAATGGAGTGACACACTGTGTTTTCCATTCCTAAAATCCCAGACTTTTCTTATATGGGTCACATGAAACTCCGCTCATGTGGAAACATGCAAACATCAAGCTGGATAAAACACAACTAGCCATCCTAAATGTGCATTCAGTAAGACTTTGAATAGAGAAGTTGGTAGTATAACGGTTAGGGAGTTGACGCCGTGATCAGAAGCTCACCGGTTCAAGTGCCGAACCGGTGAAAGGTACTACTGAGGTACTCAGGAGCAAGGTACTGCCCACTGCTCTTTCATGGATGGGTCAAATGCAGAGATCACATTTCATTGTTGTGCACCGTGTGCTGTGCTGTGTTCACAATGACAAATAATTACTCACATCCAATTTCACCCCTTGGCAAAGACAGGGGTTGAAATCTACCCCCTACGAAATGGGACATCCCGTCAAGAACGTCATATGTCATCATTAGTCATTGGTGATTTTTACATAGGCAGATGTAACATGTTTTTGTGAGATGTTCAATATGGCATTGTCAGCGTTTATTTTTCCATTGCGTGGGTTGCAGCAAACCGGAGATGCATAATAGCAATGGACACCACACGAGCAATTATATTCTGCAGCGTTTTGCGAAGAATACAACAATAAAGCTGAAACAAAGTCAAACTAAACAATACACCGGTTGTTTAAATTTCATTCTTTATTAACAGAGAAATTGCATACATTTGTATGTCACTTTCGGTACCGCAGTCATGTTGCTTGTTTTTCGCAAGGCATTCTGGGAAATATCCTACATTTGGAATGAGCCTCTGAAAAATCTTCATTTGTAGGGGTAGGGACGTGAACATGAACATGCAAAACAACGGGTTAGGGCTAAGGGGTAGGGTCAAGAAGTCAAATGGAATTTGCCCATGAAATCACAAGTTTCCTCACAAGTTATCATTATATGTGACCTGATCTGCCGTAATGAGTCGGAAGTCGGCATTGTATTTATTTAGATACGGGCCGATTATGTTGACAAACATCAAAAATATCGATTTTTCTTTTTTGGTCTTATATGAAAGAAAAGGTCTTCAAAATTCATCTGGTCTCCAAAAAAGAAAAATCGCTATTTTTGTGATGTTTTTCAACATAATCGGCCCGTATCTAAATAAATAGAATGCTGACTTCCGACTCATTACGGCTGATCGGGTCACATATCGATTTAATCTGCGATCTGATGTCTGCTGATATTGCAAAGTCTTTTACGGTACAATTTCCATTCAATTCCATTCAGGAACCAGTGATTAATATGAGACAATATCATATACTGATTTAACACATTTTACACTCAAACATTAATGTGATTAAATAAAGAGACACAGGCCTTAAATACCATCCCAAAAATCTGCCATATGTAAGATTTGTGACTCCGCAAGGCAAAACCAGTCGCTTGTCGCAAATTTGTTCAAAATTGAGTTATTATGTTTTCATGAAAGGGCATAAATCAACCTTCAAAACGATACCTATATCGAATGAATGGGACGACATATGACTGAGATATCAACATTCAAAGGAGTCGGGTTTCTCCTGTCACGCCAAGTGAGAAACGGAGAAATCTGCCTTTGAAGTTGACTATCGCCGTAGCACTCACAGACGCTTGGTGCGGTCGCGGCTACGTTTGCATTTACGGTAGCCTACGCTGCATTCACAGCCACACGGATAGCCTACCTGCGTTAGGTTAACTGAACTCGGGAGACGAAGATGGATTCCGGAGAAATATCTTCACGCTAGTCAACCAGTGGATTTACCGTAAATATTGAAGTAGAGCGGTCAAAACAGAAACTTTTAACATTCTGCTGGAATTGAATTCCTCACCTCAAGAAAGTCACGTTTTTAGGATGGAAAGGGTAAGTTTTTCAGCCAAATTTATTCACAACAGTACAGTATAGACCTTCCACTGTTTCAAAACACTAAAAACAAAAAATCCAAAATTTTACCCCACGCAACATAAACGGTCGTTTTTCTCAGAAACCTCCATTGCGACAAGCGACTGGTTTTGCCGTGGAGGATCATATTTGATAGATCATAAAGTTCTTTTCACAGCGGATGGAAAACAAAGAACTAGATCCCAAAGTATCTTGAGTTTCAGAAAGTTTCTGTTCCTGTTTCCTAATTAATGTAAAGTTTAAAAGCAGCCAGAAACCTCAGTGCTGCTGTGAGGTTTTTTTTGTAAACCGTTTTTTATTAAAAAAAGGGATTTGGATGGTGGAACATTTAAAAAGTTCATCAGTAAGAATGTTGCATAAATTTCATAAAAATAGGCTTTTAAAATCCCTCATTGTTCCTCAAATTATTGTTCAGTTTTATCTCCTGACTCTCTGTTTCACTCACAGCTGGTCTGAAACGTTTTGATGTCTGTGGTTGAGAGATTTTACTTTTAATGATTGCGAGCTTTTCAGGGATTTCTGTCTAGCATTTGAGCATTATCACATTGTTCTCTCTCTCTTTCTCTCCTGTCTTTAAGTTAGTTGGGGATTCTGGGCTCCAGCATCCTTTGATGCTCTTCTATTCTTATGCAGAACAGAGGGATTAGTGCTTCGACAACACTTTACATTACACCCTCTCCCACTGTGTGTGTGTGTGTGTGTTAAGCATACACCAAAAACTAGAATGTGAGCTTGTAAGAGAGAGAGACTGTACAAGAAACAGCATGGGTTTTCTCTCCTCTAATAATAGTGTAATGGGTATGTTGTGATATATATGTACATTTTTATGTTGAAAATATGGTGAAAATTTGCAATTTTTCAGCACAAATCTGTGTTCTGACCTACTCACTTTAAGTTAAATCTGATTTGATTTTTGTTACATAAAATTATACTTGGTACAATTTGCCAAGTTACATAAATTTACCGTAACAAACAATACATATATTTTATATTCAGTCAATAGAGTTGGGGACAAGACCACCTAAACCTAGACTGAGACACGACCAGGACCAGAGTGTGTTGAGACCAAGATGACACCAATACTCTGAACGGCCATGACGGAGACAAGACCGAGACCAGGGCGGGGTGAGACCGGACAAATGCACATGAAAAATAAGTGGAACATGCAAAATGAAATTATTTGACAACAAATAATACATTTTCGATACTTATAATTTCCCTATTGATTACTCTCCAACATTATAAAATGGAAAAAAAAATCCGATCAATTGAAAATGAAGAAATGCTAAAGGTTTTGGTCTTATTGAGCCGATTTGGACTGATTTTGCCCTATAAAATGATCTGCTTTTGGCCTTTCTGGAAGAGAACTACATTTTTGCGCATGGTTGCGTCCCATATGCGTGTGTATACATCGCCAATAATGTTATTAATGCCTTTTTGTGCAATTACTTCAGTTTTTGTGCACGGAATGACTCAGAAATACTTTCACATACAGAGAAATTAATGAAATCTCTGGTAAGCTCAAAGTCTTGTGATTATGACAGTACGTCTGTGGTTTCTGTAAGTTAAAATGATTCGGAGTTATTCAAACATGAATTAATAAACAGCACAAAATGCCTGCGTCAGTCTCAAAGAGTTTTAATAGTAATGTTCTCAGAGTTGTGGTCTCAGCTGGTCTCCAAATAAAATCCCGGGTCCTCTTTGTCCAAATCCATGAAAAGACCAAGTACAAACACGACCGAATCCGAGACTAGACCGAGACTTTAAAAACTGGTCTCGAGTACCACAGCACTAATAAATAAACAAAATACTGTCATTACATATATGTAAATAAAAACATCACATCATTACGTCTCAAATTCATCATAAAGGCTTTTTTTAAAAACTATTTCTTTCCCTTTTTTCCTCCCTTTCTTTCTTCTTTATCTTTTGTATCTACTTGTTCATTCCACCGTCCGTCCATCATTTCCACATCTGCTCTGGATGAAAGCTCTGGGTGTTTTCCTGTAGCTGCGCCGGGTCTCTGGGTGGTAAAGCCGTAAGAACGCAGTGTGTGTGTGCTAAGATGGATTGAGGCTCCTAAAGGTTGTGAGCAGCACATTTGAAATTCAGGAGGCATCGCCCTGAGCAGAAAGCCACCTGAAGAGCGTCTCAGACACCTCCAGTAGAGAAAAGATATATGAGAAGAGGGAGCAGAGGGCCGGCGGGAAGCTTTTTAACACTGTGACATTTCATAAAAGTTTCCACATGTCTGAGTTACTGAGCTCACAAGCAAACGGCGGAGGCTGAGATCCAACAATTTATGATGCAAATAATGTGCAGAATGTCTCTCACATCTTGGGAAGGAGGTGTTGCTGGTTTGCCTATCTATCTATCTATCTATCTATCTATCTATCTATCTATCTATCTATCTATCTATCTATCCACTCATTCTCTCTCTCTCTCTCTCTCTCTCTCTGTCTCTCATTTCTCTTTGTCTCTCAGCTACTGGCTACTGTCTTTTGCTCGCTTTTTCTGCCCATGTCTATCTATCTATCTATCTATCTATCTATCTATCTATCTATCTATCTATCTATCTATCTATCTATCCATCCATCCATCCATCCATCCAGTCATTCTCTCTCTCTCTGTCTCTCTCTCTTTTATCTCTTTGTCTCTCAGCTACTGTCTTTTGCTCTCTTTTTCTGCCCGTATCTATCTATCTATCTATCTATCTATCTATCTATCTATCTATCTATCTATCTATCTATCTATCTATCTATCTATCTATCTATCTACCTGTCATCCACCCACTCTCTCTCTCTCTCTGTCTTATCTCTTTTTGTCTCTCAGCTACTGTCTTTTTACTGTCTGTCTGTCTGTCTGTCTGTCTGTCTATCTATCTGGCTTTTGAATCCCTCTTTTTCTCATTCGCTCCCTATCTATACCTCTCATGAACTCTCTCTTTCACTTCTCTCTCTCTCTCTGTCTATGTATCAATTTCTCCATACTTCTCTTTCATTCCATTACTCCCTTTCTCTTTCTCTCTCTTTTTCACTCAGACTCTTTCTCCCTCTGAACATTTTCCCACTGTGCCTCTCATTTTCTGTATTTGTTTTGTCATAATCTTTTACTGCAGTTGCCTTGTTTCGCTGACCTCATAAAAACATTGTAGGAATTGGATTTCTTTGGTGTTCTTGCAAATTGTTTCCAGTTATACACGCCAACCCGGGCTGAATGTGTGTGTGTAGGAGTGTGTAGCATAGGTAAATATTACTGTTTTTTTTTCATATGTGCTGTAAGGGTTTGTATTTGTCATTATTTACTGATCTGTAGGATAGTGTGGGATTTGTTCCTATGGTTCTATGTCAGATCATGTTCTAGATTTTAAGCCATTTTAAGCATCAGCTGCTGCTTTGCTGTGTAACATACCACACACACTGTCTATTTTTGTATCTGCATGAATAAAAGTTTGGAGAGCTGCATGATTCCACAAAGCACTACTGCATTTAAAAAAAAAGCCAGACAAAGCCCCAGCGGCGTTATTGATTCTGAACAGGAATTGCATTACTAAGCTGGCTAACTATGTGTTTGTACAAGCGACGACCTTCATCCCATTTTTAATCAAGAGCAACGCTAACAGCCATTACATTTCAATAAGGGGGAGAGAAAAAAACACAACGTGGCTTGGTGTCGGGATCATGTGAAAGGCCTTGTTTGGATGTTGAAACGATTTTTTAAAACGTGGCCCGTTTCCTTTCAAATAGATTTATCATCTCTTGTCACTCTGAAAACACACCACAAACATGGGTGGCACAGCCTGTAATTAGTCTGTACGCTTCAGCACTTAAACCTATTAACCGTAGCAGTTAGAGACAGCGAGGGGCCCGTCAGCGCCATTACCACAAAAAAGCAACTTATTAGTTGGGTATTGTCGGAGCATGATGTGCTCTCTGCGGCCTTTTTTCTTTTTCCACCGGCTGCAAAAGAGCGAGACGCAGCCAATTCGCAGCGTTGTTCCCGTAATTGTTCCTCTTTGTGAAAAGGCCCCCTTTATTTTGATGTGATTTTCATCTCGGCAACTCTCATTTTCTGTGCTCTGACTCGTCATCCCCCACGTGAGAGCTTCATGCTCCGCTCGCTGGTTGTCGTTTACTTTCCTCAAGCTTTTGTGCGCATTTTGTGTCCTTTATTCCCCTCGTTTTGTGCCACTTGTACCTTACGTAACGCTCGCCTTTTTTGCAACAGAAGAGCTGTGATGAGAGGTGCTGAGTTGAAGCTAATAAAGCACACAGTAAGGCACAAATTGGGGATTAAAACAAGTACGTTGTCAGTAATTGTCAGTTACCTATTATACATGAGTGTTATTGGGGAAGACGGAACAAAATAGAACTGAAAGTGTTGAGCTTTGAGGATGTGGAGAAGAAGGTGAAGAGTTCTTTGGCGCCGATCAACCAGATCAATACTTGTAGAAACGCCAGCAGTTTGCTCATTGGGAGGTTTGATTGTGAGTGGGAAACCCAAATACTTTGGCCATGTTATGGGATGACAGGACTATTTGGAGAAGACTCTGATACTGATATATTCACATAACATTTCTGATATAAAACCACCATAGACGTTTTCTTCCCCACTTCTCGGGGCCGTTCATTGACAATCAGCTTAACGATCTTGTAACAAGAAGCATTAGATGTGTCTGTCTGTATCCTCTTGGTCATTTTTGTGTTGTGCACTTTGTCTCGTCTCCTTTTATTGAACCTGCAGCGCTCCACGGTCCTTCCCGACAGCACATTGATTAGACAGAGTTGAGGTCAAGCTCGTCTCCCTGTGGACACCTCGGCTCAATCTACTGTAAACTCCGTCCTGACCTCTGATCCCTGTGGTTATCCAAAACCTCGCTTCATTCACACCGACCCTCTGGCTCCTGTTTTCAAAAGTATGCAGTCAAGCTAAAAATCACCACAGCCAATTACTTAAGAGTTTTTGGCTTGTTGTTACTTCATGTCTGAATGGCTGTGATTAAGGGCTGGACAATATGATCTGAAATCAATATCACGATTCATTGATCATTGTACCTCGATATTGATTAATTAACAATAATTATTTTATTTTATATATTTTTATTGCTACAGACAAGGTTTGTAGTGTAAACATGCCCAGTTATTAAAGCTGGGTTAGGCAATTGGGATGCAATTCTTTCTTTAAAATAGTATTAACATATTTTTTTAAATTGTTATGGGCGAGATTACGTCGATTAAATATTCTTAACTTCAGTTTGGATTAAATGATCAGAAATAATCATCCCAGAAATAAGTGACCAGAAATAATTGATAAATTTTCTTTTTATTGCCCAGTGTTTGTGTGATTCCAGTCACTTGATTTGCAAAATTGGTTGGTGTCTAAAAAACGATGGAATTAAAAAAAACTTTCTGACATCTGATTAAATGAATAAATCATGAAAGTTAATGAATAAAAGGTTTGAATTCCCATATTTTTTTTGTTGTTGTTCACTTTGCATTAAAGATGTCTAAAAATAATGCATATGTTAACAGACTAACAGCCTCCATTTTAAATTATGAATATGATCCAACTCATAAATGCTTTCACATTTCAGGAAAGTCTTACCCAACCTCACCATGTCTCCCACGTACATTACAAGATGATAAAGAACACGTTATTTGAGTCAAAGTACAGATACATTTGGTCAATATGACTTCAGTTGAAAGGAAACTGGGCACACTGTGATTTTGCCATCAAAGATGGACCAATTGATAGCGAGCTTTGCTTTCTGGCTTAGTTCTTTCTTAGTCATACAGAACCGGTTAAACGGCTCACTTGTGAACAAGACCCCAAGAGACTTGAATTCCTCCACTTGGGGCAGTAGCTCCTCCCTGACCTGATGAGGACAATCCACCGTTTCCGGCGGAGGACCATGGTCCCGAACTTGGAGGTGCTAATTCTCATTTCTGCCGATTCACACTCGGTTGCGTACTATCCCTGAGCGCGCTGGAGATCCCCAGCTGATGAATCCAACAGAACCACATGCTCTGCAACAAGCAGAGACTCAATCAATTAGCAATCCTGTGATTTTAGTATTTTGATAGCAAATTTTTAAACCCGTTGATGAAGGTTGTCAACAGTGGTGGCCAATAAAAATATTGAATTTAGCAGACACTCTTATCCAGAGTGACACATTTCAGGGACAGTTTCCCTGAGAGCAACTTAACTTGGAGTTAAGGGTCTTGCTCGTAATCATGGTAGTGTTGGAGGTGGGATTCAAATCCACAACCTCTTGGTCCAGAGGCAAGTATCCTCGCCACTAGACCACCAACACCCAATTGCTAGTAACAAATAGCTAGAACAAAAAATAGATTAAAATATATATATATAATTTGTTAAATGCTGCAATATTTTTCAATTATCATTTGCTAATTCTTTCTAACAACAACTACAGAAGTAATCATTTCGTAAAACGAGTTTCCGAATTTTAAAGAGTTTTAAAGGTTTGTTATGAATGCATAACTGTCTCAAATTTCATTTTCTCTTCTAAACCTGTTAAAGGTGATGTTGATTGGCGAAGTTCAGCCATCGCGACCCTCAATTAGCAACCCGCCGTCCCGCTTCCTCACCGATGTTGCCGGTTGTTTTGACAGGGTCCTGACACGCTTTTGTTACGAATTTAAAGACAAAAGCAAGGACCAAAATGCCGGAGCGAGTAATCAGGGTTATAACCAAAAAAATAATAAAGCCCTGGCATCACGTCAAAACTTCCAAATCGTTCTCGGCGCGGATCAAAGCGGCTTTGATGGCGGAGGCTCCTGTACCATGCGCTGGCACGTTAGCCTGAGTGTAACATTTATCATCTTTGACAGAAGCGAATTGCGTAGAGCAAAATGAATTGTTTCAGCTGACAGCTTTGACAGCCAGAGCTGGTTTTAATGGGAAAGCGGCTGATGCGCTTGCATATTTACCGGTGGTTCACCTGAGCTCAGAGCTCGGACTAAAAAATAAAAATAAAAAATGCATGGAAAAAAATTATAAAATGGAGTATGACTTGACTAATATTCTTCTTACAGTCTGGAAGTTCGTCCAAAAGCTCGGTCTGACCCGGGAAGCCGTTAACTGTCATCCTGACAGTTATTCAGATGGGGTCGTATCGGTCTTGGGATTGGATTTTGTCAAACCGCGAGTGGACAGATACAAACGAGGACCTTCGCGCTCTCTCTCTCTCTCTCTCTCTCCCTGGAACTGCAAGATTTTGGGTTTTGGTTGCTCAGTAGAGAGACGGGGCCCGGAGTGAGATGTTGCAGTCACATCTGTCTCCATTCTAGCTGTCTCGGCAGGTGACAGTCAGGCCGCCGTGTCCACTACAGGTCCATTTTCTGATATTCAGGGGCTGATGGGATGGCATCTTGCTCCCAGGCTAACTGTAATGGATGTCCACTGAGTTGGGCTGTACTGAGAGACTGGGTTCATTTTTTTTTTTCCAGTGTCCAGCAAAGCTATAATCCATGATAGTCTATATTAAAGGTTATTTTTTTAAGATATATTTTTACCTCTTATATATTACTAATAACTTATTATTATTATTAATAAATTATTTATATTAGTGTACAATATTTATAGTTGCTGTATTCTTAATAATTCACTTACATTTTTAGTTGTACAAAAATATAATTTGCCTCAATGCCAGGAACACTAGGGTTTCTATGTTGTTATAAGATTCAAGGAAAAACTGGCTCCGTTTCTGCTCAATTTGTCATTGAATAATGTCTAGTTTAAAGGGACCTGCATTTCACAGTTCTCATACAAAAGCAGCTTCCTCTCTTTCATGTCAGACCATTCATCAGCAATGGAGCTTTAAACTGCTGCATAAATAAGCTCTTACAACTACACAACATGTGTTTTGTTACAGTTATATGGATCAAATTGATAGAACATCAGTTTTATACATATTTCTTTGTATTTAAAAATGAAGGAAAACAAAGTGAAAAAGAACTTGTTTACTAAAGCCACTGATGAATTCTTAATGATGTCATGTTTAAAGCACTACCCATGTGTGATTTGGCATTTACACTCTGCACCATTTGCTTCTTGTTTAAAGAATCTGCCTGCAGGGCATCTAAAAATCTTCTCCCATACACCATGTGCTCCACTGTTTGCTTATTTAATGTGCAGTTCTTCATTTTTGCACATCTTCCGAGACTTATTTAGATTCTGCAGGTTGCCTTTTCCATAAAATAATTTGAATATAAGCCCTAGCTAACAAAGAATGTCCCCACAGGAAACATTGGACATAATGTTACATAGCATTTTAGAATTTTCTCTAATCTATATCTTAATTAAATGCAATTTTACTGTTCCTTGTGATGAATTATGTTGCAGCTTTATTTGCAGATTATCTAAGGCAATTACAAATAAGCATAAATTCTAAAAATCATAAATCATGACAGCAATTATGGCATGAGATTTAATATATGATTTGATTCCTCTTTTGTCATGTAAAAGTAAAAGGAATAATAAAATTGAATTATTCTGCATATTTAAATCTACACCTCTAGGCAGCTAACACCATTAACATGCCAGTTGGCAGTTGCTATAAGTCAAATTATACTGAGCCACTTTTTAAAATAATTGTATAATAGGAAAATGTAAGCCTCATATTAGTGCAAATACATCAAGCATAAAGTTCAAGCAAACAGCAAGCCACTAACATTTCAGATGTTTCATGGCCAGATGCAACAGAACCAACATCTTCTGCTGCGTCAGACTTCCGTCCACATCTAAAACCTGGAGCCATTGTCAGCAATCTTCTTGCGGTTGCCTCCACGTTAACAAACACAACCAACTCAAATGTGCCATAAAAATGTTGCACATACGCTGGAATTGTCATATGACTGCTCGTGTTATTTAAGGCTGAATTTTTTCCTTCTGCATAATTTAAGTAGTGATGATTCATCATTGTGAACACACCACAGCACACAGTGCACTACAACCAAATATGACCTCTGCATGTGACCCATCCGTGAAGGAGCAGGGAATCTTTTAACTAACCCGCAGGCTTGATGTGGGTACAGTACCTTGCTCATGAGTACTTTAGTGTTACCCGTTACCAGTCCGGCGCAGACAACAACCCAAATTATTATTATTAGCATTGTTTGCAACTTTAATTAATACCAGGAAATTATCTGTATTACTCCAAAAACAGTTGATATCATATGCTTTAACACTTGTACTCAAGTAGTATTCTGATGGGGCACCAATTAAATAAGAAATTAGTGCTATACACTATACACAAATACTGCACACAAACTTAAAAGTACTAAATATAAATTGCAAATAAAACCAAATGGCTTTCTTATATGTAACAATGGACATGGAAAAAAGATGACTTGCAGGAAATGCTTTAATTAAAAATTATTATACCCCACTGAAAGTCATATATGAATTATATAATTATAATACATTAAATTAATATACAGTTATATATATATTAATTAATATGCTCTATTTATTTAGTTTATTCATATTAACTATTCTCTTTTCTTCATGTATGAAGAAACAGCACTTGAGCCAGTTTGTCAGATTTAAACCCTTGATCCTCGCTGCCAATTTGGCTTTGTTGTGCCAGGTTATGCGTCACAGCCGTGTAGAGATCTAGATGATGAGATCGTTCATCGTTCATCGTTCATCATTCATTCATTCATTCTTCGTTCGTTCTTCGTTCATTATCCCCCATTAAAGTGTTATATTTATTTCGTGCCGTCATTAATGAATTGGATTTTGCATCACTGTGTTATTTACTTTTTAGTTGTTACTGTTCCGGACAGACAGTGCTGTCTGTGACGCTAGACTAATTTATAGCCGTTGTCAAGGAGAAACTCGGTGATGAGTCAGATGAGTGAGTTTCTGCGTTTGTTCGCTGCTGAGCTCGGCGGCAATGCTTTCACAATAGAAGGATAGGTCGTGACACACAGAGACGTGTGTGTGTGTGTGTGTGTGTGTGCGTAAAATGAACATCAGCAATGTCACTCCCTCCTGCGTGTGTTTGCTCTTTCTCCATTGCAAACTTCATTCTTGTTTTCAGCGCTTTTTTCCTAACGTTCTCTTTTTGCACAGTTTCAAAAGTTCCTTTTCTTGTTGCTGTTCATACTTATGTGCAAAATGATTAAAATAAAAAGTTCTCTTGCATTGGCAGGAGGAATCGGGCAGGCCTCCCGCGTAACGGTGATTTCTGAACCACCAATCTGGGCGATAAAGGGCCATAAATTCTGACTTTTAAAGAGAATATAACCTGCTTAGGTTTCAGGGATTTTTTAACGTAGGTTGTTTGTTTTTTTTTCTCTTGCTCTGTGTTTTTCCGTATCTCTTTTCCTCCTCATCTCCCTCTCTCTTTCTCTACCTGTCCGTCTCTGTCATTTGAAACTCCTAATTCATCTATATGTCGTCTCTTGGTGACTCTTGGTCTATGTTCATTTCCCTTTCTTATTTGACTGTGGTTAATCTATAATAATAATATAATAATAAATTTCATTTAAATGCGTTTCATTTAAAACACTAAAGGACACCTCTGAAACACAATCCTTTGCCATCATTGGACATTATATCTACTGTATATATATATATATATATATATATATTATAAACTCACTCTCTCTCCCTCCCTTCGTGCATGGCTTTGCTCATCTGCAAATACCATGTCACATCACAGATTGATTTTAAATGTGTGGCCAGAAGGACTAAATTGATATACAGGACACACAGATGAGAGAGGAGGAGATGCGTGAATATCACATAAGGTGAATTTTGTGAGGGAGGATGTTGAAAGTAGAGAGAGAGAGAGAGAGACAGAGAGAGACAGAGAGAGAGAGCATAGTGATATAATGGGCTGGTGATCAATAGCTATTCCTGTCTTTCATCAGGAAGCTGGTGCACAGTGTTTCTGACTTCAGGTCAATGGTTAAAACTACTGAGAGAGAGGTGAATAAGCAGAGAGAGAGGGTTTGGAAAGAGATGGGGTTAATAATTTTGGAGCAAGAATGTGGGGAAGAGAGAATAAAGCAAAAGGTAAGTGTACACAGTAGAGTGATTGAGGCGAACAGGAGGAGAAGAGAGAAATGAAGGCAGATTTGTGCTGACACCTGAAATCATTCTGACAGAGAGCATTAACTCAGCGGCAAAATCAAATGCTAACAGAAGAGAGAGAGAAATGTGAGTCCTCATCTCTTAAGCCAGACACTGTATGCTTGTCACACTTTTACTGCAGAATCTGACTGGTGTTAGTAAAGTCGCTCAGTCTCCGACAAGAACGACGGCAAACTGAAGGGCACTGCGTAAAACTGATTAACATGCTAACCTGCTGCCATGGTTAGGTCTCATGACCAGAAGGTCACCTGTTCAAGTCCTGGACTTCTAAAGGTACCACTGAGGTTCTTATGAGCAAAGTCCCGTAGCCAAGCACTGCTCACTGGACACTGCCACTGCTCCTTCAGGGAAAGGTCAAATGTAGAGGTCACATTTTGTAGTGCCGTGCTGTGCTCAGTTCACAGTAACAAATTATCACTCAAACCTAAACACTTACAAATTGCTATTCACTGTGACTAATCATAAGGGTTTTAGAATGACTAGAGACCAGTCAGTCTTCCAGTTCTGCACATGTCTATAAAATATTAATAGAAACCTCAACTAAATTGTCAATTCATACACTTTCCTTCCCTTACATGTAGTATGAAAGGTATATTTAAAATACATGTTAATGCAGCAAAACGTCTGCTTGAGCCTGAAGGTTTGCAACATAGAAAATGCTTCAGTTCCAATAATTTACAATGTCATAAAATCAGCTGATATTTTTGTTCTGGAGTGTGCTGTCGGTGTTAATAAATTCAAATCTGCACCACTTTGGCTTTGTTCTATGTGCTGGGTCTTTAAAACTCTAAACCTTACTTTCTGTCTTAGCGTGTTTGACCTAGTGATGCTGACTGGGTCTTTTATGACTCCTGCTTAAGATTTACCAGATGGTGACAGTGATGTGTTGTGTAATAGCATTTTATGTGGTATAACATCTATATAAAGATTTTACACTCAGCTGCCACTTTTTTGAAACCTTTTCCCGCTGCTTGCTGACCATTACTTTGAATGAGAACTCTCTACCCTCTTCTTTTGCAGCTTTTTTGGCTGCTCCTTCTAGGGGTCACCACTGAGGAGCATTGTACATTGCACATTGATTTGGCAGAACTTTTACACCTACATTTGTCTAGGTTTGTTTCACTGCTCCCCCGGACTTTACTCCAGCCGCCCACTGGAGGGCACCCCGTCCTGTCTTTTGTGTCTAGTATGGTATGTCTGTCAATTCCCTCTGTCCTGCCCCTGTGTGTCCTGATTGGTTAATTAGCTGAATTATCTGTTACACCTGAGTTTGCTTAGTCCTTTGTTTGATTTCTCGATCTGTTTTGTTTCATTACTGGGTCCTGTTTGGTCTCTACCTCCAGCTTACCCTGCTCTGTTGATCAAGTGGTTTAGCGTTTAGTATCTTATTTCATTTAATCATTTAGATTAGCGTTTGCATGTGTTCTAGTTTCGTTAGATTCCTATTTAGGTCTGTTTCTCCTTTTGTCCCTGTTAGTTCTGACTATACCCGTGTTGGTATGCTGTGTTTGTGTTTTCTAACAAAGTGATTTCTGTTTGTTGTTTTGTGGCCATTGTGCCTGGTTTTGTTTTTGATTTTAACATAGAGCTTGCATTGGTGCCACTGTCCCGGGCGTCATGCTAACTAACATACAACGTGACGGTTTGATACCAATACTAGAAATGCCATGACTTCTTCATCAACATTAAATCTTTATGGATGATACATTTTGTCCCTGTTCATAAACCTACACATTTATTATGGTGTTAATTTTACATGTCTGCCATTTTATGGGTATGTTACAAGGACATTAGTGGACATTATAGGGACAACATTTTTCAGCACCTTTGAAGAAGACTTCAAACTTAATACACTTTTATGCAGTCAATGTCAGTACAGCAAGTGGCAAGATTGGCTCAGTCTATTCCAAATAACTAACAATGAATAGAAGTGAGGAATGTGTATAGTTTCACATGTATTCTACATACATAAGCAATCTTTCTATTACTTCTACATTTGTTCCTCAAAATAAAACAACATCCAAAAAGCATTTTTAAATATTTGTTGCCTAAACCAATATAAAAATATGAATAATGAATCGTTTTCTGATTTTTCAATTTTATGCAAAAAAGTAAAGCAGCAAGGAGCACTTATTTTTGGATTTTGGAGTTGTCATTGCAGGGAATTGAAATGGAAGTGACATTTCATGTGGTTGATCATAATATCAATGTTTTTATCATAGTATGTAAAAATGACTGCCATGTCACACCACTTGCTTTCATAAAAAAATCTAAAATGGAAAGGACATGAGAGGAGATGACTAAAAAATGTTTAATGGTTTTGTTTTTAAAGTGAAATAAGAAATAAATGAATGAGACACGGAACGGTAACAACAGAAGAAAGTTACAAACACTACAACAGAACATTATGGTATTTATTTTTCCTCAAATGGAATATTTTCGCCTCCCCGGCGGCACACTAAAAAAGCGATTCGAGTTGTTGGGAATCTTCGTCGTTTTCTGTCAGCTTTCTGGCGTTAAACGCGGGGCGTGACCTCAAGAGAGTGCAGGTCAACAAGAGATCAAACTTGGCCTCATCGCATACTTATTCCGCTATCGAAAGCTGCCCTCCTTTCATCCCCCCCAAGTCCCTTGCGGATTGCTCTGCCGTCAAGACAAGGCTTTTAAGGCGCAGTACGGGAGGAGTTTAAATAGAAAGTCAACTCTCCTTCCATAAATGTGGCAGAAAAAAAAACCTGCCGTCTCACCTTTTATCACTTCTCAAGTCAAATCCCATCAGAACATTCTGTTCTAACCGCTGCGCTCTTGGGTGTAGGGTCCAATCGTTGAGGCCTAAAATGATGTTCCATTTGAGTACAACTAAATCCTAATGCTGCTGGATGGAGCAGGATGGAACTTCATGTCCTCTGGGATATTTTGTGAAGAGGGCGCCCAGATGCAGGGAGTTGACTGAAACAGTACTCTCTTTTATTTGAAAAAGTCCAAACAAAGTAAGAAGACAAGACAAAAGGTAAATGCAACAACAGCCGGACGGCAAGCTTCGTACCCAGCTCATGGCGTAGACATCTTGGGTGAGAGGAAATCCAAACCAAAAGAAATTGGATTGATAGGCAGAATTGACAATGGCAATGATATTGATAAAATCTTATCAATTCTCACCCCTAAAAGTAACATAATCAAACACAGGTAAATAATCATAATAATTCTCATGCCAACAAGTGAGGAAGAATTGACAAACCCTGGCTAAATTTAGTCAGGATGTAAAGAAGATACAGGAAAAGAAAAAGAAGCCTTGTTCACCCAATATTTTCATGAAATTTTTCTTAAACATTTGCGCCAGCATCCTGGAAATCATTACAAGCAGCTCTTAAAGACATAGATTCTATTCTTACATAAGAACGCCAACTCCAAATACACAAAAACATTGGTGAATGTCAGAATCTTGTGAAGACTGTTACCCAAATGGGGTTTTAGAACAAATTTCATCTTAAAACCCGGTTGATGAGATAATATTTCCTTAAAAGGGATTACACTATACAACTTAATCCTCATGTCTGAGAAGCTGTTTATGCTTTTTGTGACCCAGTTGCGTGATTGCAGAATAACCAAGGAAAAAAATTGAGATATCTCACTACATTCCAGAGCATTATCTATGTTATAAACACATTTTAAAATCAGCATCTGCTCCTCCGCCTCTCTTTTCTGTCTCTCTTTGTATGAACGAGAGATTATATGAATGAAAATGCTTGTGATCTCTAAGCTACTGAGGCTCGCTCGTGTAAGCCGGATAACGAGAGCTTTCATGTGCCCACCTGAAGCTTTTATTGTCCCGGCCAGACAAGACAAGGGTGGCGGCATTTAGAAAGAAAGGGAAAGAATATAGAGGTTGTGCATTTTTGAATATGTATTGCTGCCCTTTATGAGGGCTGAACACTGCGAGGGAGTGGTCAGAGGAACTGGGGCATGAAGTTAGAAGAACTGGCTGCAGGGAAGGGAGAAGTGGTGAGCAGATACTTCCGATAAAGCAGGAAAAAAGAGGGCTAAAGACCTCTGTTTTAAGCAGACCCCTTCACCGGTGAACAAAGCAAACAATCTGTAACCAGATCAAACAAAGGGTAAAACCTAGCGAGGACTGGACAAGCGAGCTCACAAATTAAAGAGCTCACTTAAATACAGAAAAGCCCAGATAGACAAATCAAAGCCAAAGCAGAGTGCTCAAACAACATAAGCGTGAGCATGCAAACCCAGAAGTCAAAACCAAAGAAACCTAATCGAGACATCATAGACCGAACTCCTCCGAAAATTTTGACTCACAGCAAGCAGTTGCTGTTAACTTTTAGCGATATTGCCACTGAAATTGCAGCAAAGTCATGTTTTCACATGCAAACTTTGTGCACCTGAAGCATAGTGTCCCAGAATCTCTTGATGTACCTAAGCATTGGGAGGTTTCCATTTCACCTGGAACCTACTGGGCTCAGCCCAACCCTGAAAAAACAACCATTGGAACACCTGAATTGGTGATTAGGACGGAGTGTCCCAGCCACTGCAACCAATATAGTGTATATATATAGTGAAATGGACAGCTTCAAAGATTACTAATCATAAATTTGTTGCACTTTGATAAAACTGAGCTTGTGGCTGCGGTGTCCATTTTGAGAGTCTCATTCATAGCCTCGCGGATGCAATAAATGACAAAATTCCCCTTTGAGAAAAAAGAAAAGAAAAAAGAGAATGAGGCCGAGAGATCTGTGTGGGAGAGACAGGCGTGCCACTTTGCTGTAACACAGACACTAAGATGAAGACAAGTGATTAAGTGAGGAAGTCTGATGAGGAGGAGGAAGGGGAGGAGGAGGAGAAGGATGAACATGGAGTGTGTTCGGGGGAGTTGGCGCTCAGCCAGAACTCTGACATGAGCAAGGGGCGAGATACTACACTCACACTCACTTCACCACTACAGCAAATGTAATCTCCTCACAAAGACACACTTTGTCTCGTGTGTGTGTGTGTGTGTGTGTGTGTGTGCATGCGTGTGTGGCAAAAGTGGAAAAAGTAAGACATAAAAGTCATGTTGTTTATGAATAAATATATATACACACATATATATATATACTGTATACAGTATGCACTATATATATATATATATATATATATATATATATATATATATATATATATATATATATATATATATATACACTCTGAGCGCAAGGTGGGAACCACACAGTCTACGTAAATAAAACAAGCACGTTTTCTATAGTAATTTTTCCTCATGGGCCCCCCTTAATGTCCCCACAAAACCCCAAGAAACAGATAAAAGTGATTTTAGGGGCATGGGCAAGTGATAAACAGATAAAAGTGATTTTGGGGTCCCCCTGTCACCGAAAATACATGGCCCACACACACACAATAAAACTCACATTCACACCTTATGGGGCCAATTAAGAGTCTCTAATTAACCTATATTGCATGCTTTTGGACTGTGGAAGGAAACGGAGCAAACCCACGCGAACATGGGGAGAGCATGCAAACTCCGCACAGAAAGGCCCTACAGCCGACCCCAGGATCAAACTCAGGACCTTCTCGCTGTGAGGTGGCAGCGCTAGCTCACATGTTGACAAAAAAAATTCCTTGTTCATAGGAAAATGTCACAAAGTATTTTCATTATTTTGAAGTAACTGTCATTTTTACAGCATCAGATGAACACAAATCCATGTTTATTTTCTTTCTAAAGCCTTTAGAATCACAGGTCCCCATAACATTGCATGCGCTTTTAGTCCCTGGAATGTGATTATACAAGTATGAGTGTGTTTGCATGTGGGGTGTATGTTTGGTATTAGAACTTGATGATTTGATGTTGAGACCATCTGAATGTGTTTTGGAACGGTCTGATGTGAACAGAAATCTCAAGTGGAGGCCTTTATGAAAATGGGATGTTTTGGTCAGTTTATCATCTCAGACAATCAATTTTCATGACAGCTTTGAAACGATGTTTGTAATGCATCATCTGCTGTTCATTCCGAAAAATTCCCTCTCTGTGGTCGTCTTGCTGACGTATTTTTGGATATTTATATTGGCTTGAAAGCTAATCGTATCTTTTGAAAATATTAAATGTATTCAACATTCTAAAAACTTTATCCATTTCAGTAAATGGTTGGGATGGTGGATCATCTAGTGGTTATGAAACTTGACTCAGGACCAAGGGACTGTGGTTTCGAATCCGACCTCCTTACAGAGAACACTTGATTAGTCACGTTAAAATACAACAGAGAAAAATGAGTTGACCTCAGAGATGAAGGAGATGAAGCAAATGTATTTCAGACTGATGCAATGCATGGCTTTAAAAAAATAAGAATAGCAATATTATTTCTTAAATAATGTTGAAATAATAATAAATACTATTATTTAAAATTTCTATAACGAGAAACATTATTACTGTGGTGCTCATAAATGAAAGGACATATACGATCTGGATGGAGCGGTCATAATGCCACATGGCCACTGTGATGACAGCAGTCAGTACTGAGATTATGAGGACAAAAGAAGCATCTCTCCACATGGACTACAAGCACTCTGACCTAAATCCATAGGGGGAAGTGGGATGAAAGAGGTAGTCGTGAGGGGTTTGGGGAGGCATGGGTTGGTTTCTGGAGGATATGTCTGACCTTACACAGGCCATTCTGCTGGGACAAGCAGGGCCTCTCTATAGGAACAAATGGGTTTTGTGCTGTTGGCAGTCTTTAGTGGCTTGTGGCGCTCGGAGGCCGGCGGAGATGAAAGCTCTGAGGATGCCATTCACACCCTGCTCTCAATCCCACGAGCGCTGCTTCTTTCAATGCTCCAGTCATTTCCTGTCAGCTTTATATATCTCCAAGACTGGCAGAGCGATCGGCTGCCCCAAAGTGCTGCACTTTACCCGTGCACAGAGGCGGCAATTTGATTTAAATGAATGCTGTACTACAAAAAATACATCAACACAGTGCAAAAAAATATTTGCACTAACATGAAATTTGGGAAATGGATTAAATAGTTGGAAATGAATCTGAATTTATGACTTAAAGGCATATTTATATGACCTTGCTCTTTATTTTGCTTATTTAAAAATTCTGCATAAATATAATTTAATCATCCTAAGAGCTTGAAAATTAAAGCCTCTTTTCTTTGTTTACCAGACTACGACTACAGTTGCCTGATTTCTACAGGAAGAGTCCATGGTTAGTCATTGATTTTTAGGCATAATTGTTGAGTGTTTTTGAGTAAAAAAATATGTTATGTAATTGAATATCATTTCTGTCATGTTCTAGATATAGAGATCTTGTTAGCGCAAACCACATCACTAGACTCTAACAGGTGTTATCAGTGTATGTAGCTTTAATTGGAGCGTTCTCTTCCCCTCGTTTCCTCACGTTTTTTGCAGATTTTTCATAAGAAGTAATGTTGTTATTGGCGGTTGCTTGGGTTGTAGGGCGTGTTGGCAGATGTGCATTCAGACTGAATTTCTCTGATTTGCTGTCTGTCTTATTCTTCAGCATGAAGGACAGATGACTGAAAATTCTCTGTAGAAGTTTCTTTGAAGATTTCTGTGAAGTTCAAGATTATTCCAAGTGATGTGTCTGCAAAATGAATGTCTTGGTGTGATTGTATATTTTGGGGAGAAGTCAAGTTGAGGTTTGGAGCAAAAAATAGGGAAATTTCCAAACAAACAGATCAGAAAACGCACATACAAAAGGCACAGCATTGCACTATAATTAGTCCATAACATTTATGTACTAAAAAACAGTAGTAACTTATGGCTTTCTCTTTACCTGTGCTGATAGCAAGTGTAAGCCTGGCGTCAACGGGATGCTTCAAAAATGTACTTAAATTAATTTGAAACATCTTTGTTCCTATTAAGGCCAAAAGGGATGCTGTTTTATGCGCTAGGTCCCAAAGCAATTCCAGCAATTCTTGTATGTTTTTTTTTTAGATCTGAGAGAAACAAATGACTTCAGACACTTCAGATTTGATCAATGCAACCAGCCTGAATCTGACATTGACAGAAGGACAAAGATGAAACCAAGAAGTCACTTCATCCTCAAATGAGCTTCATGACAACATCATTTCCATCCGCTGACATTCAGGATTCCTGCAAACTCATTACACTCATTAATAGTTGCACAATGACAATGTTAATTGAGTTTTCTGAATAAAGAAGCACTTCACATGTGAGTCAAAGGCTGTATCACTCACTAATCTAAGAAGACAGTTTATTCTTAAAAACCTAAAACCATAATTTTTTCAAACTCTTCTTTAGTATTTACAGAACATGCCAAATGTAAACCTCATGCTTATTACTGGAAAGCAATGTCAAGTCCAGAGTTAAGCTACATAATTACACAAAAAAAGGACCTGTGTACCTTCGACCATAATGTTGGCAAATACTGACCAATTTTAAAGTCCACAGTTGTGACTATTTTGGACTAAGTGTAAAAAAAAAAATCCAATTAATTATACTAACTTACTAAACACTAAATGGACATAAATGGTCATGTTTTTCCATCAAGGTTTGAGTTCTGAGCTTTTGTTCTGTTTTTATTTGTTGTGTAGCGAACGGGTCTGAGGTCAGAGTGGACATTTCAGAATCACAGTGGTCAGCATTAAGCTGAAAGGTGAGATCTGAAGGACGCCTGGCGCTTGTAATTACGGTTAGAAAATGATATGAGGCAGTAATCATATCGCAGCTTTGTCATGCAAATGAGCACACAATCAGATTCTGATATGCACCAGAAATAGCTTAGCTACTTAACCACAGCTGGACGTATAGACACCTTTTAAAGGGACAACCTCCTGAAAGACATTAATGAGACTAAAAATACAGGAAAGCTGCTAGAAACTTCAAGAAGGCCTCCAAGAATCAACATTGCAAAATTAAAGGGTGAACTCAAAGGTAAGCTAATGGTAAGATAAGGTAATGCTGTTTGTTGCGCTGGCAAAATGTATATTAGATAGTTTTAATGCCGCCTTACTTCTACTGTTGATTTCTTTCTGCCCCGATTCAGCTCACGACTGACTTCATAATGCAATAATGATTCAGTTGTGTTTGTAGAGGACACACCACATCTCTGCCACTCAGCGATAGTCAGGGGCTTTCAACGCATATTCAACATGCTAATTTAGATAACACTCTCCATGAGGACGGCTGATGCATACTTAAGTGCTTATTTTATTTAACAAGAATATAAATGTAATAATAAAAAATAAATCCATGGCATATTTCTCACAAATCCTTGCAGTATCTAATACAATGTCAAAAATCTCTTGAATCTTTGACCCCGTTGCTTCAGGCTTGTTTTTCAGTCAAAAGTAAAGGTACAATATTTTTCCTTCATGGAGTCATGAAAGCATGTTAAAAACAAGCATGTTTTAAAAACAATTTCGTATGGTATTTATCTAAATTAATCTTTTCCCACATTATTTGTTTAATATTCAGCAAACTGCTTTGCATGGAGATCAGTGTTTGCGTCTGTCCAAGTGGTCATTACACTTTCCTGCTGGTTTCATCCGTGACAAACATTTCTAAAGCACCTGTAACTAGTCATTTGACCTCTTTTGTAATTCTTTTTATCTATTAATTTCAGAAAAGACCTATTCATTAGAGCTGTAATATTCGGTTCCTTTTTAGGATTCGGCTCCCTCTGAGTCACTCACTAAACTGATCCGGGTGTATGAGTCACTTGAGTCACTTGAGTCAGTATTGCCAAATTACCAGCTGAATTGTTTGTTTATCATAAAAGAAAGTATATGTGGCTTGTGAATGCATGAACTTCCAAATAAATGACAAAGTATCAAGACAAGGCTACCCGAGTGGCAAATATTTATCTTCATGTAGATGAAGTTAACCAGCAAATTCACTCATGACTGTATGTGCTTCGAGGAGCAGGTATACTTGCTACTATGGCTGTATTGATCTTGTAATGAGTTTGAGATCGCAGATTTGTGAGTCATGAGTTATTTAATGGATCCAGGTGATTCACCTGGGTGAGTCATGAATCAACAGGCTCTACTATTCATTACCTTTGTGTCTACAGCTGGGGCAGTTGGTAGTGTAACGGTTAGGGAGTTGGCCCTGTGATGGAAGGAAAGGTTGCTGGTTCAAGTCCTGGACTGGTAAAGGTATCACTGAGGCACTGCTTCCTGGGCATTGCCAAAAAGTCTGCCCACTGCTCCTTTATAGATGTGTCAAATGGAGAGGTCACATTTAGTTGTGGTGCACTGTGTGCTGTGGTGTGTTCACAATGACAAATAATCACTAACCAAAATGAGTGCAAGACCAGAAAACTGTTGCCAAGAAAAGCTGTTTATCTTTATTGATCATATAAAATGAACTGCTCAAACTGCGTTGCAAACTGTATCTTATACCAACCATGTCTGATCAAGCAGGATTAAAAAAACAAAAACATGTCGTGCATGAAAAAGCTTTTTTAAAAGTTTGATATTACAGTGCTATTACCATGCTATTACATTTATAACTAAACATAAGCTCAGGGTTTAAACATTAACTAATAAACAAGCTATCAGTTACTGTTTGTTTAATATTCATTAAATATACATATACGCACACATAAAGCAATATTTAAAGTGATATTTAAGGATCCTTCTAACTTACAAATTACAATGAACCTGAGTCCTCCTGCATGATTTTAATCAGATGAGTAGATTAATTTTCCTCTCATGTGTGAGGAGGGGTGACTGCGGTCAGCACCCTGAACCCCGGCAGGCCTCATCACGGTGATGCGCCACCAAGCCTTCCTTCATTACCACTCGCCCAACAAAAAAAGAGGACCAAATCTGTGGCTCTTCCTGCCTCTTTTCTTTGAGAGTAACCTTGGAATCACGCAGAGACTCGGCTTTAGCTGATTGCTAACGGGAAGCGCTCATCAGTTTGAGGACTGACCTTGGCGTGCCGTGATGACTCTCCACCTCGGGAGGCTCTTCGAGAAGGGGCAGGTGGAGGGATCTCTTCACCGCTGAAGCAGCTGCCCTGGACACTCCTACTGTTTTAGACTTTGAGTCACGTCTTTTTGGCTTCATCATCAGCATCTCTTAAAAACCAGTAAAGTAAAAAGTCTGGTTTTAATGTTGAATATATGTTGGGTTGAATATATATATTTTTAGTGATATTTTTGGTGAATGGTTTATGTTTAAAGGGGCACTTTGAACAGTCTTTAAAATTTTTTGAATTTGGTCTTAAATTGATGTTTTATATGTTGTCATTTAAGATATGGTGGGTGGTATAATGATGGTGGAAATTTAATTCTGAATGCAACAGTGGATGAAAATATCAACCTGTTTCTGAAACTTTTTATACGGTAAAGGTAGCGTACGTTTAGTTCGCCCCGTGATCAGGAGGTCAAGGGTTTGAATCCAAGACTGGTAAAGGTACCACTGAGATACGATCAAGGTACCATCCTGTACCCATGTCGGCTGCCCACTGCTCCCTCACAGATGGGTCAAATTCGTTGTGGTGTAATGTGTGCTGTGCTGTGGTGTGAAAATGAAATAATTAATCATGAAATATGTAAGAAAATTGATTTCCTTATAACATGGTCTCTATTGCTAATATGTTACCAAGCGATCCTCTCAGTGTCCTCTATTTGCCTTTTGTAACTTAGTTGAGATTTTTATTTGTCAAGAAGGACACTAAATTAAAGGGGAATGACGTGAACTTGAGGTCATAAATGTTTATGCTTGGCATCAGTGACTGTCTTTTCTCAAACTGTGGCCGTTATCTGGGTTTAGCCCGATCATCCAACCAGCTGGCCCAACAAAACCCGACTTTAATGATTTTGACGTTCCATTAGCCGAGGGCACGTTAGCCTCCTGACCATCCGTGCCCCGATTCTACTGTGCCTTGCAATTAATTTATTTGAAATGGACGTCTCTGGTCAGCTGGAAAATGTTTCTTTATTATTACGGACGTGCTCATCGGGCCATGGCCAAGCTTGTGCGGATGGGACTAATTCAAGTAATTGTTGCTGTCATGCATGTGCTTGGGAGACGCCTTACTTTTATAGAGTGGTTTCATCAGACTGGTCCAGTGCTGTAACAGTCCATATTGAGAATATATAACTTCAAATCGCATGCTGCAATGTTGGCATGTTATACTCATCTGTTAATCCAGGCAAATAGAAAATTATACTGTGAGGCAAAAAATGAGACCTCTTTATCTTTGACCATAACAAAAATTAATTTCAAAAATTATTTCACTGTTACATTTAGATAGCAATAGCATCCATGATTACAGTTGTAGTTCTCTTCTCTTGACTGCTGCTACTATATTTGCACAACGTTTGAACTTTGCTTGTACATATCACTGATTGTAGTTGCTCAGTTGACTGATGGTACGATGTTTGCACAAACTGTTTAAATTATGGTACATAGATTGTAGTTTCGATACTTGCACATATAATGTATTCCTCACCTTTAACTGCCTCAATGTTAGCTTAGACTATATAAAAGATACTGTTTTACTTAATAAACAGTACAGAAATTTTGAAACTGTGTTAGATCTTGTGCCCATTGGGTGTAAAGGATCACAAGCGTAGGCTGAATACGGCATGTAACCTAATTGTCTCTTTTTCTACTTCTAGTTTAAAGTGTATATTTTATATTCTATTTATATGTTGCTTATTCTATGTGCCTTATTTGGACTTTAACTTTTCAAAGTTGTTATTTCATCCACAACACCTTAAAGTGTTGCTGCAACATCTTGCAAAACCTCAAAAACATGTTAAAAATTGTCTGTCAATGCAATGAACCAGTGGTGTCAAAGGTGGGCATTTAAACATTCTTTGTAACTTGTAATTGCAAATGCTGATAATTGATGTCAATTTTAGTTTGTTCACGATTAAAGCTGTCATAACATTAATATTAAAATGTCACTGTCATTTCACAATATATTGCAGCTGCTCATTTAAGGGGTGGTGGGAAATATAATGCTTTTAGGCTAATTTACTTTTAAATGCCACAGTAAAAATATTAGCTTAAATTAGGTAAAAAATTACAGCTCCATTTTTCTTATTCACAGTGTACAATATATATACCTGTATCACATGGTATTTCAAAGTCAACTCTAGAGCAAACACAGTGCTCTGTTTCTAATGGATCCCTAACCCAGAATTCACACAATAGCAGCAAATTCTGCACTGTATTTATGAGTAATAGTATGGTATAACCGGCTGCCTACAGGATAAGATATCACATTAGCGTTCAAGTTCACAGTCACATTCATGCCGTCAGATTGTCACAGTATCACTTTGTCAACTTGTCAAGTTGTCAGAATGTCACGTTGAATCCCCTAGTGCTTGAGGATCAAGTTCACAGTGTCTCAGTTTCATATCATCATGAAGTCACACTGCCACAAAGTCATGTAATTATGACTAGAGAGAAAACATTGTCACACGTCTTGCCTTTTTGACAGACAAACAATACACTCACTACAACAAAACTGTGGCAAGACACAATGCACTTGTGGCACCATATTGTCATAGACATTGTTTTACTGCAAAGTTCACCTGATTTGTAATATTGAACAAAACCATATTAAAGAAATGATATAGATGTTTAATGGTTTTCAGATTTTTGCTTCTATATTTGATCATTTTGATTATTTTCAGTTTAAATATTACTATTTATTACTTGTGTCTAATTTGCATTGCACATTTAACATCTATTGCACAATGTTGTCCATGTCCTTATTACAAATCAAAGACATGTTAAATTATGTTTGATTTGACAAAACAACTTTCATTTCAAGTTTGATCAAATCAAATATTATTTAACACATCTTTAAGCACTCACACATTGTCCACTTACATTATGTATTGCAGTGTCCTGTATGTTAAGACAACAATGAAATTCAATTTTAAAATTTTTGATTTTAAAATAGTAGTGTCATATTCATGAATTTTACCCACAAAACTCATTTTTGCTCTTTTACATTAGTGCCACCTGAGCATTGTGCCCACATTTTCCCTATTGACACACTGCTCAAAGTTCTCTTTGCAGCCATGTGAAATTGTGTGCAATGCTTGGCACGTCATTTAATTCTCTCGTAAGGCTGATTTCCAGTCTCAGAAGCCAGTGGCCAGATGTTGGCAAAAAGGGAATAATACAGGTAATCCAGAGCAAATAAAAAAAAAAACACAAGTGGAAAACCAACAGGGATCAGTGGCAAACGTGTTAGTTCAAAAGAGCAATGCAAGAGGTCATACATAAAAAAGAACAAGGCAACACAGACAGAAATCAACATACAAAATGACCCAAAACACACCCAATCCAGTGACTCAATCCACTTAGATATGTTCTGGATATTTTAATGAAGTGAAAGTGAGTGATTATTTGTCATCGTGATCATACCACAGCACACAGTGCAGCACAATGAAATGTGACCTCTGCATTTGACTCGTCCGTGAAGGAGCAGTGGGTTGCTAACAAGGGCAGTGCCCGAGGAGCAGTGCTTGGGGATGGTACCTTGCTCTTGAGTACCTCAGTGGTAATGTTACTGGTCCTGGGATTCGAACCGGGGACCTTCTGATTTTAAAGGATTTTGAAAGATAAAGACCATATATAAAATCTGTTTGAACTTAGTATCTTAATGTCTACTCCCTAAGTATATTTAGATAGATCTGTTTTTAAGCTATGTCATATTTAACAACCTTATATTTCTGAATGTCCACCATTATGGAGTCACTTTGCTAGAATCAAATCTGTTCACATGGGAAATATGTCTCTTAGATTGTGGGGTTTCATATCTGCATATCTGCAGTTGGTAGTGTAACAGTTAGGGAGTTGTCCATGTTATCAGAAGGTTGCTGGTTCAAATCTTGGAGTGGTAAAGGTACCACTGAGATACTCATGAGCACTCATGGACTGCTCCCGGGGCACTGCCAAAAAGCTGCCCATTGCTCCATCATGGATGGGTCAAATGCAGAGGTCACATTTCATTTTGCTCTGGTGTATTCACAATGACAAATAATCACTAATACAAAAAAGGAACAATAGCTAAAAACAGAAAAACCAGCACACCAACGTATCACCCACTCCTGCCTCTTTTCCTGTCCTATATAATGTCTTAAATACTCGCCACTCTCTTCTAGTAGAGCATGCTGGGTTTTTAAAAAATGCAAAAAAGCCTACTCTTGGATCCGAAACCATCAGAACCCTCTGTCCGACCAAATCCAGGCAGTGCGAGTATAATCGGCTTAATTCTTGCAGAATTTGGAGCCAGTAACTAGTAGCGTGTGAAATGCATAAACACGTCGAGTCCCAATTACAAAAGAGAAGAGAAAAAGCCTGGGTTTCAGCGTGAGACTTCTTTTCCTGGACTCATATTAGACAAGGGATTTCAACTGCACCCAAAAATGTTGCTGAGCCAAGGAGGCAGATCAAAGGACTTAAACACATGTTTGTAGTCACTGGTTCAGACTTTATGATCGAGCACCGGCCCGGCTCAGCCCAGACTTCATTAAGACAAGGTCAGCAGCTCCTACCTTGACCCTAAAAACCCTTTGTCGATGCCTTGTTTGCGAGGTGTTATGGCCTTGTTTCGGGATTGCAGAGCTCAGGCCAGGCGACTGCTGCGTTCTCCTCTTTGATGCTCTGCGTCACTCCGTTTCTCTCCTTCTGTTTTTCCTCCGCAGGCCTCACCACAGCCAGTGCCCTTTTTTGATACCTCTCAGCAGAAGCCGGACGACTTCAAAGGCGACAGTCCGGGCACCACAAGCAGCACTGTGTACCACACCAGAGAACCTGCGTTTGAGCCGAGCCGACTGACCCAGACCGGGGCGAGGTGAAACGGCAGCAAGACGTCTCCGCTTTATAAACTTATTCATTCATTTTGTCCACCTGTCGCCCTTTCTTTTTTCTCCTCCACATCCTTAAGGGGATTGAGCGATCACTGCCGAGCCCTTGAAGTGTAAATGACAATGGAGGACTGTGTCATTAGCAGTCTGTGTCATTCTCCGTATAAATCCGGCGCTCCGTGATGGGACGCAGGTCCACCCTGGGTTATCCTTTAACCTCCGCACTCTGAAAACTCTGGGAAAGTTGGCAAGAAAAGTTGCTTTGCTCATTGGTTTTGGGAGTAGTTTAAGACTGCAAAATCTTTACTGAAATTTATTTTTGTAAGCAATTTGAGATTTGACAATGTAAGATTTAACCAGACCTCCAGGATTTTGCAATGTTGCGATCGCAACTCTTAACACACTTCATTCCCAGCAAATTCATTACTACCATGCAATTTTGGCCAATTACTGCAACTTAACTGCAATTTTTGTTGTTTTGTTTGTTGAGCCGTACATCAGCGAACTCACTTCCTTCTTACATTTAGAAGACGCAGGAAATGTGTGATAAAACGTTTACCTCACATTTACCTTCAAAAATAACTAAAAGATTAAGAAGAGAAACAGTAGTTTTATTTCCTTCATTTAAATAATTGTTAAAGAATCATTGAAAAAGGGGGACAAATTCGCCATTTTTTCTGCAACTTTGACTTGCTCCCGCAACTTTATTGCAACAAAACGACTAAAAACACCACATTGGTGACTCTAGGGCGGCACAGCGCCACAGTGGTTAGCGCTGCCACCTCACAGCGAGGAGGTCCTGAGTTTGATTCTAGGGCATTCGAACGCCTGTGTGGATAAGACCTTAAAATGTTGCAAATGCACTGCCAAACTGATCTCACTAAAACCCTCTAAAGCTTCAGCGTGTTTCATTTTTATCTGTATGATTTAGTTTGAATTGTTATAAATCTGAAGCAATTTTGGCCTCCCTACAGCTTTAGTGAAACACATTAAATCAGCTTGTTTTCTAACTTTTCCAATGGGATGTCACTGTGTGGTCTGTGTTTGTTAATGTGACTGTGAAAAAATTGCAATAAATCAATGTTTCCTAATCTAATCTTCGAAGACTGTCCACATTTTTTGCTCTCCCGCGGGCTCACGGAGAGCCGGAACAGCAAACATTTGGAGCATGTGGTTCGTCCCTGGAGGCTGAATTGGGAAACTCTGCAGTAAATTATAACTGTCATCCAACTGTGACATGGGAAGCGAGATGATCTGAGAATATTTTCTAAACATTTAATCCTCAGGTGTGCTTCTTCCATATCCATTTGCCAAATTGCAATAAGCGCACAACAGAGTAACACTTCCACTTTCGATACCTCAGTATTGACATTCCTGCATCTGTAACAAGCCAAGAAAAATAATCTATATTTCTGAGTCAATATGCTTTTTATGACTTGCTTCTTCTCATATTGGTAATAAAATGACACTGCAATGACGTTTATTCAAATATATACATCATTTATAAGAAGAGAATGTTTTATTCTGTGCCTCATTACAAAGAGATGAATAGTTTGTCAATGAATGTGCAAAGGATATTAAACCCAAGGCGGGTATAAGGCAGAAAAATCAAAAGCAGCATATTTCCTGAGTTTTGTGTTTGTTAGCCATTTAACATCATGTTTTATCATCAATTATAGACAGTTTGGGTTTATAATTCCAAAAGTAAGACGATTCTACAGTGGCCGAGAGAGAGTTCAATGTAACTGAAAACGCAGTTGGTGGCATAACAGTTGGGCATTCGCCCCGTGATTAGAAGGTCGCCAGTTCGAATTCCAGACCAGAAAAGGTACCACTGAGGAACTCATGAGCACAGTACCATCCCCAAGCACTGCTCCCCGGGTGCTGCCATGTTAGCTTCCCACTGCTCCTTTACAGATGGGTCAAAAGCAGAGTTCACATTTCGTTGTGGTGCCGTGTGATGTGCTGTGGTTTGTTCACAATGACAAATAATGACTGGTTTCCACGCCTTTAGTGGCATACAATCAAAACGCTTGTGACCATCCGAAAACAAGGGTCGGAAACAATTCCGTTGTGTTTTGTGTATTTGCAGCACATCTGTGAATGTGCAGCACGAATGTTAAAAGTGCAGCATGTTTTGCCATTTTGTAGCATCTTCTTAATTGCGGTGTGTTTGCATGGGCGTTCTGAACTTGATTAATACGTTTTGTTGCTTTGCAACACATTTTATTTTGAATTGTATAGTACTCTCTCAGCCACCACACAATACTAAGAGTTGGCACATACTATTAAACTGTTATTACCGCAAAATGCAATAAAAGTCAAATTTAAGGGTTCTACCAATCGCTGTAGCTGGCAGTTACAAGGTTAATTTGCATGCAATTTTCACACACTTATGTAAATAAAGCAAATTACTTGTCAGTGTTTAATGCGGTATTCTTTCACTCGCTCGTATGAGCAGCCAAAAGTAAAATGGCTCCAGATGGTTGTGTCCTGTCAGCTTTTCTGCTTTTAGCCTTCGGGCAGAAGAAAGGAGCGATTTGTGTCTGCTGCAGAACGAGCAAATCTCTCATTTTTCATGTCAGAATTAATTCATTATTAAAGAAAATTTTAGTTATGTATTCATTGTTTTCTGCCAAAATAGAATGTTATATTCATATTATGCACTACCAGTCAAATTGTCTTGCTAATAAGAGTGCTCAAGTAGTGAACATCCTGTACATATTTTGTAAGTAAAGAATATTGCATTTATTTTTTGTTAAGAGTAAGTGAGTTATGTGCATAGACATCTGTACTGTACATTACATGTTGACACTGTGTTTCATGAATGATGTTAAATTATAATCGTTCTGCTCTATGGCCCACTGAAACATTACACACCTGCAAGAGTGGAAAACTACAAGACTGTTATTCCTCAGTGATTTCACCAAACACATCTATTGTTCCTGTCTGTACAGGAAATGGTTTATAGACCAATTGTGTCTGATTATGAAGTGTGTAAAAAATATGTTCGTTTATTACAGCTCATACACAAGGACTGCTGTACCAACTACGGGGTAACGGAAGGACGTCGGTTTGAATGCCGAACTGGTAAAGGTACCGCTGATGTACACATGAGCAAGGTACAAGGTGCACCACAACAAAATATGATGTCTATCTGTGAAGGAGCAGTGGGCAGTGCCCAGGGAGGACAGCTTGGGGAGGGTACCTTGCTCATGAGTACCTCAGTGGTACATTTACCAGTCTGGGACTTGAACCAGTGACAGTCTGATCACGGGGTGAACTCCTGTGTATATATAATATAATATCTTATATATCTCAATAGCTTGACATTGATATTATAGATTTATTTTAGAATCACTAAATCGCTAATTTGAATACTGAGTACTGTCTAAAGGTAAAGGAAGCCCTTGGTTTTTGATCTACAGTTTATTACACTGCTAGTACAGGGATATTACTGATGTGTTGACATTAAAGCAACAAAGCTTAAAAATGTCTCATCATTTAAGTATTTCTGAAGTGTTTGTGTGTTAATGTTCTTCTCCAGCAGAATGTGTGTGTGAGTGTGTTATTACTCGTGTTGTTCAGTTGACTGGACAAACTACACAGTGGTCAAACACTAGACTTGAAAGAGTAAGCATGTGTTGTGAAGGATAGCGGTTGTTGCTACAGGTGTGTGTGTGTGATGAGGAGGTGTGGAAGCGACTGGCTCTATTAACTCCCTTATTGCACACAGCTGTTTAAATCTGCTGCAGAGTGGAGGAGTGTTTGGCTCATTATTCATACGAGATGAAACACAAGAAACACAGAAACATCTGAAGAAACACTTGCAGTTTCACCTCCTGTACATCTGTCTTGTTGGCAGCGTAACAGTTTGGCAGTTGACCATGTGATCAGATGGTTGCCGGTTCAAGTCCCGGAGCGGGAAAGGTACCACTGAGGTACTCATGAGCAAGGTACCGTCTCCAAGCCTCTTTATTTATAGCTGTTGTTACCAACTCACACATTCACGCTCTGTCTTCCTGTCTTTTACCTTCTTTTTCATTCTGTTTCTCTCATTCTTTAATTCTCGCATTGTGAGGCACTGGTTCATTTTCTCATCTGTCTATTTCACTTTCTTCCTCTCTGTCTTTCATTCCGTCTATTTGTCTCTCTTCATCTCTCTCTCTCTCTCTCTCTTTCTCTCTCTCTCTCTTTTTCTTTCTTCTTCTTCTCCTTCGTCTCTCTCTCTCTCTCTCTCTCTCTCTCTCTCTCTCTCTCTCTCTTGTTATCTCTGTCTTTCGTTATCTCTTTTTCTTCTTCTTCTTCTTCTTCTTCTTCTTCTTCTTCTTCTTCTCATCTGTCTCTCTCTCTCTGTCTCTTTCTACCTTTTCTTTCCCTTTCTGAGAGGAAGAAAAAAGTCTACTAGTTTCCCTCAGCGGAGCTAATTCTTTAATCAGTGTGTGTTACACATCTACATCCCACACACACACACACACACACACACAGGGAGGACTTCTCAACACATCCTCACTCATTCCCTCATGTGATATTTTTCCCCACATCCACTCATGAGGCGGCAACCTTTATGACAACTAACTGTCACACACACACACACACACACATTTCACTTCCTAACTTTAAAGCCCATTGTGTGTAAAAAGCGTCGTTCGTCTGACCTCAGCACAGCAAAGGGATGGACGTGTCAGACCTCAATCTTTACACCATTACGCTCCACTTAGGCCTGGTAATTGTCTTCATCTGATGCTGAATGATAAAGTGGACTACAAATGCCCGATTTGTCTGGGGGTCACGTACGCCCCCCTAGGGAGAAGAATCACTCTTCAGTCGGTGCATCGTCGACTCGCTCTGCTTTCACCACAAATGAAGCCCACGTCTCAACCGCAGCGCGAGTGTCTTTCTCATTCTTAAACTGCCATCACAAAAAAAGGACAAAGCGGAGCCTATTTGTTGAAATGTCGCATTGCTGCAGTCATCAGATTAAACCGTGTTGGAAACTTTTATGGATTTAAACATTAGTTTTTTCTTGCTAGAATTTGCTGTTGCCATTAGTGATGTGTTGGTTTCAAGCGAACGTTGGGAGCTACTGTTATACCATTTGGATTTGGTGACCAGAGGGATGCTGCGTCGTAGTTTCCTCCCATTTATATTTACATTTTACAGCATTTAGCAGACGCTCTTATCCAGAGCAACTTACATTTATCTAATTTCAGTGACTCTCCATCTCTCTCTCTCTCTGTCTCTCTCTCCATCTCTCTCTCTCTCCAACTCCATCTCCATCTCTCTCTGTCTCTCTCTCTCTCTCTCACTCATTGGTACAGGCTGCATTATAAGGAAATTAGAAGACAACAAATTAATTAATCGTTAATTAACTACAACAGCGCTACAGTATTGGACTTGTAACTTTTTACATTTTGCTATTTCACGAAGCAGAACCAGAGAAACCAGCGGCATCATTTCTTCCCTAGCCTCAAATCTGTTTTTTATTTATTTATTTATTTTTATTGCTCTTCATCTCCTACAAATGCAAATGCAAACATGAAGATTTTTTCCCAGACATAAAGCCAAACACTTTCCGACACGTTGCCACTCTCCGGCTAGAAAGACAAACATTCCACAGCAACAATTTTCTCTCCCACACTCTGAAACACCAACAGATTGACACATTTTAGCCTGGAGACAATGATTACAATTGCATGAGATGGATGTTGGTTATTAGAGGCTTGTAGTGGGTGTTTGGAGCTGCTGTTGGGTTTTTCCAGTTTTTTTCCTCCTGCTTTCCTCCATTCCTGAAGGAATTCTGTCCCACTCCTCATTGTAGGATTTTTACATGCCAATATTTAATAATATTATCATCAACTGTGGTTTCTTTTATATTACTTTGGTTTTATTTTTGCTTTTGTTGGACTCAGATTTAGAATTTTTGGAAAGCATGGAAGCCCATGGTAGATGAAAATCTGGTTTAAATTGAGGTCACCAGCTACTATCCAGCAGAGTAATATCATCATCACAGCTTTTATCCCCACATCGATGATGAAGTTACTAGCACAAAACATTTTGTCCCAGCCTTAAAAAGCAAGAAAAATTAAGGCACCCTCTAAAACAGACGTCTTCACTTCATTTTAATCACTCAAATCAATGACAGACGATGAGTCAGAGATTGATTATTTGTCATTGTGAACACACCACAGTGCACCACAACAAAATCTACATTTGACCCATCTGTGAAGGAGCAGTTTAGACTAGACTTAGGTCTAATTGCAGACTGTACTATATACCATTTGAACTGTTTTCTTGAACATAGATTAAAGCTGAGTCTTGGACTAAATTGTAGTACCAATGGAGATTACCCACAAAAAAATCATAGATAGTCTAGGCTTAGGCGTAATTGTAGAATGGGAAACATACCTTATGAGCTGGTTTCATGAACATGGATTATAGCCTAGTGTTGGACTAAATTGCAGTAGCAGTGGAGATTACCCACAAAAAATCATAGCTAGTCTAGGCTTAAGGCCTAATTGTAGACTGTACTATATACCATTTTGACTGGTTTCTTGAATATGGATTACGCCTAGTCTTGAACTAAATTTCAGTACCAATAGTCTAGACTTAGGCTTAATCCTCAACTGGGAAATTGGTCCTATGAGTATATTTTTTGTCAGATAACCTTTTGAATGTCCAAGGCGCAGCATGAGAGATTAAAGGTTTCCACCTCTAGCCCGGTCTGAACAGACTGGTGTTGCAGTACAAATTTCTTCTACCAATGTTTCTGGTCAAGCATCTGGTCATATAAAAACCGCTGTGCGAACACAGTGCTGAAAGATCTTCAGAAACAATAACAATCAAACATTTTTTCCTGGGAATTCAGTGGGTTTATTATGCCTCCTCATCTTGTCTTTTACTTTCTCATTTGAGAGACAATTTGACATATGCTATCCAGAATCGAATTTCCTCTATTTATGAGAGCATTTTCACTTGTCAGTGTTTTGCCAGAAGGCCTTCTTTGTCATTGCAGTGATAAAGGGATGGTTTCTGTTCTCTAACATAAAACTAATGAAGGAGCTGCTTTATCCTTCGACATTTATCCATTTCCCACTTATCATTTATTTGTTTCTAGCCATTACCATTCACCATTCAACTACTTATGCTATTATTTTTCTTCAGATATTTATAACTGACTGATAATTTATGATAACTATGTTGATGCAAAGCACAAATTGTACAAATATTGTACAGATTACATTTACTAAATTACATTTAATCATTTAAACTCATATTTATTTAACTTGTTCTCATAATAATTCAAATAAAGCATCTGAGTTATATAATTGTTTATTGTTCAGCTTTTTAATAGTATGATAATTGAATAATACTGTCAGTGTATTCAGTTTTTTCTACAGTAAAATGATATACTGATAGATAAAAGTAAAAGTATTATAAATGTCAGTACTGATATACAGGTTCTGCATGGTTGTTCTGACCTTGCACAATACACTTTAACTTTATCCTCACAACTTGCAATTGTGCAAATATATATATATATATATATATATACACATATACATATATATACATATACATATACATATATATATATATATACATTGTCTCTTTAGTAGTACAGTAGCTCTAGGGTGCAATATTTCATACTGGGGCTTATATATATATATATATCTATATATATATATATATATATATATATGATATTATTATAAATACTTTAAGTTTCACATATATTTGTGGTTCAAGATACTTTCACGTTGTCGTTTTGCTTGTATAACTATGTGTGTGACAAATAAAATTACAGATCTTAAATCCCTTAACACTTGCTGTAGAAAACTGAATGTTTCATGTTTTTGCATATAACCTTATTACAGAAATTACTGATACCAGTCTTTCTACATTTTCATTATGCTCCGGGGGTCATGGGGATCCAGAGCCTGTCCCGGGATTGTGGCAGGCCGAGGTGGGATGAACCCTGGGCAGGTGCCAACACACCGCAGGGCACACACACTCCCACATTCACACCTTTGTAGACTGTGGGGAAACCACAGGAAAACTCACACGAACATGGGAAAGGCATGTGAACTCTGGGGATCAAACCCATAACCTTCTCACTGTGAGGTTAACCACTGCACCACCACGCCACAAAGTCTTTCTACATTTTATTTTAAATTTTGATTCTGGTTTTAACACCACCGAAAGGATGCTTCCACTTTTCCATTGGCATTTATAACCTGTCATCTGTCTAATGTTAGATGTGCTCTCTCTACTGTAGTTATACTGTATAGTACAACCCATAAACTGGGCAAGTTATATTTTGATGCATTCCCTGACATTTTAAACAACAGATTTTATGTTTAATTTTATATTTATAGTGTTTATTTAGAGTTTTAAAGGTTAATTTAATTCACTTGACATGTGAATTGACAAAAGATGAAGAAAGAGTCAGCCTTTAAATGCACCAACACTATACTCATAATTGTGGTTTGTGGCATTAAATATTTTTACTGCTTTCTTAGGTTACAGATCTGGAAGTAATGTTTTAACAACTCTAACTCTAACACACGAGAGCTCCAGACGTCTTACAATCAGAAGTTTAATGCTCGGATATGTGAAAACCCATACAGGTATGTACAGTGCATACAAAAAGTTTTAGAGCAGGTGTGTGAAAAAATGCTGTAAACAAGAATGCTTTCAGAAATATAAATAATGATTAGTTATTTTTTATCAATTTACAAAATGCAAGTGAGCGAACAAAAAATCTAAATCAAATCAGCCAATTTGGTGTTACTACCTTTGCCTTCAAACCAGCATCAATTCTTATAGGTACACACTTTTTTAAAGTCAGGGATTTGTAGGATTATAGTCATTATATTATTTTGTAGGATTATAGTCATTATATTTATTTTGTAGGATTATGGGATTATAGATCTGTGGTTAGTTCTCCAAGATGTTTGGAACAACCTACCAGCGAGTTCATTAAAAAACTGTGTGCAAGTATTACCTAGAAGAACTGATGCTGTTTTGAAGGCCAAAGGGTGATTTACACAAATATTGATTTGATTTAGATTTCTCCTTTTGTTCATTCTGCATTTTGTTAATTGATGAAAATAAATGATTAACACTTCCATTTTGAAAGCATTCTTTGTTTTACAGCATTTTTCACACCTGCCTAAAACTTTTTGCACAGTACTGTATATATGTGTGTACCATGTTTTTATGTGTTGTGGGGAGCTTTCTGGGCCTTTTTGTGCCCATAAAATCACTTTTTCATTTTTCTATGGCTTTGTGGGGACGTTTGAGAGGTCCCCATGAGGAGAAATGACTTTATAGAAAATGTACTTGTTTTAGCAAGAAACTAAAAAGAGGTAAAAGATATTGCATTTTGGTTGCTGGAAATGAAGGGTTAGGGTTAGGGTTAGGATTAACTGTAGAATTATATACAGTACATCTAGTCATTAATGGGAGTCTATGGAATATCTCCACAAAGATAGTATAAAGTTCGTATTATTGTGTGTGTGTGTGTGTGTGTACTCTGGCTGACATTTTGGGTTCAGTTCTGACAACTGTGTTACAAACGAGAGGCACTCAGGTGTGATGTTATGGGTATAATGCATAGAGATAAGGTCAGTCTCTCAGTTGGGGCTCTGAAAATAGTCTGGGGAAAAGGCCAGAGAGAGTCGTTAGGGATAAAACCACAACTCCTTGTGGAAAATGTAATGTCAATTTCTTCATCTTAAATCAGTGCAAAACTAACAGGCAACGTCAGGTTTGGTACTGAACCAGATGTTTTGGAGACTTTATGAATGATACAGGCAGGCTTTTTAAATAATATTGCGTTAACGTCCATGAGAGTTATATAAATTGCAAGCAACACATCAAACAACTTTTATTTTTAACCTGTTTTTTTTTGAAACTATTATTGATGACATTGTGAGGACTATCTATCTAACTGCAATGTGTCTACAGTGTGTGCTAATTTTTTCAATTAATATATTTTTTGCATTTTGAATTAAATTTGCAAGAAATGTTAAATTGTCCATCACACCTTAAATATGTGTAATTTGTTCAATATCTTGTGAAATAACATTAGATACATGACAACTTTAATAGTAAACAAGATAATTCGACTAAATTCACCAATTATTATCCCTTTTTGCAATTTTGAGAGTGATGTGCAATATAAAAATCACTTACACTTTTACAGTTTAATTGGAGTGCAATGGTAGAAAGAAATGGTCAATATCTGCCAATGTTATGTTAATATTCATTTTGTAGAAATAGGGAGTTGTTTAACTAATTACTCACAAGTTAAGTTTTTAGTTAACAAACCTTTCTTGCATCTCAAACTTTTCTCCAGAACTGCTGTTAACTAAAACCGGCAGTAGCAAAAACTAAAAAGTTCAGCAAATGCCATTTCTGCAGCTGCTTCTCTCATTCCTTAGAAATATTACCCACGGTAAAAGACCACAGTATAAGGCTGGACGAGTCAACATTTTAATCATTTTGTCATTTAATTTTTTTTTACATTTTCACAAGCTAGGAAGAAATATGTCAGAGAGCTGAGGAGACTTTTATTTATAATAAAGAAGAGTTAAATTCTCCATTTAAATGGCCAGTATGATGTGGATGTGTACAATATTCTTAATTTTGCCATTTACCATTCTCTGACTTTCTGACTTCAAATTAGGCTCAGATGCCAAATGTTCACTAATTACACAAAACACGAGGGACCTTTCCTTACATTACCTTACATTACCTTTATAAAACCGTCCGGCCCATGAAATTCTCCAAATGTACAAGATAATTACCTGAAACTATTATTTTTATTACTGACATGTTTTTATATGCACATGCTTTTATGAACTTGTATTATAAGACTTTTACCATGCTCAAAACTTCTCAATCGGGCCTGCTTGATTATTCGAGATCATTCTAGCAAATTACATTCGATTTTTGTTAATATTTCTGAAAGAATGTACTGTTAAACAAGCCTTAAAATGTCTTGAAATCCAACTGTGAGCTAAATTGCATGCGATAAAACCCTGCAATTCACCAAATGAGCAGAAAGTACATGAAACTATTATTTTTGTTACACTGACATGGCCAAAAGCCAGCCAAAAATATTAAAATACAAATTGAGTAAAATAGATTTAAATTCTCTATTAAATGTTTGTATTACAGTTTAAAAGGTGAAAAGACTCATCTAATGCCAGAAAAAAGTTTGATGTCAGAATGTTCAAAGAAAGGAACAAAAGCAAGTTGAAACTACAGCTAAAGCTAGATAATGCTAAAAGTTTCCATTAGTCTGGAATTACTCACATCTTTTGCATCAATTTGTGGCAAGGCGACCACTTTACTGTAATTTTTAATTTTTATTAAGAAACTAACAAAACATATTCAAAATGTATGCCACTGTTGGTTGGATCAAATCTCTAGTTAGGATTCCTATTTTCAGTTAGCTAATAAATGGTCCAAACTTGTCAATAATAAGCCCTCTCCGATGTTTTGTGTACTCAGTGTAGATTTAGCTCAATTTGAGGTGTACAACAGCAACAGCTGCTGTAGGAATTGCCCCATCCATATCTATTAAATCTCACTTTTCCAAAACCTTTATTGCAATTATTCTGGCCCATGCTACGTTTATACCTCTATAAGTGTCGAAACCAGGTAGCTGGGCAAGAGTCTCATGATATAGAAATAAAAGACACAATGCAAAAGATACAAAAATAAGGTATTTTATAACCATTATTTTTCTTATTTTTCAGACCGTTAAACAATAGAGTTGTATTCAGGTAAATGTACTACACTTTGGGGTACCATTGGGGCAGCAGTCATTCCAGATGTTAGCCTACTTTTAAATATGAATTATACATGTTTACATAAAAAAGCAATATGGCCTCATAAGACACTGCAGCATCAACCTCAAAATTCGGACTCCTCTGCTCTTAAGGTCGTTTAGTCCCTTATAAGTAAATGCTTCTGCTTTTATATAATATCCCAAGGTCCTGTAAATAATGCAATTACAATGCAATACGTTCTTCAAAAAGCCACACACAAACCATAAGGATCATGTCATAAATGCTTCAAATGTGCACTGGCTGACGTGTTTTTATACGCACATGCTTTTATGAACTTGTATTGTAAGACTTTCGCCAGGCTCTAAACTTCTCAAACAAACCTGATAAAAATTGTCCCATAGTCATTCTAGCAAATTACATTAGATTTTTTATTTACCATAGTGACACAGCCATGACCCATCCCATGTGTAACTTTCTGAATATAGACTTACAATACAAAAAAAAAGACTAATATACATACAAGACCTCAGGTCGTGTTTTGTTTGGACTTGGGGTTTAGTTCCTCGTCCTGGCACAGTCTACTGCGAGGCTATAAAGAGTGTATGTGTGATGTACCACGGAGGACAGGCGTGAAATTGAGAGTTGGGGAGTTGGGGTTTGGGTCTGGCTCGAGTGATGATGAAAGATTAGGGTCTGGTTGATTAGAAATACTGTCCTGATGATGACTGTTCTCTGCAATGAGTTTATTAACTCTCACTGCTCAACAGGCACTTTCACACCACAGGAACGTTTTGAAGGAACCAGAAACATGTTTGAGAAATCAGGAACTTTGGTTGCTTTTTCTGCATGAAGCTATTTAAGAACTTGGAGTTTTTGATGCTTTTATACTGCACCAATTTTCTTAAGAACTTTAAAAACTAAGGCTACTGTTGCTTTCACATGGTACATTTTGAAAAGAGAATTTTGCAAGCTTATCAGAAACTAGAAAACTTTTGACCCTCGCTTCTTTGACAATATTGCGGTAACAGGAATGTTTTTAGCAACTGGGTTTTAGGGTTTTCCAAGCGAAAGAAATGTTTTTAGGATTTTGGGACTTTTTTCATGTTCACACTGCAGACACCAGAAACCCATTAGGAACTAGGAACCTTTTGTTGCTTTACGTTGCCGAAATCTTTTGCATGTACCAACAGCATTTAAGGAGCTAGAAATGTTTTGATTTCACTACTTTCATGAACTTTCTGCAAGAAATTCTAAGAAACTAAGGAATACTGTTGCTTTCATATGGTACACTTTTGGAACTAGAAATTCTGTCACTTTTATATTGCAAGAATCAAAAACTTTTCAGAAACCCTTGCTTCCTTTGACAATGCAAGAAACTTATTTAGGATAGAATTTCTGACCTTTGTTGCTTTGAAAATACAAAACTATTTTAGAAACCAGGAACTTTGTTGCTCTCTGCTTCAAGAAGGTTTTTTGAGACTAGGAACCTTAAGTTTGCCAAGAACTTTCACAATATACCTTGTACAGGAGCCAAAGCGTTTTAGAACCTAGAAACTTTTGTTGCATTCACAACTTTTTAAATAACCCAGTCCTTATTTTACGTAACTACATACTTTTGCCACTTTTGTACTGCAGGAACTGTATGATGTAACGAAAAACTTCTTTAGGAACTAGTAAGTTATGTTGACTGTGAAGGAAATTCTTTGTAGATACTTCCTGAGCCATTTTTACTCAAGGGTAGGTACTTCCAAGTCAATCTGGAATTTAAGATTTTAAGAATACAAAAAAGGGCATAAGGTCCTTAGCGTTTGTTTATTCCAGTCCTATTTGTGAGCAGTGAAAGGAACACACAAAAAGTTTAGGAACGAGGGACTTCAGGAACTTAGATCTAGGAATCAGGTTCCTGAACTTTGGTGTGAAAGCGCCTTATATGTTAAAATGACTGATTTAGTACAGATGAGAGCCTCACTTTATCATCTGTAGTGATTTACTAGATACATTTTATGAGATTTAAAGTACCAATGGTGTGTTTTTATTACTGATGACTCTCTGAAACACTGTGAAATGAACTTTTGATATGTCAGGAGAAAGTGTTGATGGTTGTGCTATTTTGTTGAAGGTGGATTTCGGCACATATGGGGTTCATCTAAAACAAATAAAGGTCAAAATCTCAGGGGATCATGGAAAACAAGGTGTATAGGTTACACCTCCTGAAAGCTCCTGGTGCGTCTCCCGGCCTCCTTGGTGCCTCTCATGAGCGTAAGCGATCGTCATAATCAGTAAAGCACACAATATATTCAAACACAAGATGGGATTTGTCAGAAACATTTAAGAAAGCTGCCACCGCTCGTCTAGTTTATCCAATCTGAAACCTCTAAAAATCCTCCGGAAAGATCTCTCGCACTCTGGAATGTTACGAGACCTCGCAGAAATCTCGCTTCCTTTCTGCAATCCTTCTCTCAGTACAAATTGGTAAAATAAATAATAAAACTCAATAAGGAACAGAGGAGGAAAACTCAACTACAAGAACCACATTCGTTGCATCAACACGGCAAAATGAAACGCTCCCAAAAACCCAGAGCCGTTAGGGAGAAAGACAGAGAGAAGAAGGAGAAAAGAGAAGCGGAGAGGTCAGTACAACAGGTAAACCGGGGCCCGAGAGATGCGATTTTGTACAAGTGTGAGGATGTCCATGTTTTTGTGTTGGGTTTTTTATTTTGATTTCTGCTCCACCAGGCGACTACAACACAGGTTTGGGCGTGGGGCTGCAGTGCAGGAGACAACCAGCAGGAGCAGCAGGGAAGGCCGAGGCTAATGGAAGATCTGCAGCTCGGAGGATTCGAAATGGCGTTGGAGGAGCCGGGGTCATTGATCTGTGGATCCTGGGACGGACAAAAACAAAAATTTGATAAGAAAAACTATACTTTTTTGTTTAATAATAATAATAATAATATGTATATATAATAATAATAATAATAATAATAATAATAATTAAATTAATGCATTTTTACACAATTTAGCTGGTTTTTAGGCACAAGTACTCGAAATAATTTCACATACAGAAGAATTAATATAATGTCGTTAAGTTGAAAGTCTTGTGATTCTGACGGTATGTGTGTGGTTTCTGTAAGTTAAAGTGATTCTGAGTAATTAAAACACTAATTAATAAAGAATGCAAAATGTCTGTGTCGGTCTCAAGGAGTTTTAATAGTAATATTCTCAGAGTTGTCCTCTTTGTTGTCCACGACAAAACCAAGTACAAATACGGCCGAGTCCGAGACAAGACCAAGACTTTTAAAAACTGGCCTTGAGTACTATGACACTAGGTTCCAGACCAGTAAAGGTTTGGTGTTGGATCCGAGATGATTTTGCGAAAGTTTAGTGGAAATAAATTTCAGTGAAAAAACATGGCGCTGGTTCCAATTTGGCTGCTGTAGAAAAGCGGTAAAAAATACGTCCCGTTGCCTTTGACTTGAGCACTCAATACACTTGTTTCTTAACTCTGCCTTAACTCTGAAGCCCCAACTGAAATAGGTTCAGGAAAAAGGCCACTAGAACACAATACTTTCAGAGTAAAACACAAGAGTAAGATTACAGTTTCTCAACAAAAAGGAATTTAAGCACTGCCAAGCTAACACAGTAAATCAAGACAAGTCGTACACTAATGCCCCCAAATCCTATAAAGTAATGCACACCTTCCGACTGGGCGTGTATTTTTTTAGTCAGGATAAGATCTAAAAATGTCATTCTCTGTGTGATATACATTATACATTAAGCCGGTTCGGATGCTTGTGAAATGAAAAAATAAAAAATAAACCTTCTCGCGGCCTGTGTGGGTCTGCGGCGGCGGCGCTAAATGTCACTCCGGCATGTAATGCCTTTTATGTAATACAATGACATTTTGGTGAACTTTAAAAACAGAATAAGCAATGCTCACATTTCAGCAGCACCCACTACAAAATCGCACTGGGCAGGAAGACCTCTGGGGCAAGGTCAAAGGTCAACAAATTTTCCATTAGGTCACCGTGTCATGAGACACTGGCACTTTGTGTCTGGATAATGCTCCGTCATCTTTATTCGCTATAATGGTTCACTGGATGACGTGAGAACAATGGCAGCTTTGAAGAGCAGAAATCTGAGTCTTTCTAAGCGCAATATTAGGATGTAGCAACGATATATGAATTTATATCTATATATAAATTAAATGATCAATAAGCATCTAACACCACTCCGAAATTGAAAACAATGATCAGACATCATACAGACACTTTTATATTGAACAGAAGAATATTGAGCTTTCAGATTTTTTCATTTAAATATATAAATCTTGAGCTTAAAAATACGTGTAAAAAATATAGAAGAAATTCAATTTTATTTAGCTTTTCATGATGTGATATGAAATTAAGTGTATGTGTAAAATCAATATATGATATTGTCTCGTATTGAACACTGGCTCCTGAATTGAATCTAATCAAATTCATATCGCAGCACACTTTGTGATAGACAGACATCAAATTGTTGCCAGTTGAATCAATATAATATAATTTAAACTTGTGATTTGAACATAACATAAAATACTGAACATGGTACAATATATATATATAAAAAATCATATATATATATATATATATATATATTAATTCACATAATCTAAATATATATATATAACATACAAATATATTATATTGTGTGTACATGTATATATATATATATATATATATATATATACACATATATATATATATACATGTACACACATATAATATATTTCATAATTATATAAATATTAAAATGTAAATATTATATATTACATAATAACAATAGAACATTAACATTAACCAACTTTGGCCCAAAGTATAAAAAATATCATTTTAATAAGTCTGAAAATAACCTGTAATCTCAAGATAATTAGATCATGAGAAAAATAACTTAATAATCTTATTACATTACTTAATAATTAAAACACATTCACTCATTCATTCGCTGGGACCGGAGCCTATCTCAGGAACTACAGGTGCAACTACGGACCAACACTGGGCAGGCACCAACACACCGCAGGGCACACACACTCACACCTTACGGGGCCAATTAGAGCCCCCAATTAATCTGTAGTGCATGCTTTTGGACTGTGGGAGGGAACCCACACGAACACAGCGAGAGCATGCAAACTCCACACAGAAAGGCTCCACAGCCGACCAGGGGCTCAAACCCAGGACCTTCTCGCTGGGAGGCGGCAGCGCTAACCACTGTGCCACCGTGCCGCACCAATGAAAAAACATTAATGAAACAACTTTTATCTTAAGATTACAAGAAAAATTACTCTAGATTATGTGAATTAATCAATAGATTTTTTTAAATCACACTTACCACACATAACATGTCTATTGTACGGTTGGTCTTCAGTTTCTGGGCCTGTACACACACATACACACACACACACACACACACAGAACAAAAAGCAGTTATAGTTTAATAATTTGACCTTTTTAACCCCATTAATGACAGTCAAAAAGACAGACCAAAGTGAACTTAACAGGGTTACTCTTCTAATCTGCGCTGACCTACAAGTTACAAGTTCGGAGCAGGAAATTGGATGAAACTGGAGGAAAGGGGATCTGGAGAAAATATTCATGTGCAAATGGCTCAAGCGGAGTTTTATTTTTCCTGTGTGTTTTTGTTTATTACAGGTATTAAAGAACACAGCCGTGCCTAATGCACCAGGACGAATAAACACATACTGCACAGCTCATGTCACAATGATCAATATACATTCTCATAAGCTCACAGGGAACAATAAAATGTCAGTTTACGACCAAATTCAACAACTATAATCATTTGTTTCACTGTTGTATTCAGAATTAAATAGTGAAATTAAGAGAATTTCTGTTGCGCACTCATTCTTTATCTTCTTTATCTGTCTATTTTATCTTTTGTCTCTCTATTTCTCTTTTATTCTCCATCTCTCTTCCTCACTATCAACTCTTTTTCCTTCACTCACTGGAGCTTGAAAAAGATGTGAGATGTGAGGTGAGATGTGATGAGATGAAACAAGATAAGATTGGATGAGATGAGAGATATTATGAAAGATGAGACGAGATGTGAGATGAGATGTGGGATGGAATGACAGATGAGATGTGAGATTAGATACGATGAGAGGTGAGATAAGATGTGAGACAAGGTGAGATGAGATAAGATGAGATGTGAGGTGAGATGTGAGATAGAATGAGAGATGACGTGCGATGAGCTGTGAGTCAAGATGCGAGTTGAGAGATGAGATGAGAAATAATGAAAGATGAAATGAGATGAGCTTAAATGAGAGATGAGATGAGATGAAATGAGAATTGAGGAGAGAGATGAGAAGAGATAAAGAATGAGAAGAGATGGGACGTGAGATGAGATGAGAGATGAGTATTTGATGTGGTGTGTAATGTTGGGGAAAAGTGTTTGGGGTTTTGTCAGCTCAGTGCCAGCGTGTGTGTGGTTTGTGGAAATCTGGCCCTGAGCTCTGGCCCTCACACCACACAGGAAATGAGTTTTATGCAGATGAGGAGGAGCTGAGGAAGGTCTGTCCAGCCAACGGCCTGCTGCAGAGACATCAGATGTGTGTGTGTGTGTGTGTGCGTTTAACACAACAGTGAAGTGACTAGCAGACAAGCAGGAGGTTCTGCAACAGTGTAATGAATGGATGTGTGTGTGTGTGTGTGTGGTAGGACAGGAAGGACTCCTTCAGCAGCTTCTGACCTCCTGCCTCAACACCTCCCACCTTCTTCTTCTTCATCTTCTGTCCTACTCCTTTTTTCTTTTGCTTTCTATTTTGCTCTCTGCGTGTCTAACTCTCTCTCTCTTTTTCCATCACTTCTCTTTCTCTCTCTCTCTTCCTCATCTTCTCTCTTTCTCCTCCTTTTTTCTCTCTCTCGCACACACACACTCACTCACTCTGGCACCTGCTTCATTCTTTAATGAGAAACACCCAAAACATACACATTAACTTTTGCTGAAGATGAACACACACTGACCTTCCCCTGTGTGTGTTTCAGTGCATCACTCATTTCACCAGTGTGTGCCTTTACTAATCATCCTCCCACCTCCCCGTCCTCACACACACACACACACACACACACACACACGCACACATTGTGTGTATCAGTCCCACGTTGTGTGTGATGTACCACTCCGATTTCCTCGTGTCTCACCTGCAGGCTGCCGCAGAACTGGTATACGGAGTCGGGGTTGAGGTGGTTGGAGTGTGTGCCGGGCTCCAGCGCGTTGGAGACTCGCTCGCGGTCACGGTTGCGCTGGGACGGCGTGGTGATGGAGGTGGTGGTCTGCACGGGGGACATCGACTGCCACAGGCTCATGTTGGTCCCATTGCCATAGGCGTGGATTGCGTTGCCTAGAAACCACAACAAAACATCATTCAGACTAATAAATTACATAAGAAGTTATTTAGGGAAAAGACACAGCTAGTAGATAAATGTGTGTTTTTGCACAAATATATTTATACTTCTTTATGTAGAGAGAAAAAAATATTTTTACAATTTCATTTGGACGATGAATTAATTATTATAAACAACCATTTCACAGCGATTCGGTGTCTGATGATGTCACAAAGGCTGATTAAATTCCGGACAAAATCATATGCTGATTCATCACAAACTACTCATATTTAATCTCTTAAATATGACATTATTTATTCCTGAGCTTCAACCCACAGTAGTCTGCGTTATCACTTTAAATAAAAAGTGACACCTGGGAGTTGGCCCCATGATCGGAGGGTCGCTGGTTCCAGATCTGAACTGGTAAAGGTACCACTGAGGTACTCATGGGCAAGGTACTATTCCCCAGCATTGCTCCCTGGGTGATTGCCATCTCAGCTGCCCACTGCTCCTTCACAGATGAGCCAGAGGCAGAGATGGCATTTGGTGCACTGTGAGCTGTGCCGTGTTCATAACGGCACAGCTCATGTTGTCTTGGTCCAGATGCGAGTACTCTAACCACTAAACCACCACCCTCTGTGAAATTCATGCTTGTTTAATATATTACGACTCGGTCTGTGATTCTTTTATACGACAACATTTCCCGTACAGACCTCTCTCTGCAGACTACAACAAAAACTGCAGACTACAAACGGGATACACTGATTGAGAATCAGGGTAAAAATTGGGCTAAACGCTGTTTGTTTTTAGACAGACAGGTACAGTAGACAGCTGACGGAGCGTGATGGTGTGAATAATGCTCTAACTGTCCCTGAAAAGTTCAGCTGAGCAAATACAGCACAACACAGGTGCAGTGTAAAGCATTGAGTGTGTGTGGAGGGGACAGAGCTGGGTGTGTGTGTGTTAGTGCTGGCGGTGCAGGGGACGGTGTGTGTAAGGCAGACGCTCGGCCGTCATGACCGAGATGAGATAATGCAGAGTCAGTTAAACATTCACACAGTGCTGCAGTTACACACACTAGAGTCATGGTCACCTCACCATCCCGCTATGTGACAATCCGGTCGGCCCGGTTAATGTGTGTGTGTGTGTGTGTGTGTATACAGTGCTGCACTGTGTTTTACCAGCCAGAGCAGACAGATAGATGTGTAAGAGCCTCTGGGCAGGAGGAAAGCGTGAGGGCCTGAGAGGAGTTCCAACACACACACACTCACACACACACCTGTCAGCACGCCTTAACTCTGAGCCCCGCTAATGAGACAACACAGAGAGAGAGAGGGAGGGAGAGAGGGAGGGAAGAAGAGAGAGGAGATGGACGGAGGGTTGACCATCCTCATGCCCCAATATCCACCTCTACTGCATCCTGTGGGGCAGAGTGTGTGTGTGTGTGTATGTGTGTGTCCGTTTGTTCTGACATGACCTGACAAAAAGCAAGACACGAGTCTGTGTGTGTGTGTGTGTGTGTTTGTTTGAGAGACAGAGAGAGAGAGAGAGAGAGACCTGGTGTGTGCATGAGAGAGAGATAGAGAGACAGTGGGAAGAGAGAGAGGGATGTTGAACAGGAAAGAAAGAGAGGAGGAAGGAAAGAGAAAGAAGGAAAGAGAAAGATCGACAGAGATAGAGAGTGTATTTGTGGGTGTGTGAGAGAGAAACAGAAAAGGGAGAGGGAGAGGAGAAAGAAACAGAAAAAAGAAAGACAAAAAAATAAGTAAAAGAAGGACGGAGAAGAACGGAGGGACAGAGATGGAGAGAGAGATGGAGAGAAGAAAAAAAGAGAGACAGAAAGCCCCCAGCCCCTCCCCGAGTGGTGAGGAACGATGTTAGGAGGAGCTTTAATTAAGTGAGGCCTGAACCGGGACCGCCGGGAGACACACTGCAACCCAGACGCAACCGAGAGCGGCCAGCGGACCCTCGTCGAGGCGAGACAATACGTCTCACAGATATGAAAAGAGATGATGAAATGATGATAATACATTATACACAAACCGGCTTCAAGCTGTCAGGAAACGTTCCTGCTGTTGTCTAGAACTCCAGCTTTGTCACAACCAGACTACCTCAGTGGTACCTTTACCGGTCCTGGACTTGGAGCGACCACCTTCAATCTTCCGATCAAGGGGTCAACTCATAAAATGGTTACGTTACAAACTGCCCGGTTCTGGAGGTAAGCTCTGGGTGGAGAGAGAGAAGGAAACATGGAGGAAGAGAGGGAGGCAGAGAAAGAGGAAGGAATGAAGAGTGGGAGAGATAGAGATGGATGCAGAGAAGGGGACTGAGAGTTGGAGGTAAAAATGGAGTTCAAGATGGAGGTAGAGATGAAGAAAGAGGGAGGTAGAGAAGGAGGCTGAGCTGGAATGAGAGCTTGAAGTCAAGATGGAGGAAGAGATGATAGAGATAGAGATGAAAAAAGATGAAAGGCAGAGATGAAAAGCTAGAGAAATAGGGAGTTTGAGAAGGAGGTCAAAACGTAAGCAGAGATGGAGATAGAGAGGTTACGTAGAGCTGGAGGTCAACACGGGGGGAAATATAGACAGAGGGAGGTAGAGAAAGAGGAGGTGATGGAGGGAGAGATGAAGGGAAAAATACAGAGGGGGAGGTAGAGAAAGAAAACAAAATGGAGGACGAGATGGAGGAAAAGGCAGAGTGGAGATAGAGATGAAGGGAGAGAGAGAGACAGACAGGTGTGGAGAGATGCAGTGCAAAATAGAGGGGGAGATGGAAGAAGAGAAAGAGGAAGAGATGGGGCAGAGATGAAGAGAGAGACTGAGGAAAAGCGAGGTAGAGATGAAAAGAGAGAGAGGGAGGTTGAGCTGGAAGGAGAGACGGAGATAGAGAGGGGTGGGGAGCTGGAAGTCAAGATGGAGGTAGAGAACGAGGAAGCGATGGAGGTAGCACAGAGAGGTAGAGATGGACGGAGATAAGGAGGGAGAGATGAAAGGAGAGAGGGAGGCAGAGATTAAGAGAGAGGGAGAGAGAGAGAGAGAGAGAGAGAGAGAGAGAGATGCAGAGAAGGAGGTCAAGATGGATGAAGACCTGGAGATTTAGAGGGATGGAGAGCTGGAGGTAAAGATGGAGGGAGAGACTGTGGCAGAGAAGCAGGAGAGATGAGGGTAAAGAGGTGCAGATGTTACTCACGTAAGCAGGTGTTTTGGGTGAAGAACTCTGTGAACCTGTCACACTCCTCTTTACTGTTTCCACTGCTGCTGCAGTCGCAGAACGGAGACACGATGATCTGAGGCGAGCGCAAGTAGTTGGGCGTCATCACCGTACCTGAGACACGGAACAACGACAATTTAGTCATACAGCTCAACAGCTTGCAAAAGCCTTGGGACCCCAAATGGCTCTTGGGGACGGTACCTTTCTTATGAGTACCTTAGTGATATCTTTATGGATCGGGGCTTGAACTTGTGACCTTCTGATCACGGGGCCAACTCCCTTACCTCCCTCACCTGGCTTCTGGTAAAAATGTGAAGATGTTTGCTCTTACATTTAAACATATCAAATTGCTCTACATTCCATGGAATAAAAAACTGATTTTAAGACTAGTTGCTAAATTTTGGACTAAATAATTTCTTCTCAACTAGCGAATACTGATGACTAAGGGTGGGAATTGATAAGATTTTATTAATATCAATGCCATTGTCAATTCTGCCTATCGATTCCTGAGTATTTTTTTGAGTGTGAAAAAAGTAGTTCTACACAGTTCTCAGCTCCAAAAGCAACATTAAAGAATGTAAAATGAGGAAATACTGACGTTCTGGCCATTTTCAAGCATTTGGAGTCATTTTAGCCTATAACTCATTTTTGACTCATTTCTGGGAGAGAAGTAAATTTTTGCCATGAGGGCGTTCCATATCAGCGCCACAGCACCATAGCGCCGTGGTCACGTGTCGGGAATAAATATTAATATCAAGTAAATGGCTGTACTGTGAGTAGAACTGGTTGTTTTTGTTATTTATCTGCTAAAATATACGTTTTGTCGGTAATAAATGAGAAGATTTAACTGAACTGGAACATTTTAGTGAATGTTGGACTTCCCTGTGAGAGTCGTGCGCTAACAAACGTAGCGTGTGTGTTTACATGGCGTTTATGTGTCATGATTCCTCGTGGTTGAAGGTCAAGTTGCAGAGAGAGTGACGTAATGTACTGTGACGCAAAACGTAGGGAAAGCCAGCAAACGTCATGCTGGGAAATGAGAGAATCAATAAGAAGAATCGATAACGTTGGAGGTGTACAATTCTGATGGAGTCGAATCAATTGGAACTGGGTCTGAGTCCGAACCGGTTTTCGATTCACAGCCCTACCGTTGACCACCTTTACTTACATGACCAGTCAAAAGTTTGGACCCATTTTAGAAAATATTACTCAAAGATTTTAGTTTTAAATCCAGGCAGGACCGGTGTGTGCGGTTCAAGGTGGTGATGTGTGTGTGTGTGTGTGTTGTCCTGCAGTGAGACAGCATCTCCAGCTGAGAGAGAGAGAGAGCAGCAATCACACACCAGTAGCTGCTGGTCATCCACCTGCACACGAAAGAGAGCACAGCAACACTCCTCTTACTCATCTCTATCTCCTCTCATCCATCCCTTTCTATCGTTCTCCTCTACAGACTTTTTTTCTCTCACTTCGTCTTTCTCTCTCTCGGTCAGTCCTCCTCTTTCTTTCTCGCTGTGCATCCCTCCTCTTCACTCTGATTCATTCACCATCTCCCTCCCTCTATTTCTCTTCATTTCTCCTAATTTCTCTCTTTTTGTCTCAGTAATCCTCTAATTCTATCCCATCTCTTTTACTCTCTCTCTCTCTCTCTCTCTCTCTCTCTCATTCTGTAGCTCCTTCTCCATTTATACAGTATATCTCTCTTTTTCTTTCTGCAATCCTTCCTTTCTCTTAAAATCTCTTTCATTCCTCTTTGCTCTCCCTCTCACTGTAATTCTACAACTCCTTCTATACCTTATTCATTTTTTCTCTCTATTTTCTGCTATCTTTCTTTATTTTCACTCCCTCTCATTCTCCCTCTGTTTCTTTCTCCATCTCTCATTTTTTTCCCCCCCATTCAGCTCTCTCTCTCTCGCTCCTCAGTAGCTGGCTGTGCTCCAGGCGCAATGGTTTTGTTTTATACTCGGCAGTTTGCATCAGCGCTGCGTTCTGGCAGGAAGCGATAGACGGAGCAGACGTGTTTGTCTCAGCAGATGACAAAAAAGGGACACGATGGAATTTGTCTCTGTCTGTTTGCCTTTTCTTTATTTCTTTCGCCAGTTTCCAAAATGTCTGCCCCTATGATTTTACCCCTTCCCCTTCCTCTCCCCTCCTTTCTCTCTCTCTCTCCCTCTCTCTATCACTCTCTCTGCCTCTTTGGCTTGGCCTCCGTCGGATTTGGAGCCGGCTCTAATGGCTGTGAGCGATGGAGGATTTTTATAACGCGTTCTGGGCATTGATGGGAAGACGGGCGTCTGACGGTGAGGGTAAATGAAAAGTGGGCGCGAGAGGGATGGAAGCAGGAACTCAAACGAGACGCTGGGATTAGTTTAAACGCAGCAGGAGGCTTATTGCTGCAGAGCTTTTTGGCAGTGTTCAAGAGAATCGCTGATGACTTCTGCAACTCTACAGACCCTGCTGTCAGAGTTAACTATGTGTAGGACTGGCAAAGTCAGGAAGAAAGTTGTAGATACGAGTCTGACTCTATTCTACCTCGGGCGCTACCACCACTGAGCTCCTGAGCAACACTAAATTACTCCAGAGCGACTGGATATCACTTGTGGCCTGCTGAGATTCTTGCACCTCGTGGACCATAACATATGAAAAACGTAATAATTTATTACACACACTCACACTGATCAGCCATATCTAGTGTTGGAGAAGCTACTTTTAAGCTGATAAAGAATGATGACGCTTCCTAGAAAGGTTGCAATGATATTTGTGTAAATATATGTTTTCAAACTGCATCAACGGTGATCCCAACATTTAGATTTAGATTCTTAACTTAAGATATGGAGTTGAGTTGGTAAAAGATAAGAGCAACTGGCTGTGTTGGGAGAAAGTAGTACATGCTCATGAGAAAGTGTTGCATGGTCAAAAGAAAGTAATGCATGTGCACGAGATGATGCATGGACATGAGGAATTATTTCCAGCAGTCATGTACAGTATATTGTGTGCATGCGATAACATCTTGTAAGCATTCGATACTTGCATGTTACCTTACTGTGAGTACACATTACTGTCTTGTGAGCACATGTAACTTTCTCGTGAGTGTGCGTTACTTTTTGGTGAGCATGCCGTTCTTTCTCATGAGCATGCAATATTTTCTCATGAGCACGTGTTACTTCCTCGTGAGCATGCAATACTTTCTCGTGAGCACATGCTACTTTTTTATGAGCATGTGTTACATTCTCTTGAGCACATGCTACCTTCTTGTGAGCACACGTTATGTTCTCGTGAGCATGTGTTACCTTCTTGTGAGCGCACGTTACGTTCTCATGAGCATGTGTTACCTTCTTGTGAGCACACGTTATGTTCTCGTGAGCATGTGTTACCTTCTTGTGAGCACACGTTACGTTCTCGTGAGCATGTTACCTTCTTGTGAGCACACGTTACGTTCTCGTGAGCAGGTGTTACCTTCTTGTGAGCACACGTTATGTTCTCGTGAGCATGTGTTACCTTCTTGTGAGCACACATTACATTCTCGTGAGCATGTTCCCTTCTTGTGAGCACACGTTACGTTCTCGTGACCATGTTACCTTCTTGTGAGCACACATTACGTTCTCGTGAGCATATGTTACCTTCTTGTGAGCACACGTTATGTTCTCGTGAGCATGTGTTACCTTCTTGTGAGCACACGTTGCGTTCTCAAGAGCATGTTACCTTCTTGTGACACACGTTACATTCTCGTGAGCATGTTACCCTCTTGTGAGCACACGTTACATTCTCGTGAGCATGTTACCTTCTTGTGACACACGTTACGTTCTCGTGAGCATGTTACCTTCTTGTGAGCACACGTTACGTTCTCGTGAGCATGTTACCCTCTTGTGAGCACACGTTACGTTCTCGTGAGCATGTTCCCTTCTTGTGAGCACACGTTACGTTCTCGTGAGCATGTTCCCTTCTTGTGAGCACATGTTATGTTCTCGTGAGCATGTGTTACCTTCTTGTGAGCACACATTACATTCTTGTAGGCAAGTGATACATTCTCAAGAGCATGTGATATTTCCTCATCAACAAGTTACTTTCTGTATTACTTTCTTGTGGACATGCATAACATTCTCGTGAGCAAGAGTTACTTTTCCCGTGAGTGCACAACACTTTCTTGTGAGTATATAATATTTTCAGATTTAGCAAATTCGAGTGGAACTCACCAATAAGGCCGGAGTAAGACAGGAGACAGTCAGCGTAGTTCTCCTTTAAACAGCCAGACAGAGAGCGGGGTTCCGGCTGACAGTTGGCAAAGAAATCTGCCAGACGAGATCTGAAATACACACACAGGGGGATTATGAAAACGTCCTCTGTTCCCTTAGTGCTTCAGGCTCTTTTAACTCTATTCATAATATCTATTCTAATCACAGGATCCGACATCTGCGCTTAGACTGCTAAAAGACCCACACACACACACTCACACACACACACACACTCTCCAGCAGCGTGCCGGCGTGCTAAGCGGAGAGGAGGAGAAGCTGAATGAATGCGGTGAGCCGATGCTCATGACATATGGTGAGGGAGACGGCTGGTGTCAATCCATCTCTACCAAACCCCAGTGTGCTCTGCAACACCTCCCTCATCCCGCCATCCTCCTCTACCTCCCTCTATAACCTCCAAAACTCAGCCTCCTCTCACTCAGCACCAGAGTCAGGGGAGAGAGAGAGGGAAAGAAGATAGGGGATAAAGAAGAGTGAGACGAGAGGAAGTAGAAAAGAAAAGGGATAAAGAGGTGAGAAAGTGAGAAGGGATAAAGGTGAGAGAGAGAGAGAGAGAGAGAGAGAGAGAAATATAAAAGGGATAAAGAGGAGAGAGAAAAGAGGAGGGATAAAGAAGAGAGAGATTCTAAAAGAAAAAAGAGAAGAAGACTGAATCTGAGAAAGATTGAGAGAGAGGGAGAAAGAGAGAGAGAGAGAGAGAGTAAACGGATAAAGAAGGGAGAGAAAAAAAGAAGAAAGATGAGAAAGATTCTAAATGAAAAGAGAGGGATCAAAAAGAGAGAGAGAGAGAGAAGAGAAGAGAAGAGAAGAGAAGAGAAGAGAAGAGAAGGGATAAAGAAGAGAGAGAGCGCCTAGACAAATGAAAATAAAACGGAAAAGAGAGGGGGGGGTAAAGAACGTAGAGAAAAGAGAAGGGATAAAGAAGAGACAAAGAGAGATTGTAAATGAAAAAAGAGACGGAGACTGAATCTGAAAAGTGTGAGGGAAAGAGAGAGAGTAAATGAATAAAGAAACTCCCTTTGTACTCTTTCTCTCTCTCCATCGTTCTTCTCTCTCTTTTCTCATTTAGCGTCTCTCTCTCTCTCTCAGTCTTCCTTATCTCTAGGTCTATTTCTCTTTCTTTCGCAGACTCTCTATTTTCCTCTCTGTTGTAAGGAAAATTATTCTTTCTTTATTCTCCATTCTCTTTCTCTCTCTCTATCGCTCGCCCTCAGCTTGTTCTGAGACGTGCTACATTTCACAAACTGCATCTCCGACTCCTTAACAAGCCTCTTACAGCCACTTCGCACCGAGCTCCGAGCTGCACAAACCTGATTTGCGCTGCACTGTGTTATTGGTAAGATGCGGTTAATCGCTGTAATTGCGCTAACTGTGTATGTTCCGCCGTTTCGCGGTAATATGCACTTTATTTCCCCATAGATGAGCACAGCAGGTGGGATTAGCGCCAAGCCCGTGGTAGCGGAAGTGTGGAGCTGGGGAGTGGGCGAGTGATTTTTTTTTGTTAACACCTCGCAAGACTCCACTTGGCACTGGCGTGGTGTCTTACATCAGTGTTGACACGGAGTAACGCTTCCCGCTTACAGCCGACTGGCACAGCGACAGGAGAGAATCTCAGAGATTCGTCTCAGTCTGTGTCAGTTCGCGTCATTTTGGGGTTTCCCATTTTGCACTCAAATAAAAAGTGGAAAACATTGAGAACATGCGCCCTTATGCTATGTTCTCTCCGGTTTCCTCCCACAGTCCACACACTGTAGGTTGATTGGTTACTCTAAAAGTGCCCCATTAAATGTGAATATGACTGTGTGTGTGTTTGTGTCCTGTAGTGTGTTGGTACCGGTCCGGGATAAGCTCTGGTCCCCGCAACCACGAAAATGAATGAGGGATACATGGATTTGTCCCTGGGAGCAGTGCTTGGGGATGGTATATTGCTCATGAGTACCTCAGCAGTACCTTCACCGGCCCGGGATTCGAACCGGCAACCGTCCGATCACGCCACACCACCCTAACCATTATGCTATCCACTGCACCTATCCACTGCCCCGTCCGTGATGGAGTTGCCCCGGGAGAGTAGTGCTGGGGGACAGTACCTTGCTCATGAGTACCTCAGTGGTACCTATATCAGCCCGGATTCGAACTGGTGACCCTCAGATCCGGTGGCCGACTCCCGCACCGTTATGCTGCCAACTTATATATTATAGAGTCAGAAGCATAGTTGGTGCAGTGTTGAAGCCTTAAGACAGCAAAAAGGCCTCCTTAGTTATCTTCAAAAAGATTTATTCTTGGACACAGGCATTATTTTTACAGCCCTTTGTGTGTCATTGGTCCCCACAAGAACATCTGACCTGATGTTTGGTCCCCACCGTGAGTGTCCAATGTCAGGCTCGGCTTCTGGTGTTAATGCAGTGTTTTTTAAGTGATGTGCTTTATAAGGAGACTTCACTGAGCTCAGATCGTTTTTTGGTCGCTTGTCTGGTAAACCTTATAGAAAGCATGGTCCTCATTACGCAAGCGTCTAGATGTGTCCCCACCAGGTGAGAAAACCAAGTGTGTGTGTGTGTCATCGGTCCCCACAAAGACATATGTTCTGACGTATAATGTGGGGTCCAGCTTCTGGTGTTAATTCTACATTTGACAAGTGACATCCATTACAAGGAAACTTCGCTGAGCTCAGATCAGTTTCTCATTAGTTTTAAAGCCTTTTAGGAAGTGTGGTCCCCACACTGTGTGAGGATAACAAGTACAAGTGTGTGTGTGTGTGTGTGTGTATGTGTACCTGCAGATGTAGTTGCCCTTGCACGTGGCCTGCAGTGCAAGGCAGTTGGGCTTCTCCTTGTCCTCGTAGGAGCAGGCCGGGACGATGGTCTGGCGCCGACGCTCGGAGCAAGCCGATTGGTCGCCTGGCGGACAGGAGCAGTACAGCATGCTGTAGCTGTACTTGGGCGGCAGTTTGTCGAAGAACTGGCGCAGAGCCTTGTGGCATTTGCGGCGGTTGCAGACCTCAGCGGTGGAGACTCGGCTGGTGCAGGGGCTGATGTAGGCCGAGCGGTACTTCTTACACGTGTCGTTCAGGTTGCAGGCCTTCGCCGCGTTCAGGCAGTTGTTCTCCTTCGCCAGGGCCGGCTCCCCTTTAGAAGAGAGGAGAGAGACAGATCTGTTTACTTTAAGTTTAAACACCGATATGACATTATATCGATGCAGTGGACGATCTGCCGATGTCACAGTTACGAGTAAATTTCAATTCAGGACCCAGTAATATCATGTGACGATTTAATATCGTTTGACATTTTTATTCTTGAGCCCAAAAAGACCTTTAAATGAGAGAGAGAGAGAGAGAGAGAGAGAGAGATGAAGAACGACAGAGCTGTTTACAGAGAGACTGAGAAAATGAAAATTAAAAAGTTAGAGAAAGAGAGAAAGTAAGATAAACTTATGAACTTGAAACTGTCCAGACCACTACGGCTAATTTAGCTACAGTGTGTGTGTGTCTGTGTGTGTGCGTGTGTGTGTGTGTGTGTGCGATAAACGCTCTCCACTACATCGCTGTCAGGACAGTGACTCTACACTCTCCGCGGCGTTACATCAAACCCGGCCCTTTGCAGCCTTGCAGCTGAAACACACACTCGCTCGGCCAAGTGCAGAGTCATCAAAGCTGCCCAGTCTCCGTACACACTCTCACACTCACACACACACACACACACACTTTCTCTCTCTCTCTCTCTCTCTCTCTCTCTCGACTCTCTCCTCGGCTGTCAGCGCAGGCTAATTGCTGCCGCTCACGCCATTAATTACCATTTCTGGAGACTTTTCAGAAAAATGGAGCAACTGCAGCAGTTCAGCTCTTAATGAGGGCCAATTAAACACACCCTGAAGAACAGCTCCACTGGACTGTGTGTGTGTGTGTGTGCGTGTGGGCTTTATCAGTGCAGATATAATACAATTGGATGTGAGTGTGTGTGTTTTAAATGTGTAGATTTGCTGTGAGTGTATGATTACGTTGGTGCATGTGTGTGATTAATGTGAGCATTTACACGATGAGTGACAGAAAGAAAGAGAACGAGAGAGAGAGAGAAAGAGATGGAGAGGGTGAGAACACGAGAAAGAAAAAGGATACAGAGGATGAGAGAGAGAGAGAGAGAGAGAAATGGAGAGAAAAAGAGAGAGGAAGATCTCTGAGCGTCACCAGTAAACCTCTGTGAATTTGTCTTCAATTCTACATCTAACCTGTGCAGTATCAGACATTAAGGTTTACATCCACACCTTCAAATAGTACTGGAGTGTTGTGTATTTACTGTTCTGTCTATTTATTGTGATTGTTTTGTATTGTAATGCTCTTGCACTTCATTTGTCAAAAGCTGTTTAGATGCTGATGCTGCCAATGTGCCTTGGAAACATAAACTAAGCAATACTAAACATCCTGATGTTTACATTCCATCTCTTCACTAAACGTCACTTTCGTACTGTATTTATTGTGTTGTTTCTTTGCACCCTTTGTCCCGTTGAATATAATGTTCAGTGTTACTATACTGTATGTTGCACCGGGGCCTGTCGAAACACTGTCTCAACACACCTTGTACATGTACAGTACTGTGCAAAGGTTTTAGGCAGGTGTGAAAAATTGCTGTAAACAAAGAATGCTTTCAGAAATGTAAATAAAGATTGTTTATTATTTATCAATTTACAAAATGCAAAGTGAGCGAACAAAGGAAAAATCTAAATCAAATCAATATTTGGTGTTACTACCTTTTGCCTTCAAACCAGCATCAATTCTTCTAGCTAGATTTAGGTAGATTTCTCTTTTGTTCATTCACTGCATTTTGTTGATTGATGAAAATTAATGATTAACACTTCCCTTTTTGAAAGCATTCTTTGTTTACAGCATTTTTTCACACCTGCCTAAAACTTTTGCACAGCACTGTATATAGCGACTGATGACAATAAAGAACCTTGAACCTTGAACCTTCACTCCTTACGACATCTCAAGTGACAAACACACTAATCTCTTTCTCTCCATCTCTCTCTCTCCCTCTCTCTCCAGTCTGCAGCGTCTCCTCTTCCCTCCCAGATGGCACGAGAGAAAACAAACACACAGAGTGGAGTGAGTGCCAGTCTTCCACACACAGCTACAGCATATGCTGAGACCACGCAGCACGAGAGTTACACTGTTCCTCCTCAATTCAGCAGTGTGTGTGTGTGTGTGATTATGTGTGTGTGGTCTGTGGTGTGTATGTGTGTGTGTGTGTGTTATGCAAACAGATGGCTGTGTCTCTCACCACTCTGACAAGCCTACACTGACTGAGGAACACAGCCAAACCTGTAGACGATACCATGTCAAGCACTGTGACCAATCACACACACACACACACACACACACAACACACACACCCAACACACACATACACACACACAACACACACGCCCAACACACACACCCAACACACACATACACACACACACACAACACACACGCCCAACACACACACCCAACACACACATACACACACAACACACACGCCCAACACACACACCCAACACACACATACACACACAACACACACACCCAACACACACATACACACACACACACAACACACACGCCCAACACACACACCCAACACACACATACACACACACACACAACACACACGCCCAACACACACACCCAACACACACATATTAGCCATCTGGTGGTGTGGGTGTGTTCTGACCCCCTGATGCCTTGTCTCTAGTTTCTCAATGGTTCTCAAATTGATTATCGTCGCCTGGCTCCCTCCATCCCTCCCTCATTCCATTCATCCATCTCTCACTCCCTCCATTCCTATTTCCCTACCTCCAGCTATCCCTCCATCCATCCTTTCATCCCTCCCTCCCTCACTCCATTCTTCCATTCCTACCTTCATCTATCCTTCCATCCCTCATTCCATTCATCCATCTCTCACTCCTCTGTTCCTCTGCCCCTTCCTGCATCACTCATTCCATCCATCTTTTCACCCCTACCTCCATCTATCCTTTCATCCCTCCCTCCCTCCATGCGTAGCTTCATCTATCCATCCTTCCCTCCCTCATTCCATCCATCCCTCCATCCTTCAATTTCTACCTCCATCTATGCTTCCATCCCTACCTTCATATATCCTTCCATTCATCCCATCTTCATTCCATCCATCCCTCCCTTCCTCCCAGCATCCATCCTTCTTTCCATCTATCCATCCATCCCTTATTCCATCTATTCCTCCATCTCTTCCTCCCTTCATCCTTCTATCCATCCCTCTCTCCATTCATTCCTCTTTCCCGCCCTCCCTCTCTCCCTCCCTCTTTCCATTCATTCCATCCATCCCTTCGTCTCTCCCTCCCTCATCCCTCCCTCCCTGGAACCTGATTCTGGTGGTGTGTGTGTAACATGTTGGACGAAACGTGCAGTCCTTAGTTGTGTAAACAAGTCTAGTGTGACCATATTAAGGGTAATGGGTTAATGATGCAGTGTGAGAGTGAGTGTGTGTGTGTGTGTGTATGTATGAGAGAGAGAATGTGTGTGTGTGTTCATGTATCTATCGCACTGTGGGGACCTTTTTGTCCCCTAAAATCACTTTTATCTGTTTTTTTGGGTTTTGTGGGGACATTTGAGAGGTCCCCATGAGGAAAAATGACTTTATGGAAAATGTGCTTGTTTTATTTGAGAAACTAAAAGAGGTAAAAGATGTGCTTTTGGTTACTGAGGTTAAGGTTAAGGTTAGGACTAGGTGTAGGTGTAAAATTATATACATCTAGTCATTATGGAAGGACCTCACAAAGATAGTAATACATAGACTGTGTGTGTGTGTGTGTGTGTGTGTGAGAGAGAGAGAGAGAGAGAGAGAGTGTGTAATGGTGTAGAAGTGATGTTGGTGTTGTGTTTGGTGTGATGGAGGTTCTGCGGTTCTCTGCTTTCACTCAACTGTTTTATGGGCCGTAAGTCTGCTTTATAGTGCAGGAGAGACTGTATTACACACACACACACACACACACAAACACACACACACACGCACACACAGCACTGCAGGCACGTACCCCACAGAGAGCCCTCACTCCTCTGGTTTAAAGTGGAACAACTCTCTCTCTCTCTCGCTCCATTCCATTTTCTCTATCAGTTCCTCACCCACGTGTTATTATTCCTCTTACGTTTTCTACTACTTTCATATCTCCATATTCATGTGTGTGTTCATTCCATCCCTCCCTCCCTCCATCCATCCTTCCATCCCTTCCTCCCTTCATCCATCCTTCCATTTCTACCTTCATCTTTCCTTCCACTCCTCCCTCCATCCATTCTTTCATCCTTAACTTCATCTGTCCTCCCACTACTCACACCTTCCATCCCTCTATCAATCCCTTATCCCATCCATTCCTCCATCTCTCCCTACTTTCATCCATCCATCCATCTCTCATTCCACGCATTCCACTATCCCTCCTTCTCTCCATTCTTCCAAAGCTACCTTCATCTATCCTGCCAGCCTCCCTCCCCATCCCTCATTCCATCCACCCCCGTTTCTTCCTTCCACACATCCCTCCCTCCCTCCATCAATCTCTTATTTCATCCATTCCTCCATTTCTCCCTCTGTTCATCCTTCCATCCCTCCCTCCCTCCATGCCTTATTCCATCCATTCCTACATTTTTCCATCCCCCTCTCTCCATCCTTCCATTCCTCCATCCCTCCTTTCATCCCTCTTTGCACCCATTGGTCCATTCCTCCGACCCTGTTTCTACTACTTTTATACCTGAATATTCATGTGTTCATTCATTCGTGTTCATGTGTATGTGTTCTCCTCTCTCTCGTGATGTACTTCATTTTACTGAGTTTTGCGCAGCGCTGCAGTGGTGCTGGTGGAGGTTTCTCATCCACGTACAGGACAATGAGCAGAAGAAGAAGAAGAAGAAGAAGAAGAAGAAGAAGGGAAGCCTCCTCTGGGAGCGATGAGCAGGCAACCAGCAACACAGAGGCTTTAACAACATCCCCCACAACACACACACACACCCTCCAGCAAGATTCAGTCCTGGCCATAGTAGTGATGGAGCTGCACATCCCAGTCCGCCCGCACTTTGTGGGGTCTGTAGGGTCTGTGAGTGATTATTTGTCATTGTGAACACACCACAGCACAGCACACAGTGCACCACAACGAAATGTGACCTCTGCATTTAACCCATCCGTGAAGGAGCAGTGGGCAGCTAACAAGCGCCCGGGGAGCAGTGCTTGGGGACAGTACCTTGTTCATGAGTACCTCAGTGGTAACTTTACCGGCCCTGGATTCAAACCTGCAACCTTCTGATCACGGGGCAAACTAGCGTTACACCACCTACTGACCCCTACAATGTCCGTTTCTCCTGTTTTTCCTGATATTCCTGTCCCCATCATGGCACACACACAAACTCGTGTCACCCCGACCACCTGTCAGTCGCGCGGCCGTATCACTGGGGGTCAGAAGTGAAAGCAGAATGGAGCAGCGAGAGTCGTAAAACCCACGTCACTCAGAGCGGCTTACACACAAATCCCCCTGAACTGGGATCAGCTTTAAACCCGCACATACACGCACACTCACACACATATACACACTCCGACTGCCTGAGACAGACATCAACTCAACATTACAGCCAAAACATTCACTCACAACTCAGAACCTGCGTCCTGACACGTCAGTTTATACACACTCATACACACGCATATAAGGATGTCCTGACAACCGTTAGTTAATACCCACACACTCATGCGCTCACATACTTCGCAATGTGTGTCTCTCATAAAATATGAAAAGCTCCTATAAAAATATGCTAAAGAAGATGCAGTGCATTGATCACATGGTGTCAGAGACGGTAAATAATATATCAATCATACACACACACACACACACACACACCCTCATATCACAGTACAAGTTACTTTTTAAACACGGTACATTTTCCAGCAAGTAACCTTTTTTGGCAAATAGTTATGTAGTGAGGTGACATGCAATATGAATACAAAAATATATGCTATAATTTTTCTCTCTTTACAAAGTAGCAGCTGTTTTCAACTACCAAGTGTTTTTGATTGGTGTTGAATTTAAGAAGTGGCTTCACACACACACTCTTGAAAATCAGACACACCTGGGTCCTGGGTTCAGTCCCCAGGTCGGGTCGGTCTGCTCTCCCCGTGTTCATGTGGGTTTTCTCCAGGTGCTCCAGTGTCATCCCACAGGTCAAAAGCATGTGCTACAGGTGGCCCGGTTGCTCTAAATTGGCCCCATAAGGGTGTGTGTGTTTGTGCCCACCCAGGTTGGTCCTCGTGCCCACCTCATGACCATAGTACAGGCTCTGGTCCCCATGACCCTGGCTCTTAACAAACTATCCCTAGTGTTTTCTGTATGTTTTATAAATGTTTGGTACTGTATACCTACATGGTTTGAGATGACCAGTTTTGGACAAGTTACTTCCAAAATGTAATACATTACAGGTCATTAGTTACTGTTATTTCCAAGTACTTTGTTACATTACAATATTACTAACTCTGATTTGTAATGCATTACACGATTTACTTTCACCAAAATAGCTGCGGAAGGAGGACTTGGCATTCTAAAATTAGGACTGAGCATTAGGAATGAGTTCTCATACAGGGCCTGTGTCCACCAAACATGTTTTTATCGCTGAAAGCACCCAAAACTTCCAAGAAATCTTCCAGACCGCTTTCTCTGCGCTTTCTCTCAGCGCTCGTTGTTGCTAAGTTACAAAATGCGCCATCGGGCACTTCCACGTTCGTTCCTATTTCAACATGTTTCTTTGAGATCGCTAGTTTAGTCGACAAGATGGAGAGAAATCGCATCTTAGCATTAGTGGCAGCGTTTGAAATAGATTCTCACGTCTTCGAGACAGGATTTTGTCCACGAAATCTTCTCCAGCTGCTCCAGATACGCAGCCATTTATAGTGAGTTCTTGACCGTGTTTCAAGCAAGAAATAATGGATTGCAATAACTCAAAAGTAATAAGTATAAATAGTAAGTGTAAACGGACTAAGACAGCTAAAATCACATTGATGTCATGACTTGATGCAGGATTGCGTACACACATGCGGACAGAGTCCGAATCCGGAATCCACAGCAGGATTTCACAGCGTTCTGCCTCACCTGAATTCTAGACACGTGACTAGTTACTTCCTGTATTTAAGGCCTTTGTTTTGTTGGAAAGTTTGCCAAGTATTGTTGTGACGTGTTCCTGCATTACCAAGCAATTTATGGTTTCTTGTTATTTTTTGCCTATTTTTTGAGATTCTTACTTGTGGATTTTGGTTTTTGGATTTGGTCATTTTGGATTATTGTTTTGAACTTTCAGATGGAAAATAACACGTTTGTTTCTTGGTCACTCTGGGTCTGGGTTGACAATAGATAATTGTCCTTTATGTTTTTATTGTATTTTGCCATTTTTAAAGATATCATGCAATGCTTGAACTGGAGGATAAAAACTGTTTCCTTGGACTGTAATGACAAAATCAATTTTATTCCCAGTTTGCTTAAATATCTCTTAACACTGAATATCAAACCTGTTTATACTTGAAAAGTCAAAAATTTTGTGTTGTGCCGGGCCAGAAAAATCAGCAGATTTTATTGAATGTGATAATATTTCCTCAAGGAACGTAATCATCTCTAAACAAGTCATTCTTCAGGCACAGTTGAGATTGAGCAAAACAGCCCTGTTATGCATGTAAAAAATATTGATTGTTGCAGCATCAACTCATCCAGACCTCGAGGAATTCATCTGTAATTGAGCTGATACTCCAAACCGCGCCTTCAAGACTTGGACCAAACCTCTGAGGCATTTCGAAGAGGAACGAAAACAGCTTGAAGTTGCACATTTTCCGTCAGCTGCTCCGTCACTTTTCCGATAGTTTGCCAAAACTGCCGCCTGGTAATTGGCCTGCGGTTGAGCAGAGTAATTCCCGCCCAGAACAACCAACTCGCCACTTTGATGGATGATGTTCATTTTCTAAGTTGTGTCTTCAACACTTAAAGTACAGGTGACCCAGTTTCTTTGGCCCCCGCCATTTTAATTTAACGTTCGCGTCAAAACCGGAGTCTGGACCTCCCTCTAAAAGATGGATGACTCGAGCTCGGCCACTCTTGGCAGGTAAAACTTGGCACTCGAAATTATACAAACACTCAGGACTTGGCATCGAGATTCACGAGCGAGCGGGAAGCGCTGAGTGTGCCTTGAGACAAAGTGCCGGTTAACGGGACGTACATTGGTGCTTAAAAGTTGGTGAAGCCTTTTTAATGTTTCGCATTTCTGTGTGAATATGACCAAAAGCATCACCAAAACTGAAGTATGCATTAATTACATTACGTACGAAAACACATTAATTACACTATTCACGATGTAAACACATGCATTAGCGCTTGTGACAATGGAACACCATCGTGCACAAAAATGTAGTTCTCTTACAGAAAGTCCAAAAGCAGTTCATTTTATAGGACAAAATGATTCCAAATCCTCTCAAAATTACCCAAAACTTTAGTATTTCTTCATTTTCAATTGATCAGAAATTATTATTTTTTGCATTTCATAACGTTAGAGAGTAATCAATAAGGGAAAAAGTAAACATGGAAAAAGGCATTATTTATTATCAAATAATTTAATTCTATATCCAGATGGATACCAAATAGGTAAAGAAGTGTTTTTGCCTGGCACTAACCCTATTTTTTTCACAGCACTAAGCCATAGAATATCTCTGCATAATAAAAACTTTGCAAGTCAATAAAACAGACACTGTTCTTACTACTTCTAGTAGCTATATCTACAGTTTCAGTACTTTTATACTACAGAAAGCAAAAAAAGTTACAAAAAAAATAAATAAATCTACAGGCGCAAAAGGTGTAAAACGTGCATTGGGCTGGTCTCGGTCTTGGCCCTTCAGAGTCTTTGTCTTGTCTCTGTCTCGACACACTGTGGTCTCAGCCATATTGGTCTTGGTTTATGTGGTCTTGACTACAACTCTACTAAATATTTAAGGTGTTGAAGGTGTCAATATAATATATAGGTTTTATATATAACAGTATAACTTTGTTGCAAATTTAATTCAGGTTCAATATTGGAAGAATTTTAAAAATCGGTCGACGTTTGCCAAAGTTACAGAGGTACAAAGCTCCTTTTTTTGACTCCCATGCAGATAAAAAAAAACCCAGTTAAACAAAACCAAAACATGATAATTGGATAATCTAGTAAAGTGAGCGATTATTAGTCATCATGCAAGAACCACAAACAGACGTTGCACCATTGTTGAAGGATTAAAGAATTAAAAGCCAAAAACTGATATTCCGCCAAAAAGTTCACTTCCAAAGTGATTTTCTAAATTCGTATTAAACGTGTCATTCTTTTTGAAGATGAAACCATATCTGGCCTTCGGATGCTTGTATTTTGTTTTGGGTGTCAAGAAAAAAAAACAGACCCCTGAGACATCCGGTGTTCCGTAGAGAGCTGGCCCCTGATTGGCCCCGGGGCCAGGAGGAAAGGGAACGCAGCCAATGAGGTCATTAGTCCTTAACGAGATTACCTAATGACTTCACAGGGGTTCCAGAGCCATTTACAGCCAAATTACTTCCCCGGTAATTATTGGGACATTCTCGAATGTGTGTTTGCATGTGTCAGTGGTTCTCTGTGGATGTGTATAAGACGTGTAACATGCAGAAAACAACACAGTATTGCTAATTATTTCATAGTAGGGATGTAACAATACTTTTCAGCAAATTTCCAAGTCAGTACAGATTAATTTTCATCTACACGAAACCACTGTTTCAAAAATATTAATTTCTGCACACTTTGTTCCAAAGCTAACAAAATGATGTCTTTATATAGTTCGGACAAAGTTCCCAATGTGAAGATGATGTTTAATATTAAAAACACAGGGCCAATTTAGAGTCGCCAATTAATGCCTTTTGACTGTGAGGGGAAACCGGAGCACCCAGAGGAAACTCATGCAAACACGGGGAGAGCATGCAAACTCCACACGGAAAGGCCCCAAGGCAGACCCAAGGCTCGAACCCAGGACCTTCTCACTCACTGTGAGGCAGCAGCGCTAAGCATTGCACCACCGTGCCGCCCTACTTCACATCATGTTTCATCATCATATTTGATATCTTAAAACAAAAGCTTTGCTGTAGCTTATCTACGTCTAATCATAAATAAAATGAAGACCCTTAGGCCTTGTCCACACGGACGTTCGAAATGAACGCCCTCTGAACGCCATACGCGTTTTTGCTGCATTTTGTAGCTGCGTTCGATTGGCGTTTCACTAGCGTTCGTAATAGCGTTTCACTGGCGTTCGCAATAGCGTCGTTTTCCTCGCTTTCATTTGACGCCAAGAAAACGTTGCATGGAGTGTTTATTTGATGCCACCCGAACGCGCAGCCGGCCGAACGCCGGTGCTGAACGCCCGTGTGGACGCTTTGATTTGCTCCAATGAGCAGAAAAACGCCTGGTTCAGACGTCCGTGTGAACGAGGCCTTACAAAAACAAAATGTTTTTGCCACTAGTGGTAAATGTATTTGCCAAAACAATTACCAGCAACGGCAAAGTTGTAGTGAACTGTTGGTGACAAATTTACAAGTTTGCCACAAACCTAATTTGCATGTGAAAATATGACCTCGCTGAACATTTTTGGCAACATTGCCAAAGGTTAAAATTCTTGTAAGGGAAGCTATCGTTTAAAAGCATCCTCCCCAAACTTTGATATCCTTTCATAAGGACGTCTCTGATACAGTTATTAGATGGTTCATAGATTTCAACATATATGCATTTGCAACCAAGGACGTATTAACCGTAAACTGTGGTTATTTTAGGACGAAACTAGGACAAAACAATAACTTTCACTCACACAGCAGCACCGTAATTGGGCATGACAAGCACTTTTGCAGACGGCCGTCTAAAGGAGGACAAGCTCTGACAGGGGATTTGAGCTGAGTTGTGATGCGGTCGAGTTTGTCAGGCCTCAGTGGACACGAGGGAGGCTTTATTGTGGTCAGGTAGAGATCTCATTAATGCCCATTACACTTAAGGTTACCCAGAACACTTTGTTCCTCACTTTACACCCTGACCCCATAAACCACAACCTGACAACGGTGTGCCTGACAGCGGCCATCACAGAAGAAGCGAGAGAGAGAAAGAGAGAGGTCAGAGAGGGGCTGTACATCACAATGAGACAGTAACACGAACGTCAAAATTGCATCCGTCACACATTCGTACATTCATATTGAACAAATGAGAAAATCAATAGCAACATGAAAGCATGATGAAAGATCCTATCAGATGCAAAATGATGAGTGGAACTCGGTCAGCCCCAAACAGGCATTATGAATCTACGGCCCCGATTACACATAGCCGGGTTTCTGGGAAAGCGATGATATGTCCATGAGTTTTTGCATTCCATTTACACGAAAACGGAGGTTTAATTCACTGAAAACTATTATTTCTGAAACCTCTGGCTAAAACGTAGATTTGGGAAAACTCTGTTTTCACGTCTGCATGTAGGCAGAGAAAAACGAAGTTTTAAGTTTTCAAACATCACAGTATGAGACAGAAAACGCATTAGCGACAGGAACAGGAAGTCGTGTCATTCATTCTTTTGCTTTTTTCAGGATTCTGATTGGCTAACATGGCTTAATGCTTCACGCTGTACTTCCGCCTATATGTTTGGCATGCTTATTATAGCTGTTGACGGCATATTTATGCAGATTTGTGTAAATGAATACGTTTTGGATCTGATTTGAACAAGGATTTTATTGAAAACGGAGAGGAGGAAATAACCACTTCTGTAAATACCCGGTGTAACCGTGGCCTCTTAGAGAACAGCTGTGTCACTATTGATGGAACCAAAACTAACCAAGTTATATGAACAAGAGAAAGGCAAGTGAGTATTTCAATACATTTGTTAAATTAAAAAAATAATAATAAATAAAGTTAATTTCACAGACAACCCACCAAATTAAACAATGTCACCGTAACATACTCGCTTTGAATACGCCCTCTGGAAAAAAAGAAGTGTTTTTGGGCCTTAATTTTATCAGCTTAAGCGAAAATACGCCACGGGTAGCGTCTGTGGAGCAGTGCTTGGAGAAGGTTCCTAGCTCACGAGAACTTCAGTGGCACCTTTACCGGGCTGGGATACGAACCGGCGACCTTCCAATCGTAAGCCGAAGTCCCTAACCGTTATGCTACCAACTGCTCGCCTATGAACCAAGAGGTCGTGGGTTTGAACCCAACCTCCTGGAGGAAAGTCCCGGAGCAAGATCTTTAACCACAATCGTTCCAGGGAGACTGTCCCTGTGATCAGGAAATCGAAGTGACTCTGGATAAGAGCGTCTGCTAAATGCTGTAATGTAAATAAAACCTGACATCATAACCACTACACTATATGGGACCTGCCTATATCACTCATTAACTCCCCCCAAAATCAAAACTGCCGCATGGACGTCATTCCATAACTGTGACTCCCAGTTCTTTTTTAAACCCATTCTCCAAAAAGGCAAAAATGTCCATGGTGTTTATCGCGCTCCCGTCCTTGGCTGCGTTATTGGAACTGGCCAGCGTCTCTGTAGCTGTAATTTAGGCGCTCTATCTCACAAAGCCCCCTACGTAGAACTTCAGCACAGAGGACGGTGTCTGCATGCCGTGATGCATGGTGTCATAAAAACAAATGTGGCCACGGCGGCCTCATCATGGCTGGAGTTGTCCAAGGACGCCATCTATCACACACACACACACACAAATACACACTCACACACAGTGTTAGTTCGGTGCACAGGTCAACAAAGGTGAAGACAGTCCGGTAAGGGGTTTAAATGTTGATGTGAGGGTCACTGAATGAATAGTAGGGGTGGGATTCGTGGGAAACAGCTGGTAAAAAAAAAGACTAAAAAAGGCCACAAAACAAGCCTCGGATGTAACACTTCGACAAGATGATTGGGGTAAAAACGGTGTTTGGTTCAAGCTTTGACCTAGGACTGGGCGATATGGCTTAAAAGTAATATTGCAATATTTACAAGCTATATCACGATAAATGATATAACTACTGTATCTTATGGAAGCCCGTTTCCGCCATATAAAAAAAATAAATAAGTCAATATAACGAAAAACTTTCTCACTATTTCGACTTAGTATCTCAACGTAACGAGAAACTTTCTCATTATTTCGACTTAGTATCTCAATATAACGAAAAACCTTCACATTATTCAACTTAGTATCTCAAAATAACGAGAAACTTTCTCATTATTCGACTTAGTATCTTTCAACTTAGTGTTCTCTAGTGGTAGAACACTCGCCTTTGGACCAAGAGGTTGTGGGTTCGAATCCGACCTCTGGTGTTACCAACACTGGGTCCCTGAGCAAGACCATTAACCCTAAGTTGCTCTCAGGGGAACTGTCCCTGAAATTAGGAAATGTAAGTTGCTCTGGATAAGAGCATCTGCTAAATGCTGTAAATGTATCTAGATATATTCTCTCTTTCTGGGAAAGCACTACATTTCCCACAATCCCCCACACATGACTCAAAGCGGCATAAATACTGAAAAGATCAGGTAAATCGCTGTATTGTGAGTAGAACGCTGATTATTGTTGATTGTTGATAATTGTTTATCAGCTAAAATATGAGTTTTGTCTGTGATAATAAGCCTAATATCAATAATATAATATATTAATAATATAAACACTATAATGAGCCTACTTGAGCTTTGGGTATCAGCATTGGTATCGGAACTGAAAAAGTTGGATCGTTGCATCTTTAGACACAAGTGGGATTTTAGAACATTATTCTTCTTAAGAATGTTTGGTTAATGAGGTCTAATGTTTCTCCACTCCACAAAGAGCAAAAACGACTGGAAAAATTGTCCTACTCTCAGTTATTGTTGCTCCAGCACTAAGTGCCAGGGGGCATTTTAAAAAAGAGCGTCAGGTGTTTAGATTTGTGCTTACAGCTAAGTGGTCAAGCCAAGTGATCTATATTTAAAGAGCTTTGCGGTACTTAGTGGCAGTGAAAAGGAAAGGAGGTCCCTTTTTGCAATTATGTGTTCTCGATGTGCAAACTTCCCTGACGGAGAGCTCTTTTCTTCAGTCCGAAAGCACCGAGTGTAGATTCTCCGCTCTCATAAACAGATCAATAGCCTGTCGGGCTTTGGCCGACCAAACACGTGTCCGAAAATTGGCATTCGCTAGAGCAGCGTGATGAGATCGATTCCTATTGCTCTATAAACTACGACTTCAAGCATGACTTCACAGCTCCTGCTTCATCATAGACTGATGTGAGTGTTATAGGGCTGGGCAATTAATCGAATCAGACATTCACAACCTCTAATCGTATAGCGAATCTTGATCAAGACAGCTATTATGACTTTTTTTTTTTTTATTCTGTTAAAATATTGCTTAGTGTGTAGACACTGACAATGTCTAATCAACACATTCTTGCATTGACAGTTAGTTTGATTCTTTTTAAAGTTCTGTTAGTACTTAAACAACTCTGTTAATACTTTCCCTTGATCTGTTCTAAGTGTACTGTTTCCTTCAAAAAGCACACAACCACGTACTGTATTATTAAATCACAAAGGTTTCTTTAGAAAAACCCAGTATCTCAGATTTAATAGTTTAATTTTAATTTGCACAAATCATCCGTGAATCCATGACTGGAAAAAATTCACATTAATCATAATCGAGGTAGCAATTAGTCGCGATATTGATTCGAGGTCGTATTGCCCAGACTTACATAAGTGTGTTTTCCACTAAGAGTCACCCTAGCAGTCCAGCGGCTTAGCCAGCGGTTTAGGGGTCAGCCAGGGCTTTTTAAAACCTATTTGTTCCAGAGAGACATGCTCTACAACACCTCATTTGGATAATGAGCGGTTGCTAATCAGCGAACCGCTTTTATTAGTCGCGATCAGCTTGTAGTAGCGAGAGCTGCGGTTGGAACGTCCAGATGGGAGGGAAAACCGTGTTACAACGTTGAACGAGTCAACGTCCATTGCTTGACTGACTACAGTTGAACACTTGGGGTCTTTATGGACAGTTTTAATTAGGAGGAGGATGTTGTGGGTGAACACTGAAGTTTTGAGGGTGTGTAAGGGAGCATTTATCTTTCTATGAACAAAATTCAAATTTAGCTTGGTTGGTGTTATGTTTAAATGTGGCATAGAAAATTGTATTGACTACAACAGAAATACTTTCATATAACCCAGGCACTGGGGATACACGAGTCAGTGTAACTCCGGTCCCAAGCCGGATACAGGAAAGGGTGAAAAACCTTTGGCAGTTGGCAAAATGCGGAAAACATGCCAGTTGATGCGCTGTGGTGAAAGCTAACGTGTGTGTTGAATCTTGTTGCAGTCAATGCATCTCACTTTCCTGGAATATCGCGGAAGAATGAAGCGAGGAAGCGGTGGACGCTGGATGCAAGCTGATACAAATTTTTAAAAACAGACTATTTTAAAGTCATTGTTATTGGACCGACGCTTGTCGATGTTTTATGACGACGGTTGTACAATATAAAGGTAGCACTCGTACCAGGCATGTCCAAAGTCTGAGGTGACTTATACGGCCCGCACTGGCCTTAAATGTATACCTTTTATTTATGCCAAATGTTGAGTAACCGCCGAGACAAGAGTTTGGTCTTGAACCTGCCTGCACATTCAACATTTTAAAGTAACTTAACTAAGCCCCACCAGTGTATGTGAGCTCGCACATAAGCCAGTCCTGAGCTGCGTACCGTATATTTAATAGTATGGGTAGTTGAGGCACTCTTATCATATCATGTGGTATGTAGTATCTCAGGAAGTATAGCTTAATAGCTCTCTACACACTAGGTAGTGCACATGGAGAGTCACATGCGGCCTATTTGATTTGGTACACCACATAGGGCGGAAGTGACCTTTTCTTAAAATGTGACCCTCCGCGGCAAAACCAGTCGCTTGTCGCAAATTTTATTTATGTTTTCATGAAAGGGCATAAATCAACCTTCAAAATGATACCTATATGGAAATGAATCTGGATTTTACATATGATGAGATATCACATTCAAAGGAGTCGGTTTCTCTCACCAAGTGAGAAACGGAGAAATCTGCTCTTGAAGGACTATCGTCAGAAAGGCACTCTCACAGCTTGCAGCAGTCCCGACTCACGTCAGATTTACGCTTAGCCTACGCTGCATTCACAGCCACACGGATAGCCTACCTGCGATTAACTGGAACTCTCGTGAGACGAAGATGGATTCCGAGAAATATTCTACGCTTAGTCAACCAGTGGATTTACCGTGAAATATTGAAGTAGAGCGGTCAAAACAGAAACTTTTAACATTCTGCTGGAATTGAATTCCTCACCTCAAGAAAGTCACGTTTTTAGGATGGAAAGGGTAGGTTTTTCAGCCAAATTGATTCACAACAGTACAGTATAGACCTTCCACTGTTTCAAAACACTAAAAACAAAAAATCCAAATTTTTATCCCATGCAACATAAACGGTCGTTTTTCTGAAACCTCCGCTATGGCTGCTTAATTGGTTTTGGGCTGTGAGGGTCACAAATGTGCATTACGCTCGATTGCTTGGTCCTCGCTTAACTCTGCTTTTACGCTTTGCAATGTGTCAGAAAATGTCAGAACTATGGAGTTATTATAGAGCTAGAATTTTGAGTGCACAGAGGAACTTTGGCAAGCAATATATCTTGTCTTTACGTGCTCAACTTGAATTTGCGAAAATGTTTGACTTTCATTCTTGACACAACAGATAGAGTTTAGATTTGAAGAGTTAGGCTTAGCATAGCTTTATATAACTGCACGACTTCTGTACTTGGAAAGATACAAAACGGTGTGTTTATGTGAGTGTTCTCCATCACCAGCAAGTTGTTTCAGCATTATTCTCTCCTGCAGGTGTGTATGTATAGATTTCCAGTTGCCTTGTTATATTCCTGCCAGGCTGCAGCACCAACATCGTCCTCTAATGAACTCCTTCGTGCTGGTGCTCGAGCAAACACTGCCGCCTAAATGCACTCTCAATGCTCTAGAGAGCTTTTTACTGCACGCCTCCTGACTTGACACATGCACTACTCTCTACATGCTGGGTCAAAGGTCACTTAAACACACATCAAATAAACAGAGTTACACTTCACACAGTCTCTTTCTTTTTCAGGCTGCTGCTGCTGATGTGCTTTACCTTTCTTCATCCGAGACCGGAAATACAAACTTCTATCACAAATTAACGACTATAACAGTGATGAAAAGGAAAATACTGAATTAAAAGTATTTTAAAGATGTCGAGTGAACGGATATTTGTTAGCTAAGAAAGGTAAGAGAAATATTTTTACTCATTTTTACTATCTTTAGGAATAACATGCAAATATAGAAAAACACAGTGTGCAGAAACATATATAACTAGTGATGTGTGTTCCACTCGAATTGCTGAATATCTAATTTAAATTAGTTATAGCTAGAGCTTGACTGATATTGGTTTTTCAGGCCGATATCTATAAAATTATTATAGTTAATATGGCCGATAACCGATATTGGGAAAGAACTGCTATAAAAATAAAAAAAAAATCTCTTTCAAAATTCTTGAATTTTACAAAACACCAAGCTCAGCTGAAACTCTCTTTTCCTTCTCCCCTTATAAAATACTTCTATTTTTTCTATATTTGTAAAGATGGCATTTTCTAAATTGTGATGAAGGACAGTAGTGGCATCTTTGATGTGCTACCGTGACCATGTGGAACACATACATTGCATCACAGTGTGCTCTTAACAGCTGCCAGATGGAGTCAAATCATAGAGTCTACCTTGGTGAACAAGGAAGCAAGAAATCTGTGGCCGTATTTATCAAAATGTATGGCTCTGAAAGCCTAAACGGAGAGAGCATACACATGAAAAACACTCAACCTCCAAACGTCATTGAAATGTTATTTTGATTTGACACCTACAGGTTAGGACCACTCGCTTCCGGACCACTCGTTCTTGGGTTGACTCCACCTCCTGCGTTTTGTTGCTCTCAGGGAAACTGTCTCTGAAATTAGGGGGTGACGGCTAATAAAACCTGCTAAAGTGATATTTTTATAAAGGTGTTCTGTTTTTTATCTAAAACCGTGCCAGTTTCAGGTGGGATGTGTATGGGTTCGCGCCAGGGGAATGGGGTTTGCTCTTTTGATCGCCGCCCCCCTGTTGTGTCGAGGTGGTGCAGTGTTCCGGATGTTTCGCAGTCAGGCGGGAAGAGAACTCACCTCCTACATCACACACTCCCATTGCTTTCACTCCGTCAACTCTGAACACCACATCAAACGCACGCTATCTTTAACAGTGCTCACGTCTCAGCAGGTTTCCTAGATGCTACATGAGTACGACAAAAAAGGGATTAAAACAAGATCTGCTAATGACGTCTCTATACACTGTGAGTGAAAAACAGGGACCTCTTTAGCTTTGCTCAGAACGTTGGCGAATGTTGACCAGTTTTCACAGTAAAATCTCAATTCATGATCAAATGTTAACGTTATCTGTTTTTGTAATTACAAGCTACAAAGAATGTTCAAACCCCACTTTCGAGAGGGACATAAGCAATGTGCCAATGCTAGCTGACTCAGATTGTGTGCAACTGATACATTGCTCCAAGATAATATTTTTTACTTCATCAGCACCCAGGGAGCAGCAGTCAGGGCTCACGTACTGCTACGTTTTGCTTCGGCTGAACCTGAATGTCAACGTATTTCATTTTGAAACTTTGCAGACGGCGGCGAGTTAAGTCTAGCAGGTGGCTTTGTATACTCTACACGTTTAGTGCTGTTTGAAATGTGGAGCTCACTCAAGTACCTGAAGAAAAGCATTCGGCTCTTTTAGCAGTAGTCTTGTCTCGACTGTGTTTAGAGAAGCGAAACCGATGCGGTTCCTCGACCTGGAATATGTACAGGTTTGACAGGACAGAAGGTTGCAGGTCACTTAACCTAGAGAGGTGATAGGAAATAGAGCACAGCGGATGCTTTTCCAGATGTCATACATTCTTTCCTCTGATAGAATTCCTTTTTTTCTTCTGAAGGATGATGCAGGCTTCCATACCGCTTTGCCTTGGGTCGTAAAATGACGAGAGCAAGAGCGTGAACTAGGTGAGAATAACGGCAGGCAGATTTGGACAGTGAATTTCCAAAATCCGTGAAGCCCAAAAAGCCTTAGACATCAACACCCTCTAGTAACTCTCTTCTACTACAATGTGAGACAAAAAAGACCCCATATTACGAGATGGGTGTTGGTGGCCCAGTGGTAGTGGACACTCGCCTTTGGACCAAGAGGTTGTGAGTTTGAATCTGACCTCTGGCATTAACAACACTGGGTCCCTCAGCAAGACCCTTAACCCTAAATGTAAGTCGCTCTGGATTAGAGGATCTGCTAAATGCTGTAAATGTAAAAGAGATACTTTAAAAGTGTGTATTAGTCACCTTGCCCAAAAACCTTTTTCAAAATTGTCTGGAGCCAAGCGCCACTGACATAATCAACTAGTCACATTTCCAAACTGGTATCACTGGTAGCGTAACAGTTAGGATCTTTACCTTGTGATCAGAAGGTTGTCGGTTCAAATCCCAGGACTGGTAAAGGTACCACTGAGGTACTCACAAGCAAGGTACCATTATTTGACATTTTTAATCCTGAAGTCAACCAAATATTTAATAAAAACAGACCTCACCTTCAATATAAAGTCATGTTAAAATATATTTGATTTTCATTCAAGATCAAATCATATGTATTGATGCAGATCGCATGTATCGCTACATTCCCCCAATACTTTCCATGAACACCACAGAAATTTGAGGTTGATATTCTGGTTTTGGACGCTGGCCAGCATTCCACATTTTTATTAAAATCACCAAAACCATATCAATATGCTCAAATCGTGGGTTGAAGTCCATTTGCTGAACATGTGTTGTAAATTGGCCATAAAACCCGGAGATCTGGCACACACACCGCGCTCCGGCACACGCTAAATCGAAACCTGGCGGTTACCACGGAAACGCTATTGGCAACGAGCTCGTACTGAGGTCCTCTTGGCGTCTTGAGGGGCGGGGGGTCTGTTAAGGACAGGACTTGTGGGGATTCAGAGCAATCAGAGTACGACGCGGTGAGCCCTAATGGAGGGGAAATGGACACAGATCGCAAGCGTGTTCCTGTTACTCAGCGTAACCAGGGAAGAAAGGAGAGAGAGAGAGAGAGAGAGAGAGAGACTGAACCCAAGCTCAGTCCAACCTGAATGCAGGACGATGGGACTTAAACAGAGAAGGAGAGAGATAAGAGAGGACGAGAAAACAAACGGTGGAAATTAGGGCTGGGAGAAACAAACTCAACTCAATATCACAATTAATTTAATATTTTAACTTGATTTCCATTAGTGAACAATTATTTCATTTCCAGAAATCTCTCTTAGTTCACTGACAAGATTTTTACTATAAATAGTAGATATTTTTTCTAATGCAGGGTTTTCAACTGAGGTTCGTGAGTCTCTAGTGGCTCCATGACAGGCAACTACCACTACTGAAATAACTTTTAAATATTAATTTTTTTAATTTATTTTTCAAAACATTTCCAGATTTTGACATTTTTATGAATAATGGATTTCTAAAATTGTTTAAGAAAAACAGGACCAGTTAAGTATCCTGTTCTAATAAAAAAGTGTATATCTTTATACACTCATTAAATAACTCAAGGAAACACACTGATTTGGTCACAGACTGGATGGGGCTAGAGTCTCATGACAACATGAAAATGAAAATGAACAGGACATGAACACACACTGGGGAAGGTATTAACAGGAATATATATTATTATTAAGATAGGATTCCGATAACAATGATTTTTTTAATCATTGTTATCGGACAGATTGATCAAATGTTGGGTTATTTTTTTAGCAATTTGAAAGTACAGCAATACAGTGCAACGGTAAATGAAATGTGGCCTCTGCATTTAATTCCATCCAAGGGCAGTGGGCAGTTGATATGGTATTATCTCAGGGAGCAGTGCTTGGGGATAGGGTAAACGAGCTCGGCTACTGTCGCTAAAGTTTATTAATAAAAATAGTCGCCATGAATTTCGCCAGACGATTTTTAAACGGAGGAACGCTTTTCCTTCTTTTCACCTGCAGTATTACCGCCTAACAGTAGGTAACGCACCGATACAATCTAAGCACTTCCTGGTGAGATTCGCTTCTGCTAAATAAAGGCCCAGCACAGCTAGAAGAATGGGCCCATGGCCACATCAACGCTTAAAACTAGAGCCGCAAATGGTTTTCCTGCAAAAATTTTATGTATGAATTTCAAAGTCATTTGTTAAATTTGAAACTCGAAAAGCACAAAATTAAGAATCGAGGTGCAGTTGTGATATTGCATGCAAACTGTATTTTCATCTATCGACGTCTTATTCCTTCTCGATGTGTTAAATATCCCTCGCACAGAAGCTAATGACGAAAGCGGCTTTTTGCTCGAGTGACATTTCTAATGCTGGTTTGAAAGGGCGGTTTGGGCAGTTTGGGGGTGGGGTTTGGACAGTTAGGGCGGGTTTGACAGTTAGGGGCGGGTTTTGACTTGTTTGAAGGGTTTGGACAAAGAAGGGGTTTTGACGGTTTGGGGCGGCTTTGATCGTGTGGGGGCAGGTCGGACAGTTTGAAGGGTCGGACCGTTTGGGGGCGGGGTTTGGACAGTTTGGGGGGGGTTTGGCAGTTTCTGCCTGCGAATCCTATTGGCCGATGGCTCCTGGTTTTGTGATTGGCTTAAGAAAGTTCCTAAGAAACCAAAGATGTCGGAGGAAGAGGAACGAAGCACGGTCGGTTAAACGTAAGTAGTTATAGTTTTTCGACCTTATAATTATAGGCCTCTAATAGTTAGGTCAAAGACATCGCTAATACAAAACGTAAAGTAACCAACGCCTCTTTTGTCACTCGCTTCATAAATGTTATAATGGTATGTTACCATTTTCTCAGTACCATCAGAAACCAGAGCCATCGTAAGGCTAGATAAGGCAAAGAAGAACCATCTTCTTGTCTTTATTATTTCCTACAAAATTTAAATAACCCTCATACTAAATGTAAAAGCTGGTAGCTAAATCGAGCTATATTTATAATTATGCACCGAATCCCATTAGTCGACTAATCGTTTAATAGTCGATGACCAGTCTACTATCAAAATAGTCGTTAGTTGCAGCCCTACTTGGGGACGGTACCTTGCTCATGAGTACCTCAGTACTAACTTTACCGGTCTGGGATTTGAACTGGCGGCCTTCTGATCACCCAACCTTTACGCCACCAACTGCCCCAAACCTAGTAGAAATGCGTCATAAAGCCTGGCAGAGTCACTCATAAAAACTCAAAGCAACATTCTAATCTCTTTGTCCTGAACACAGCCCAAAGCTGTACATGCAGCATTTCTGAAAGACATTTTACATTTGGTGAACAGGGAGGTGGAGAGGAGGCTGGCCAGATGGGCATCAGAGAGAGAGAGAGAGAGACAGAGAGGGAGGAAGAGAGAGGGGGATGAGGCAGAAAAGAAAAAAAAATGCCCAGGCCGATTGTTAGGAGTAGAATCGATTTAAAATCCTTTTCCACAATGATATAAAAGCATTTTGCTCTTCATTATGAGTGAAAAATCTTGTCAGGAAAATAGAAATACTTGCAGTTGACTAAACTGAGGAGAGGCTTCTTCATCACCGTGATTTTTCTATATTTTTTGCATATATTTTATTCTTACTCTTTAGTTTTTTTAGTTTCGCGTTTTCTAAACGCAATTCATTATTCATGACTAATTTACTGCACCATTTGCTGCTTTCTATTCAAAATATCCTACCCACTGTCTCACTCTATACTACTATATTGCTCTCTCAAATTACATTTTATTACCTCTTAGTAAATGTTAGTTCATCTGTTGTTACATGTTGAATATTAACTAGAGATGGCACCGATTTGATACATGGATCTGATATCGCCCGAACGAATTAAAACAGTTGATCGAACGACGGCCATATGGAGCCGACATCTGTAACACGTCAAGACGCTCAGTTCGTCATGGCGGAAAGTGACCGCGTAAAGCTGGTTTAATGTTTGACATTCGCTAATTCCTTACATATTGATATGATAATAAGCAAAAAACGAGCAAATACAACACAATTACAACCTCAAAAAAACAAATCACACCATTTTACTGTTTAATTTCCTTAACAACACCAGCTCTCTCTCACAATCTCTGTGTTCCTGATAGTTTTAGCCAAGAGGATTAGGGAACGTCACAAAATTACACAACTGTGTTTAAAGGACTTTGAGATGTTATTTTAATCATTAATAATTTAGCATATACACATGAGTGTGTAATTATTACATTGTTTTAGTGATGGTTAAGTATTTAAGCATAACAGAATAACCTGTCATGTATTCAGACATTTTTAAAGGATTATTTTCTGTTTTCTGACTTAAAAAGACTCAGAGACAGTATCGTATCAGCAGGTATCCAAATTCACAACATCGTATCGTATCGGACATAAAAAAAAAAAAAGTGGTATCATAGTTAATTTTCACAGACGAGACGGTAATGTGTTCGCCAACGCCTCTTTCTACTCAAGACGACGATTACAAGACTGCATCAATGTTCTAAAAATACTACTAAGATTGTGTTAATGTGCCTTATTGTTTACAGAATAGAAACGAGACTAAAATGTTTTGGCATGAATAAAATGAAACAAAACTCGTTTTCGCCTTCTGCCACAAGAGACCACCAGACCCCCCTTGTCGTGGTTTAAAGCAGCAGTTCGCTCACGCCGTAGCCCTTTACGCCTCTGGGTCAGCAGAAAACTACATGCAACTACTTGCGCCCAGAGGTTATTATTACATTTAATCAATATTTTAGCTACAGGAACACAATTCAACCGGAATGATAAACAAAAATCATCTCTGAAATAAAAAATAAAAAAAGACTAAAACGTTTTAACGAAAACTTGACTAAAATACCTTTGAGTTTTCGTTTGACTAAAAACTAGACTAAATGTTGAGACTTTTAGTCGACTAAAACATGACTAACAAAAACTGATATGTGAATGACTAAATATGACTAAGACTAAGAAGGAACTTTGACACAAGACTAAGACTAAGACTAAATAAAAAAATGGGCGACAAAATTAACACTAGTATCATGCCATGTCTAATTAAATTAAACCGTACACACATTTAAGACTTTGTATTTTGTAGGCATGACAATATAACTGCAAGTGTGGAAAGAAAGAGAAAAGTTGAAATTGTGTGTTTTTGAGAAAAGTGGCAGTCGAGCTCACAGAGACTGAAGCAACTTCATCCAGAAAAGACCTCCAGCTTGGAACCTGAAGTGCCCAACTGCGGACTGAAGCTTTTAGTGCTTTTAGGTGATGTATGGTTTTATACGGACAAGGTGTGTGTGTGTGTGTGTGAGCATGTGCAGATGTGGCTTTCTTGTGAGGACATTTTGCAAATGTAGACCAGTTCTCATAAGAATCAACACTTGTGTGATGCAAGTGTGTGTGCAAGGGTGTGCCATTGTATCATATTTATTGGACATTACAGTACAGTGATAGATCTTTTTAATGAAAACTAGAGCTAATTTCATATATCTTCCCGTTCTTGAGATGAGGGTTAGATTTGGGGTTTAGGGTTCACGGAACTAGATTTGTGCAGTCTCATATATAATGTATATGTGATTTATGACAAATATATATGTGTGCTTTGTAAAGCCAACGGCATAAAACCTCACACATGCGTGTGTATTACTGCAGCAGTGGTGAGCTCGGGGCAGCGGATGGACCACCGTTCAGGATTTATGAGATTTGGGGACCTTTTTTTGTTGCTAGAATAACTTCGCAGTAAAAGACGCTTGAGAAATGCCCATTTTATGTTGGAAAATAATCTCCAGCCGCCCAACGGCAAGAGATCCTGATGCGCTGTGCATATTATAAATGCACTCTTTTCATCTGGAGCCTGCAGTCAAAAATACATTACATGATTAACACAAATCACCTCGAGTTAGAAAAGTCTACGTTCAAAAGCCCGGAAAATGAGGAGTTCCGACGTTACAGCAGTGCGCTACCGGAAAAGGGCCAGGAGCAAAGTTGCAGTTCTTTGTATTGGAAATCAATGTTTAAATGATTGATCGTCCGAAACCTGGCACGGGAACCCACGCAGGCTGATGTAACAGGATTTTCTGGCTTTAACAGCTGGGTTTTTGATCTGTCTGCCTGACAACGCAGTGAGAAATGAAGTTAGTAGACTGAAAGTAGATTAAAAATCCTCGATAATCAAAGTAAACCCATTTTTCAACCAGTCTAATCTTACAAACAGGGTTCACTGAGGAAAGAAAAATAGTAATGTATAACTTCTGTTAAACCATGAAACAATATTATATTTTAACAAAATTTCCAAGCATTTTGAGCAAAATAGTAGTGTCTTAAGTAAGTTAGTCTAAGATGGTATTAATTTTGTATGAGGGCGTAAGTTAGTAATTATGAGCTTATCAGTGATTTTGAGCCATGTCCGTAATCGTTATTGACAATGTCAGTAAAGATTACAGGGATTTTTACCTTCTGTGAAAAGGTCGGTAAAAATGACCTCAGGTAACACTAATCCTGTCCGGATCGACCCACTGTAAACGCTCATGTAAACATTCCGGCATCCTGTAGTTTCCTGAGGTTTTTCAAGCATGGAGGGGCTTGAGGAAATCCTGTGCAAAATCTGTGCAAAAACGCATGAGTTCTCAGTGAACGACAAACAAAATTCAAGAAAGGAACAAATTCAAATGCAGTTGTGAGAACCACAAAGTTACTTCACTACCAGTTACGTTAGTTAACGGTTACACGACAACAGGGAGTTGATGACAGTGCATAAATCGGAGAACCCCTCCCACTTCTGGGAATTTATTGAGATTATTTGTCCCTTTGGAAAGGGGCATTAATATTACAGACGTCCTGTGGTAAAATCACTTTACACCACATCCTCATGTTAAACGCATAGTACTTAACACAGCACAAGGGCATGGAATTGCGTATGGGCGGTGATGTTGCGTCCCCACCAATATCTAATGATTGCTGATTTGCCCGCCAATAATTTTGACTGGTGAAAAACGTATTCATAGTAGAATGTCTAACACAACAATGCTCTAGTTATACAAAGGGTTAAACAACCTTCCCAAACACACATCAACAATGTGACTGGCTTTTAGCATTTTCCTGCTGACGTGTGAGAACTGGAAACCACTTTTGGTTGTTGTTGTGCCAAAGACATATTAGAGCGACGATGTCAGTACTTTAGTTCCATTAAGAAATTGGGAAAGACTTTATGTTACTGTATTTATGTTGCTTGGCTGGTTATGTGGACTACAACACCCATTTACTCCTTACAATGCTCTCCCTACTTATATATATATTTATATGAAAGATATGAACACCATGGCTGAAGTAAAGAAATCTTTATTAAAATGGCTCTTTGTCGGTCACTCGTTACCTTTAACATTACAGAATTGTGAATTATTATTCCACAACCGGTGGTTGCATCTGATGACATCCACACAACATTTGAGCAGAAAGGTCTATATTATAGTAATTAAGTCAGCTCTGTTTGTCCTCTTAAAAAACACACTAATAACACAATGAACGAATTCACTTTCAACCGTCGCCAGCGCGCATAACGGATGCGGTCGCATAAATATTAAAAGCATCCAGGCGTTAATTAGACTCGGAAAGGCCAACTATTATAATTCCTACACAATGGAATTCATTCAGTGCCTACAAAAATAAATTAAACAGCTGCCGATCTGGCCGGGTTTTCCAGCCTTACGGAGATTTCCTTTTATTTGCCGCTCTTTGCGTGCGGCCAACCTGAGAGAAAACATGTACTATTATTTAGAGTTGAGAGAGAGAGAGAGAGAGAGAGAGAGAGAGAGAGAGAGAGAGAATGGAACTCATTTATTAAGAAATATGTTCTTAAAACCCACTTAAATAGTTATCTATTTTAAGATTTGGTTTTAGGTAAGAACACAGTATGCATGATGAAGAGCAAAAGAGCTAAAGTTGTGGTGTGTTTGTGCAAAAAACATTAGATTATCGGTTTTTTTCTTGCTTCTACTGTTGTAACACGTCTATTCATTCATTCATTCATTCATTCTTCTGAACTGCTTAATCCCAATGGGTTTGTGTATATCGGGTTATCATCTATGGGCACCAAGTGAGGACCAGACGCCAACACATCACAGGGCGCACACACTCATTCACATGTACAGGGAAATTTTAGAGTAAACAATCAACATAAACTAGGTGCTTTTGGGCTGTGCGAGGAATCCAAAGCACACAAACACGGAAGAGTAATACAAACTCACACAGAAAGACCATGGTCGCACCTGGGATCGAGCCCAGGAATCTGCAACCACCAACACCAACCCTAAAATCTTATATTGTAATTTACAAACAGTGCTGGAATGATGTCCAGCGCTGTAAGAGAGACGAACGGTGCAATACTTATGTCGGCGTTGAGTGGACGTTCTGGTTGCGATGCCTCTTGATGTGAGAGCTTTTCACGCCTTGTTCCTCTGGCTGTATTCACATTTTTAGACCCACCTTTAGACTTTACGGATCAGCGCACAGGCTGGACTCCCTAAGGAGAAACAACATTGCCACAATAACGGATCCGTGAGCTTTGCCATATGGAGATCTGAGCTTGTTGCAGCAACCAGATCCTAAAAACCTAAAAACATACAGAGATCAGCCAAAACATCACACTTTAGGTTAATTCTTTGGCTCTGCAGCTACTATGTACTGTGTTTTTGACACCTTTCTATCAGAACCAGCATTAGCATTTTCAGCAGTTTGAGCTACAGAAGCTCTTCTGTTGGATCAGACAACACCAATGAACAACAGCCACTATACATCAAATCCCAAAACTCTGTCGCTAGTACATCTGATTTTGTTCTGCCTTGAATTTTGGCAGATCCTGACCAATGCAGATCAGCAATATCTCACAAGAGTTTTATTCTTGGCCTAGTCACCTAGTCATCATCACAGTTTGTCTTTCGCCAAAGTTGCTCAAATCATTACGCATGCTCATGTTTTACGCATCCAATACATCAATGTCAAGGACAAAATGTTCACTTACTGCCTAAGGGCATGTGTCCACCAAACACATTTTTTGAGCTGGCAGGGCGTATATATAATACAAACCCTATGAGCTTCAGCGTTCAGAGAGCTAAGCGACTTCAGCGGAGAAAAGACGTCAGTGGAGATGTTTTTTACAGAGCGCTTTCAGTTGAAATCCGTTCAGCTTTTAGAACAGCGTTGGGCTTGTTAATGTTACTTCTCTCTTTCTAGCCACTCAAAATCAAGGAATATAGACAGTCAAGAACTCACTAACAACAATGGCGGCGTATCTGGGACATGTGCAATATATATGTAATAGCATTGTGCAAAAGTTTTAGGCAGGTGTGAAAAAATGCTGTAAACAAAGAATGCTTTCAGAAATATAAATAATAATTGTTTATTTTGATCAATTTACAAAATGCAAAGTGAGCGAACAAAAGAAAAATCTAAATCAAATCAATATTTGGTGTTACTACCTTTTACCTTCAAACCAGCATCAATTTATAGGTGTTAATTTGCACAAAGTCAAAGGATTTGTAGGATTATAGTCATTATATTATTTTGTGGATTATAGGATTATAGATCTGTGGTTGGGTTCTCCAAGATGTTTGGAACAACCTACCAGCCGAGTTCCTTCAAAAACTGTGTGCAAGTGTACCTAGAAGAATTGATGCTGTTTTGAAGGCAAAGGGTGGTTACACCAAATATTGATTTGATTTAGATTTCTCTTTTGTTCATTCACTGCATTTTGTTGATTGATGAAAATAAATGATTAACACTTCCATTTTTGGAAGCATTCTTTGTTTACAGAATTCTTTCACACCCGCCTAAAACTTTTGCATAGTTATTCATCTGAGTCTATCTATCTATCTATCTATATATATATATATATATATATATATATATATATATATATATATATATATATATATATATATATATATATATATATATATATATTCAATACACTGCAATATATCTGTATATGTCTCCATGTGCAATACATCCTATACTGTGCAATATATTTTTATGTGCAATACATTCTATATATGTGCAATACATTTACTCTTAATACATCTAGAATCTATATTCTTTTTTTTCAGCAATTGCTTTCATAGTTTCCAGAATTTTACTCATAGGGAGAGTTATTTTTACCAAATATAAATTATTCTATTTACTGTACTAAGGTTTTATCTGGAGTATTTTATTTCTAAGCTTTTAACTGTATTTTTCTAAAATTATTTCTTTTACTGTTCTGTCATTGTGTCTTGTGAATTCAGCAGTTGTGATGTGAGCAGTTTCTTTAGATGAATACAGTTTTCGATTCTGGAGTCTGAAGAAGCTTATTTTGGGTTTATGTCCACAGTTGAATATCTCATGCACCTAATCTCTACGTCTTGAAAACATGTGAGTATCATGCGATTTCTCTCCATTGTAAAGATAATCTCTTTATGTCGCTAAACTACTGATCTCAAAGGAACACGACACAATATTTACATGAAATAGGAACGAATGCAGAAGTGCCTGATGACGCTTTTCATAACTTTGCAACAACAAGCGATGAGAGAAGCGCAGAGAAAGCACTCTGTAAGTGAGGTGAACACAGACCCTAATATCACATTCAGTGCTATGCCACTAAAAAGAGTACAACTCTAAAGTTTAGCAAAAAAACGACAATAATCTGCTAAATAAATGTTGAAAATGATGGATTATAACTTTCATTTCACAATAATTACACCCATTTCAGGACATTTTCAACAGTCGAAAGTGTAACTTTTTGTAAGAACAGATATTTGTAATTTTAAATGTTTTATGAAATAGCTTGTCAGTTTTAATCTTTTTCAGCCTTGCTGGAAGCCCCGACCCCCTGACCGCTGTTTGTCAGGTCATGAGGCAACGCGGTTCCACTTGTGATTGGCCGTGAGGGACGCGCTTCGGTTCAATTTGCTGATCGACGGGGTTCCCGATGAACGCCGGGGCCCTCGGGCTGTTTGCAGTCGAGACTGAGAGCCAGGAATAATAGAGAAGCTAATTGAAGAAGCCACTCAGCTATGGCTCGGGCTGCAAGAGACGGAGAAACGGAGGGAGCTGGGGAGAGAGGGTGGAAGAAAGATTTATGGGTTTGAGGAGTGTTTCCTGAATATGAGTTTTACAATTGGGGTGGGACTCCAGGAAAACAGTATCCAGAAGTGTGTCTGCAAGTTTTTAGGCAGTTGTGAGAACATGAATGTCCACTAAAAAGTTCTCATAATTGAAGTGAAGTTGATTATTTGTCATTGTGAACACACCACAGTGCACTACAATGAAATGTGAGCTATGCATTTGGCCCATCTGTGAAGGAGAAGTGGACATCTTCTTTGGCAGTGCCCAGGGAGCAGCGGGTGGGGACGGTACCATGCTCATGGTATGTGTGTGTGTGTGCCAAACTATTGCATTCGTACAAGTGCTAAGTCTCATAGTGCATGGGTGTGACATTCTGAGGCAGGTCAGTGTGTATGTGTCACCAGTGTGTGTGTGTGTGTCACTCTGTTGTCCCCACGCTGTAATGAGCGAGAAGCCTAATAATAAAGCCCCACCCCACTGAACGCTGACCTGGTTCCCAAACAAGCTGTACTGTGTGTGTGTTTTCAGTTTTCCAGTGTGTGTGAGAGAGAGAGTGTGTGTGTGTGTCTGTGTTTGTTGAGGCTTTGGGTCCTTGCAGTGTGTGTGAGGGACGTTGTAGTATGAAGTGAGTGATTGAGAGAGACAGAGAGAGAGAGAAAGACAGAGAGAGGGAGACAGATAGGTAGCAAAATGAATAAACCAAGGGAAGTAGAGAAAACAGCAACAGAGATCGAGGGATAGAGAGAAAAGAGATAGAGAGAAAGGACAGGGACGGAAGGACAGGAAGGACAAATTGAGAGATAGATAGATAGATAGATAGATAGATAGATAGATAGATAGATAGAAACAGAAATAGAGATATGGAGATAAAGACAGAGAGAGAGAGAGAGAGAGAGAGAGAGAGAGAGAGAGAGAGAGAGAGAGATAGTAATGGACAGAGAGAGATAAGACAGAGAAAAAGAGGGATGGTGGAAGGTAGAGAGAAATGGACAGAGAGAGGGAGAGAGAGAGAGAGAGAGAGAGGGAGAGAGGAGAGAGGTACCTGGTCAGAGGAACATTGAGTTCAAGTGTCCACACTAAAGACTGCAACTCAGAGTAATGATGCATAATTTAACGACACAATAAACCTTCAACCACACAGTCAGGGACACCAGCCAAATACATACAGCCAAGAGGAGAGATGGAGAGAGAGAGAGAGAGAGAGAGGAGAGAGAGAGATGGACAGAGGGGAGGAGAGACAGAGTACGAGAATGTATAAAAAGAGATAGATATAGTTTAGATGTTAAAGATACCCAAGCAGTTTTAGCCCTCAAACGATATTTTTAAAAACGCCCAAAGTCAAGATTTTTCAAATGCTGGGATTCGTGATGCGTAAACGAAAGCCTATATATATATATATATATATATACTGTATATACTATATATATATGAAAAGCATTTATAAAAATATCTGCATACGTGTAAACAGGCCCTTAAAAGGTATATATTTGGTCATGCAAATCATGGCAAGTGTTTGTCATGATTTTTAAACTTCAGCGTACAGCATCGTATTGTTTGTGCCGCTTCTGAAAGGATTTTCGGCTCGAAGCCTGTGAAGACATCAATCTTAGTAGCGTTATTGATCGACACACAGATCGAGGAAGGGAGCTCAGCGGCCTGCAGGGGCTGGTGCGTAAATTGTAAGCTGTGCTTCTGTGTGTGTGATGCAAATTTTGATTACACTCAGGATAAAAAATGTCTGCGAGCGTTATTCACACAGCGTTTAACTCTCATTTTCACCCCCGATCCCAACTAATCTCATGATGAACGGACAGTTTGCATTAATTTCCCTTGAGTTCTAAAAACGATTCTCTCCTGTGTGGAATCTCCACGTCAACTGATCCGTCGGCGACTTCCATCTTAATGCTAGGGGTGTAAATCACAGGTTTCATCACCATATGATATTATATTGCTTAAACATACAACAATTTGATTTCTGCCGATATCACAAAGTTTGATACGATACGATTTCAATTCGATACGATTCAGGATCGATATGCGACAATAGGCAGATTTGACAATCACTTCCCTTCAAATCAAATTCCAAAATTTTATAAAAATAATAACCAAGGTAGTATAGTCTGAAACCTTAAGCAATCACATTGACATTTTCTTGCGGAAATGCATCTCTAGTTTCTTTTGCATCGTAAATTTGCGACTTCCACATCAAAAAGATTTCCCTTCTGCACAATTTTCACAAAATCTATGGACTTTTTTGCAAAGGCCCTCAATGTAATCGCATTTATTGAAACATTTGATAGTATTAATTCATTAAAAATGCTAATGCCGACTCTGACTGACACTATCAATTGCAGGGTTGGAGAGGTTAAATGAACACTTAAGGTGTTAATTGAACTCAGGAGAGGTCATTTCTCCCCAGAGGCTTTTACAGTGTAATACGGTCACTCAATTTTTCACGTTCGTTCATCACAAGACAATGAAACGTCTCTAAGAAACCACTGGGGAAATCTAGCTGTGAAATACTGATAATTACAAAAAATAAATAAAGCCTAGGGAGGACGGGGAAATCGGTTTTGGCCTAAAGCTAGTCATGAGGCACAAGTTATGTGACAGTAAAAGAGAAACCCAAAATGTGAAAGTGAATATTTGTCATTGTGAACAGAGCACACGAAAAGTGACCATGGTCAGCTGGCTCGGACAACTGCATCTGATCCATTGGTGAAGGAGTAGTGGACAGCTTTAGGTAGAGCTTGGGGACGGTACCTTGCTCATGAGTATTTCAGTGGTACCTTTACAAGCCCAGGATTTGAACCACTGACCTTCAGATTACAGGATGAACGTCCTAACCGTTATGCTGTCAACTGCCCCAGACCTATACACTTGACCCACCCGTGTAGGAGGAGTGGGCAGCTTTTGGCAGTGCTTGGGTACAGTCCCTTGCTCACGAGTACCTCAGTGCTACAGATTTGGTCTTAAAGCGTGTGTGTGTGTGAGTGTGTTTGTGGAGTCCTGCCCAGGAAGCACAAAGTGAAAGCCCATGTTTAATGATCCTACCTAATGACCCGGACTGTAATGTTGTTATTGACTGAACAGCCAGAAGTGTGTGAGTGTGTGTGTTCAGGCCGCAGCAGATGGCATTCGGTCACATGACCCGTCCATCACGTTCAGCACCGCGGCCCTGTCCAACAGTGGGGGAGAACAGGTGTGACGATCGATACGTTCCGCGCCCCCTACTCCCAAAACTTACCGCTCCGCCGTCCCCCAACTTTACACAACACGCTACGCTTCACGCTAAGCTCTTTCTCCCTGCACGACTGCCTGTTAGACCGCCGCCTATGAGATGGGGAACGGCCAGGGCTGCGGTGCTCCCAAATCCGATTGGACAAGACAGATTTGATTTTTAGAGAAACTGGGTGATTCTGGATGAGGGGGAGTGAGTGTGTTTGTGTGTGTGTGTGTGTGTGTGTACAACAGCAGGTCTATCATTCTCTAATGCGTCATTACAGGGAGAGTTTACACACACACACGCATACAGTACACTTATGCAGAGCACTTGTGTAACACTATTAAAACATGTACACACTTAGCACGTTTACACACACACACACACACACACTGTTCTTTAATCAAGGTAACACACACAGTACAGTGGTAATCACACACACAACGGCACACACAAAGCACTTGTCTAACAATATTAACACTTGTAAAATATGGGTTCGGCAGTGTTTACACACACTCACAAAACACACACAGAAACACTCACACAGACAAAGCCTGGAATTCCCACTGCGATTAAATACTGGAATTAAACAGATGGAGCTGATGTTGGAGAGAGAGAGACAGAGAGAGAGAGAGAGAGGGACAGAGAGACAGAGAGATGACGAACAAAAAAAAGATAGAAGGGGGAGAACGAAAGAAAGAAAAAAAGAAAGAAAGAAAGAAAGAGTGATGATGGAAGAAAGAAAGAAAGAAAGAAAGAGAAGGGAAAAGAGAGAGACACCTACTCACCCATTCCACAGCAGTAACACACAGTATTTGCACAGAATACTCTGAGGTTTAATGCATAAATAAAAGGTCTTTTCTCTCAGCAAGCTTCTGCATTTACACCTCGTCTTTAGAGCACCACTTCAGGGTGTGAGTTACGTACAGAAACTTATAAATACACAAAAATTTGTGAAGAGGGAAAAGTAATAAAGGAGAGCACAAAAGTGATTAAACTCTGGGCTGGCGTTTCTCCCCCACAGAGATATTAAACCCCGCCTGTGTTGTATTTAGTCCGTCAGAGAATTTCCACGGTAAGAGCAGACGCCGCTGCCGCTCCGCATGTTAATGTGTGACTTAAAGCGAGTAAAATCCCTGGCAGGGAATTTGGCCTGTAACATGGGGACTCGCGACGTCAGGAGAGGGAATAAGACGCAGAGCAACCTTGACTTTTATTTAAGAAAAGTCTCCTCCAGTGCTCTGCCGTGCTACAAATCGGCTGGGCTCCAATGTAAGCTCGGAAATTTGGAGAAGTGTCAACCTGTAAAAAAGTGCTGTATGATTATGACTGAGTTTGTGTTGGCTACACTACTGGAAATAAAAATGGAGTCACCGCACAAATTAAGTTACGCAACACGTCAGTTGGTGGCGTAAGGGTCGGGTGTTCGCCCCGTGATCAGAAAGTCGCAGGTTCGAATCCAGGGCTGGTAAAGTTACCACTGAGGTACTCGTTCCCAAGCACTGCTCCCCAGCCGTTTGTTAGCTGCCCACTACAGAGGCCACGTTTCGTTGTGGTACTCTGTGTGCTGTGTTCACACTGACAAGTAATCACTCACTTTCATGTCAGACATGATGTCCAAACTGACAGGAGAACCAGTACCGAAATATTATAGATATTCCTTTTCCACTGTATTGGTGCCGATACTATTACGGTGCCATTACAGTTCCCACTTTGGACAAATGCCATGTTTTTCCACTGACAATAAATAGATACATACTACTACTACTAGTACTACTACTACTAATAATAATAATAATAATAATAATGATAGTTCACGCTTCTTTGTTGTGCACTTCTGTGGTGTGTTCACAATGACAAATAATCATTCACTTAAATTAGAAATAAAATGAAGTAATGACATTAATTTTTCAGTCATTATTTGTATTTTATTAAGTTAAAATATGTTAATCTTGAGTTAAACTTAAATTAGTTTTTAGCTCTAGTATTTCTATTGATCAACATTTCAGTTCAAAATACAATCTCTAAACATCCACTCTGTATGCCTGCCAAGCATGACAATGCAAATGTTATTATATGCAAACTTTATTACACGCACTAATTTAATGTTGCCGTAATCTTGCTGTAAGGGTAAATATGTCTGTATTTCATAATAGCTCTAGCACATATTAAACGTCAAAAAACACTCTCATGCTGTTAATTTTCCCTGAATCCCTGCTGCTGGGTCCTGACTGTTATTTACAGGATTTTTTTTACTCTTTCTTTAGCATTTGTTGAGTACAACAGTGGCGCTGAAAGCCTGAAACACCCAAGCGGGTGGCAATCAGCATCGGCGGGGAGCTGCTTATGGGAAATTATCCGTCACTCCGTCAGCAGGAAGGGGTGTGTGTGTGTGTGTGGTGACGGACAGGTGAGTTCCGTCCTGCATTTCTGCAAGTGGCTAGAAATCATTTAAATGGAGCGGCCCTGTGGGGCAGAAGAAGGGTGAAGTTTCAGAAAACTTCAGAACGCTGCTGGCTGGAAAACGTTAAGAATTTTGAGCAGTGATTAGGCCTATATGACAAAAACACAGACTTTTGAGGGGTTTTAGATTTTGAATCTAGAAGGGAGTCTTCCTCACTAGACGGACATTCAGATCTGGACTCCAGTTCTAAATCTTCAAAACAACGCTTGATTACTAGATCAGGATCACCTGAGGTTTAGCCGTTACGTCACAGATTTCTATAATAAACTAGAGATTCATTTCTGCAAGAAAAAGCCAAAGTGATCGCTTAAGTTTTGTGGCTATGACATGAACATTGGTGACAAAAACACTGATCAAAAGCTGGCCACTTCTCCTTCACGGAGGGGTCAAATGAGAGGTCACATTTTATTGCACTGTGTGCTTTGGTGTGTTCACAATAGGGCTGGGTATCGTTGCTGATTTCCTGAATCGATTCGATTCCGATTCACAAGGTCATGATCCGATTCAATTCTCGATTCGATATCGATTTATTTAGAGATTTCTTTGCGTTAATACTAGTTTTGCTTGGTTATAAAATAACTTGTTTTAAAACCGAAGTGTTGCCAAACATCGGCCTTTAGGCCAGACGGTGATTTGAGCGGAGCAGCTTCAGCCATGGCTCTATTTGGTTTCGGTTTCGCCGGTCTCACGTTTTTATAGCTCTCCTTGTGCGGTCGCAAGAAGTAGTGCATAGCCGCAGGAAAAGATCGATCCGTGAATTTTTGAATCGATATCGTATTTTTCGAACGAGAATCGTTTTTTGAACCCAGCCCTAGTTCACAATGACAAATAATTCCTCACTTTTCACTTCTGAAAAATAAATCATCATATTTTCTTCTTCCATTATTCCTTCTCCATTCTCTCCTTTACAAGTTTGGGAAAATACAAATCTATTCTGCTTTACAGCACAGGTCTTCTACAGACATACTATTGATTTCCATATGTGACTGCATTACTATTGTTATTCATTATTTAATAATAAAGGCTTTTATCCTACTGCTGAGTTTAAATAATTGAATCCCAATTCTAACCTTAGGAATAAAGGGTTTTAGTCTTATTTTTAAACCAAAGACGAATACAATTTTTTTAAAGATATGTTGGAATACATATCAAGTATAGATGATGAAAATGATCAAATGTAGGTTACGAGAGACACGTTGAGCGTGCAAAAATGTGCTAGGATGAATTTTAATGTCCTGCTCCATCATTTCTGAGATTTATCTCATCATCGGAGTGACACAGATATAAGAAAACTGCAACTATATATCTGATTAAGTTTGTCACAATTTATGAATGCGAGTGTGCGAATGTTAACTTGTTGTGGTTTGAGGTTTGTCAAAATTTGGGTGGCTCTGTGCGGATATTTTTGTATGTGAGAACTAGTTTTAAAGAAAAGTTACGCATCTTATTTGGATTCAAAAATAAAATAAAACTAAAAGATAAAAAGATTTGCTTTTGGTTACAGAGGGTAAACATTAGAGTTCGACCGATATTGGTTTTTCAGGGCCGATACCGATTACTGCTAGCTAACGGGAACCGATACTCGGTTAAAATTTTGAATTTTACCAAACTCAGCTGAAACTCTACTTTCTCCCCTTCTCCTTCTCGGAGCTTCACGCCGCACTCATGTATGAGTGTGGTATGAGTGACAAGGTTTCAGCATTGATTGGTTATTACTTGTGTGACATGGCCAATCAGAAATGAAGCAGCGAGTTGAGACCAAACGGCACAGAGAGAAAGGACAATAGTGTAGCCACAGTAGCGCATTTTATAATCTTAATATTGGTGATGGTGACAATAAAAACACTGATACCAATAATCAGCACAATATCAGCCCCCGATAATCAACCTGGCCGATAATCAATCTACCCTTAGCAAATATGTCTGTAGGATTACTAATTGCTAATTACTAATTTATAGCCAGAAGGCATTCGTTACTGATTTATTCACCAACAGCTATTTAAGTTTTGTGATTTTACTCATCTTCCTCTGTAGCATCTCTCAAAGTTGTGTAGAGATGTGGAGGATTATTTTTCATTTCTCCTGCTGCTTTCCTCCGTCTCTTCCATTTTTCACTTAGTGAATTATGCATAGGATTACAAGCTGTAAAATCCTGGAAATGCGTAGCAACAGCAGGTGAATTACACTGGAGTCTGTGGTTCTACCGCACAGATCGAATCTGCACCTTTAGGCCAGAGATCACAGCGCTCCAAAAACAAACTGGTCATTTTCATACCCACTAAACAGCCTCCTGGCCCTGGCCTGGCCCTGGCACCGCTAGACAGGTGGCCTCCATAATCAGGGAAGAAATAAAGCTGGCTGCTCATTTAGGGCTCTGGCAATTTTTTACTGTATTTTTGGCTGCCAATGTTTGCAAGCAAATGCCGGTAAAAACAAGTCCATGCGCTACTAAATCCACTTTTATTAAATGCCACCCTTCAGAGCAGCCACCATGTCCGCCTGGATTCTGTTAAAAGTTAAAAAACAAGGCACAATTATCTCTACACTTTTCAGTTATTGGTATAATATTCTTAGTATGGGGATAGTATAGTACATATAACTTTCTAATTCTGCCAATTTGGGCAGTTGTAATGGTTAGGAAGTGGGCTGCATAATCAGAAGGTCGCCTGTCCCGAACCGGTAAAGCTAGCACTGAGGTACTCGTGAGCAAGGTACCGTTCCCAAGCACTGCTCCCTGGGCACTGCCAACTTGCTCATTGCTCCTTCTTGGATGGGTCAAATAGAGAGGTCACATTTCAATGTGGTTTACTGTGTGCTGTGTTCATAATGACAATCACTCACTTCATTACTAATAACACTATACTAACTATACTAACTATACTGTAACATGCACTATGTAGTTTTAAGTTTACTATACTATATACTTTTACTACACTATACTTTATTTTTTAGTTCACTCTACAGTACACTTTTTAGTACTTTTGTACTTTGTTTTTTGTACACAATACTATATTGTAGGGGTACAACACCGGACCTCCAGGACCAGAGTTGTCTACCCCAGCTATATAGTTTCTAGCACACTCTACAGTTTGTCTACATAATTTTTAATGCAGTATACTGTTGGTACTAGAGGTCGACCGATATTTGTTTTTCAGTGCTGATATCGATACTCGATTATTGCTAGGTAACAGGGCCAATAACTGATATGCAAAAAAGGTAAAATCTCTGTTAATTTTACAACCTCCAAGCTCAGCTGCAGTTCTCCTCTCTCCTCTTCTGCTTCTCTGAGCTTTACGCTACGCTTGCGTGTGAGAAAGAGAGAAGAGACGGCAGCAGAGTAACAGTAGCGCGCCTTGTAATGACTTAATATCAGTGATGGTCAAAATTAAACATCAGTACAGATAACTGGCAAAATGCCTAATATCGGCCACCGATAATCGGCCTCGCTGATAATCGGTTGACACTTAAATAGCACAGTATACTTTATTGCATTTGTAGACAGGTTGTAAAGCATTAACAAACATTTTGTTGAGTGATTGTCACTGTGAACACACCACAGCACAGCACACAGTGCAACACAACGAAATGTGACCTCTGCATTTGACCCATCCGTGAAGGAGCAGTGGGCAGCTAACAAGGGCAGCGCCCGGGGAGCAGTGCTTGGGGACGGTACCTTGCTCATGAGTACCTCAGTGGTAACTTTACCAGGCCTGTATTCGAACCTGCGACCTTCTGATCACGGGGCGAACACTCTACTATTACGCCACCAACTTTATCATATAAGTTATAACACTTATCATATGTCGATGAAAGCTGACTTTTTGTCATAACCATTCTCCACGTTGTATTTCCCACTTTCCACGTTGTAATTACCACGGTACGAGGAGCTCGTGAAAGGCAGCAGCATCAGGCCGTCTTAATAGCATGTTGTTATCACCGACCAGCTCTCTCTCTCTTTTTTATTCCTTATTTATTTAACTCGTCGGCGAGTCACCTGTCGCGTTTCGCCCATTATGCATGCATGAGTGGGCCGGGGCCACGCAAAATCCTTGGGGCTCTTTGGCCGGCAGCTTGCTGACCCGCTTAGTGCTTTCATCCCGCGCTAAGCGCCAATTGTGAACGGCTGGTGACTAAATCAACAGCACATGAAAGAGCAGCCGGCACTGCCGAGGAGGAGGAGGAGGAGGAAGAGAGGGCCCACGTGGCGAAAACAAAAACCCGGCGCCGTAAACAGCCCCGGAATATTCAGCTGAGCCTCCTTTCCCATCGATGTCGCCACAGCGCTCGCTGTCTGTTATGCTAATGGGATGAATTTAATTTCTGTTCCACTGTTCTCGCTAAAAATACAAATATTATCTTGCGCGGCCTGTGCGGATGTTTGCCTGTCTGGAGGGGCCGTATGCTAATTCACCGAGAACAGCCTTAAATATTCATCATCGATGCAAGAAGAATAAGTTCAAGCAAAAAGAACGTCTGGGCAGAGAGAACATGGGAAATTTCCAGGTAATAATTAAACTCAGAGGTGAACGATGACCAGACAGACAAATAGACAGACAAACAGATAGACAGATGGATGGATGGATGGATGGATAGATAGATAGACAGACAGACAGACAGATAGATAGATAGTCTTTATTTAGAATGAATTCTATCTAATATCTTATGTACTAAAGCATCTCTTCATTCTGTGAAATCCTGTGAACAAATAAAGATCATCCATGTCACCTCACACACACACACACTCTGCTCCCAAAAGTTTGATTGGTGAAAACAGAAATAGAGAGAATTTACAAGTACGAGATGAGCAACTACCTGTGAAAATGCGCTTCAGGCAGTTCACACATGTTCATACAGTTAAATAAAGTGGTGTAAGAGATGGCGGAGTATTAGGTGTAAATTAATTTTTCGGGGTCTTTTAGCATGTACAAGAAATCCACAGGCTATTGCATGTTATGTCTCATTTTTATATATGGACTTGAGGGAGAGAAAACCCTGGAGTGGCACGGCTTTGTTACCAACAAATTATAATTAAGAGCAAATTTTTAATTAATCATGCCTTTGTCTAATTTTCACATAACTTTTAAGACAAAGAAACTAGTTATTTTAGGCAAGTATGAAGCAATGCAATAAAAATCCCAATTTTCTGCTTATTAATATATTCCATTTTCTGTTTATATTTAATAGATAATAACAGACTCATAAAGGTTCACAAATTAAAGTACTGCGTTATTGTTAGACCAAATCGCCCAGCCCTACCGACCGTAATGATGAGGTATAGAACAACATTTGTTTAGTATGGAAGTCAACAGAGGAAACATGTCAACATTACTTTTCTTCTTGTTATTCTGTCATCACAAATGCCTGTTCCAGTAATCTTGACATAATGGAAGTTGTTTTAAAAAAAAATTAAGTTGAAAAAATTAATTAAAATCCCTGTCCTCCTGTTGTGTGACAGCCAGACATGGTAGACATCTGAGTTTTTTGTGCACATCGCATAAGGGGATTGTTCAACACGCTGACGCCGATCGGAAAGCAAATCAAACAGCAGCACTTCTTCTGCGGCAGACGGCTGATACCTGGTCCGGCAGGACGACGAGCCCCGAAGGAAAACAGGTCCCCTCTTCCATCAGTGCTGCAAAGCACAGCTCGCGGACATTAATAATTCATGCTAGATGAGTGTGGGACTAGGCGAACAAACGCGGCGGCAAAACGCCAGTCCTTTTATCTGCGCTTCCTATTCCGGATTAGAGCTCCGTTTACACTGAGAAGAGCAGACGAATCTTCTTCCGACAGCACGGATCGCTTGCGGGGATCTATAGAGTAATCGATAGTAAAGGGGTCAGGAAAATGGGAGTCAAATGAGAATTTCCACCTCTTCTGCATGCAGATATGATGAGTTAGGGCAGCATGTTAACAGATTTTACAGATTTTAAGATCCCACATCATATACAGTACTGTGCAAAAGTTTTAGGCAGGTGTGAAAAAATGCTGTAAACAAAGAATGCTTTCAAAAATGGAAGTGTTAATCATTTATTTTCATCAATCAACAAAATGCAGTGAATGAACAAAAGAGAAATCTAAATCAAATCAATATTTGGTGTGACCACCCTTTGCCTTCAAAACAGCATCAATTCTTCTAGGTACACTTGCACACAGTTTTTGAAGGAACTCGGCTGGTAGGTTGTTCCAAACATCTTGGAGAACTAACCACAGATCTATAATCCTATAATCCTACAAAATAATATAATGACTATAATCCTACAAAATCCCTGACTTTGTGCAAGTGTACCTATAAGAATTGATGCTGGTTTGAAGGCAAAAGGTAGTAACACCAAATATTGATTTGATTTAGATTTTTCTTTTGTTCGCTCACTTTGCATTTTGTAAATTGATAAAAATAAACAATCATTATTTATATTTCTGAAAGCATTCTTTGTTTACAGCATTTTTTCACACCTGCCTAAAACTTTTGCACAGTACTGTACATTATGCAGTTAAATCTAACCCTGGTTTGCATTGTTGGTGAAGTTACTTTGAAGCTGCTTATGATTAAAAGTAGCTAACTACATAAAAACTATTGTACAGCCTCATATAAACATTTGCGCTGAGGTATTGGTAAATATTTGGGCCAAACTTGTCAATTAATTTGTCATTGTGAACACACCACAGCACAGCACAAAGTGCACCACAACGAAATGTAACCTCTGCATTTGACCCATCTGTGAAGGAGCAGTGGGCAGCTAACAAGGGCAGTGCCTGGGGAGCAGCGTTTGGAGATGGTCCTTTGCTTTTGATACCTCTGTGGTAAATTTACCGGCGCTGGATGCTAACCTGTGACCTTCCGAACAAGGGGCGAACGCCCTACCGTTATGCCACCAACTGCCCCCAAATCAATTTGCATTAAAAAATTAATGTGTTAACGCATTAACACATTCCCACTCCTAGACTTGATGCTTTTGGGACTGTATACATTTTAAAGACATGTCTCATGTAGATTTTTGAATCCAAGATAGATGTTTTTTTTTGGGGTATAATGTTACCACCAATATAGCACCAATTTAACTTCAAGGGGACGTTGAAGGGACGGTTATGCTAGTCGGGTTCTGCTTCATGAGCTGAAGTAGAGGATTATTTATTTTGTGTTTTAGCAACATGTTCGTTCCTGCAGTTTGACCTAAAATGCGAGTTTGGTCCTTCTCAGCAGTGGACACAGCATCAGGGTCAGACAACGCCGCCGGCCCCGCTGCACTTGGTAACAGTGAATCAGAGTTGCACCCATGTGATTCGCCCTACAGCCATGACACTCACAGGCGGCGAGGCGGAGAATGAAAACAGAGAGCGCGCGCGCGGGAGAGAGGGAGAGACGAAGAGTATTTCAGTGCATCTTTCAGTCTCGTCTGCTGTTTACATGCCTTTTCCTGACAGACGTGGCACTGGTTAATCCTAATCTCAGTCCAGACAGGCAAATTCTCACACTTTCATTTCAGCCCGAGCCCTCACTAGTGATTAGTGTGTTAAGCCCCAGATGTCATGTCGTATGGAGATCACAGTTTAACTCTTTATACACAGTCGGATAAGCAGCAGTACTATTTGCATACATCTTTTTATGTGAAGATAACATCAGAGCATCATAAGGCAGTCATAAATCTTTTCTTTAATCTAAAAGCTGAGATTACCATGTTCACAACATATCCAAAATGCATTCACAATGTGTTTTTTATCCCCCAAAACATAAAAGAACCCAGTTAGCTACTGCATTTTAGTGCAGATGTGCTCTAGAGATTTGCAGGTGCGTTTTCCCCCGTATGTAATTGCAGTTGAAAAATAAAATAAAATACAATTATGTCTCTGTCAGACCTGTTCTGTTGCAGGGTTTAAACGTCTAAAATTTATGGATTTAATTTTAAGCGAATGCTAAGATAAAGGCAATAACTTTTCACGTCTTGTTTTCTTTTACTTGGTGAGAAGTCTCAGAGATGAGAAGACTGTATTCAACCGACAGCTTATTTTTCTTGCAATATCTATAAATAATGCTGCTGTCTTTTTAAATCCTGAGATTGATAATATTGTCAAGGAGTATTACTGTCAACTTCACAAAACGTCAATCCATCCACCAAAAAAGTTTAGCTTAGCAGCCAAAGTCAATAAAATTCAAGCCATCAATCACCACTTCATCGGTTCCTCAAATCAAGGCACAACTCTGCACATCTTGAATGAGAATATATATATATATATATATATTATTTTTAAAATCTCAATCATACCAATACACTCCACTCTCTCTCCACTTCTGCATAAATCAGTGAGTTATTTACCCAGAATAGCCCAATTGGGATGTGCTCTCCGGTTCCTACCGGGGTCCTGGGCTTCCGGCGCTCGAGCCCTGCCGGGGGCCCCTCTGCCTGGGGCCGCGGTGACTGGACCGCTCCAAGGGCCGCCACTCTGCCCTCCCTCTGCAAAGAGACTCACTAGATTCAGAGCCCACACCTCCTGCCTAGTTACTTCTATTATGGGAAAAGGGAAAGAGTCTAAGATACAAAGTTTAAATCTAATTTTTACGATTGTGACTCTAAATATTGGTCTGTTTTTCACCTACTTGGTGTGTTTAATACCAAGCTGGGAAAAAAGTGCATAAAACCCGCTGGGAGTGTAGTAAACTCAGTTCTAGAATTCTGCAGCACCTCATGGGGCTGACAATGAGAAAGGGTCAAAGAAGCATCCAGCACCAACAAGCCCTGGGTCAAGCAATGAAGAGAAACTACACGCAACAAATGATGCAACAACGTACTGATCATAGGGTTAGCACAAATCATTCCAGAGGAAGGTTAGGGGTAACGGTTTGGAAAATACAGACGACAAACTCGACTAGAGGAAAGTTAGTAAAGGGAAAGTTAGTGGGAGTATAGTTCTTAAGATAAACGGAAGAGGCATGCTTCAGGCATGAGCAATCTTTATGTCGAGATAGAAAATTTACGGCAAAAAATGTATGTTGTGGTAACACTGTGTAGCTATTTAAAACCCTACAGACCCCCTTGGAACTACTGGTAGCCACAATGAAGGACAATAAACATTAAATGAACATTCCCTTAATCAAAGGTGAAGATACTTCCATAGGTCACTGCTTTTGCTCGACACCGGTGTGCTACCAACTTGTTTTCGTGGCCCTCAGCTCCAATTGAAAGAACAAGCAATGCAGAGTGTTGGAGTGTGTGGCGGAGTGTGCGGTTGTGTGGAAAGGCTGGAACATGGCCAGGAACAGCTGGATCCCTGAGGAGACTCTTTTGTTGTTGTGGGCTTTTGTTGTGCGGTTTGTGTTTCCTGGAAATTTCCAGAGCAGAAAAGCTCTGATTGGAGTTGACGGTGGGGGAAAAAATGGAGGATGCTTTTGCAAAAGCAGAAAGGAAGGAGCTCTTGTTGCGATTACTCACGTTCAAAAGGTATTTAAAAAGAAGTAGTTGAACAGTACACTGCAAAAAATGAAATCTTAACAAGCCAGAAAATCTTAAAAAGAAAAAATAGATCTTGTTTTTTTTTTTTATTTAAAGAATAACTGACTTGACTAGACTTGTATGTGTAAGATAATAATCTAATTTTAAGAAATGTTGGCTACAATTATCTTATTAAGGAAAATTTATCGATTATAAGAACTTCTTAAAATGAAATAAGAAATTTAATTAAGAGAACTGGAAGGTTCTCATGCTCTCCACTACAAGTTAAGAAATTCATGACAACTTTGCTTATTTTAAGAATACAATGTATTATTAAAGCTAAAAACATGGAAAAATTGAAAGATTTTTTTTTCTTGTTTTAGAAGACCTTTACAAGATAAATTTGGTGTCCTGTTTGTGCTTTTCAAACTTGTTTTGGTCGTTGTGCTGCTTTTGAGTTCTAATAAAAATCATATGCCTAGCATTTGAGCCTGTCGTTCCTGTTTAATACCTGTACAGCATGTGACACTAAGGGTGAATCCCATTTCACCCCTTGACCCTGCCCCTTGGCCCTTGGCCTTTGGCCCTTGCCATGGAGTGGTAAGGGGCAGGTGTTGAAATCTACCCCTATGAAATGGGACACCCCTTCTAGAACGTGACACATCATCGTTAGTCGCCGGTGAATTTTGTAGGTAAGCAGATGTGACATGTTTTTGGTGGGTGTTCAACATGCATCTTAATTATATTAATAATTATAATTATTATTATTTCCATTGCATGGGCTGTTGGCATTTTTTGCGTTTGTCTGCAGCAAAGCGGAGATGTATAAGACCACACTAGCATTTTATTTTGTGTCGTTTATGAACCACTTTTAATTTTAAATATTTGTGACCCTCCACGGCAAAACCAGTCGCTTGTCGCAACGGAGGTTTCCGAGAAAAAGGACTGTTTATGTTGCGTGGAGTAAAATTTTGGATTTTTTGTTTTTAGTGTTTTGAAACAGTGGAAGGTCTATACTGTACTGTTGTGAATAAATTTAGCCGAAAAATATTTCAGTCATATGTCGTCCGATTCATTCAATATAGGTATCGTTTTGAAGGTTGATTTATGCCCTTTCACGAAAACATAGTAACTCAATTTTGAAAATTTGCGACAAGCGACTGGTCTTCCCGTGGAGGGTCACATTTGATTAACGGAGAAATTACACACATTTGTATGTCTCTTTCGATTCCATAGTCATGTTGCTGCTAGTTTTTCGCAGGGCATTCTAAGAAATATTCTAAGAAATTAGTAGGGCTAAGGGGTAGGGCCAAGGGGTGAAATGGGATTCACCCTAAGAAAGTTTTTCTATGTATGTTTGCACATATTGAGAAAGTCATGCAAAGATTTTGTAAAGACACATGTCCATGTAGTTCAGGTAAAACCATCACATTCTAGTGCATTTCATTCTGCAATTGTGCTTTAGTGCACACATGTTTCTGTGCAATTGTGTTATTTTACCGGTTTAACATGCACCGAAAGTTCTCCATTTTTCACCGCCACACTGATGGAGCTGTAAAAGCTCAGCTGCATGGTTCCACGCCTGTTTTGCCTTCTGACAGAGGCACATGTAGTCCTGGTAATTGTGCAAATTTGCGTGCATCTGCGCTGATTGGCTGTGACTGGAGCTGGCACTGGGTTGGTCCCTGCTGATTCCAGCTGTCAACCGTGTCTATTAACTAATGATAAATCACCACGCCCCCCCATCTCTGAATCCAATCAGAAAGCCCTCAGGAGGACTCTGGGCTTGTCACCCCGGACTAAATGACTTTCTGGACCTGATTCTGAGTACCGAGGACAACACGACGCAACACATCTGGGACCGAGGCAGCATTTTCAACAGAAAAGCTCGTAAACCAATCTGTAGTTGCAGAAAAGCGAAAGAAACGTACAGAGGCTTCAAGTAAATCAAGCGCTGACTGAATTGAATTTCACATAGTGTGGATGTCTGCTTTGTGTCTTTTTCTCTACAGCACAAACACGCACATTTACACATAAATGATAGCTTTTTACTGACGAGCCTAAGTGCGTTTGTTTGATGATGCCGTAATCGGGGGGAATTGCTCTATTACTCTGAGGCTTGGCTTGACTCAGCATTGGACTCCAGAGAACGGCAATAAAGCAGCATGAATAAATGATGAAGAGGAGCAGGGACGGCCATAACAGAAACTTTAACAAACTGCAATCTGCACAGTTTTGTTCCACACCAACTTCGGGCCAAAGGCGAATTTATGTTTGCATATGGAAACGATGCATGCACATATTACTTTGTAGCATACTTGTATTCAAATAAAACAGTAAAACTTCCCATTCGGACTCAAATTAACATAGAATGAATGAATTTTTATCCATATGAACTAACTTTACAAAGATAAGATTTGTGTGCAAGTGTTATCGCATAAACAAACACAAAATATAAGAAAATGTGGTTTTAAAGGTCCCATATTATGAAAAAATCACTTTTTCTTTTCTTTGGACATTCATTTGGGTTTGTACTGCCTTTATACACACTGTAAGTTTGATTTAAAAAAAATGTTCAATTGTGAGAAATCGTTGGACATTTGAATAACTCCACCCTGCTTTCTGAGAAGCTCCGCCTACCAGGCAGAACTGCCAGCACTTCTTGATCCACCATGTTTTCTTGCAAGCGGCTGCATAGGAATCGCAATGAAGAAGTGTACTGGCGGAGTCTTGTGCTGAATATGTACGGCTCTATGGATGGTCTGTTAGCAGCAGTTATGTGGATTATTTTCACAAGAGGTAAACTCTCGCCGTGCTGTCTACACCCCAGTTCCGGAGTGGGACGTGTGTGGGCAGCAGCGACTCATTTGCATTCAGGAATACTAATGAGAGACAGCCTGTTCTGAAAGGGACTGAAATAGAAGGGTAAAAAGCAGGTGAAAATGCTTAATCTGAGAGGTATCTTCAGCAAACTACTTCAGAGAAATGTTTAGTGGAGCTCATACACCAATTTTAACTTGAAAAAATGTATAATATGGGACCTTTAAGACATTTTCTTTATATTTAAGAAGAATCGACTGCATATAAAACTGATGGAGAACTTTTACAAGGTGCCAGATGTTACTGTCTAACTAAAATGAATCTCCCAGACTTGTAGACCCCGGCTCTTAAAGTTCCAGCACCCCTCAGTCCATGCTTTCATCCCTCTGTGTGGCCCGAAAGACTGAGTCAAGGTCAATATGCATCCGTCTTTCCCCTCCACTTTCCTTAACTTGCCACATGTCCCGTCAGACAGATTCGATCCTCTATTCGGTGCCAATGCAAAAAGCGTTTGACCTCCAAACTGCAGTCAGCCAGATGGCGTTTTTGGGCCGTGGAGGGAACCGTGGGACGCCTCAGGTTTTTTTTTCTCCGAAAAAAGGACGAGCTCTAATGTCACATAAGGCCTCATTAACAGTGTGCTGTGCTGTGTTAACATCCCAACATCCCCCCGAGGAGCACCTTAACGCTCCATCATGGCCCTAAATGTTCTCTGCAGGTCTATGCGCTTCATCGATACTACTTAGCCACTAACAAGCATAGCGCCGAGTCATTTTCTGGGGGACGGGTGCCCTTTTTGGTGTTTTCTGGCAGCACAAAAAAAGGAAGAACAATTTCCACCATTTCCCTCTAAGTTCTCGAACTCGAACACACTCAATGATGATGATGATGATGATGCAACGCTAGACCTGAGCATTAGCAAGAGAGGAGAAGGCGCTTTGATTCGCTTTAACCGAAGGGCTTCGGCAAAAGGAAAAAGAGAAGGAGAAAGTGAGGCGGAAATCAATAGGTTCTTGTACGCACAGCCTCAAGTTTCTATTTTAACATGCCTCCATATTGATTTGCTTTCGCTGGAGATGTCTCCCCCGAGCTGTAGCCCAGCTCTGAGAGGATTGTGGAGCGTTTACCAGAACAAAAAGCCCAAAAATAGAGGGAAGGGAACTGGGGAATGATAGCTTGAGCTCTCCTCTCGCGGCACACGCTAACGCGGCTAGTGGTTTTCAGAACGGACGGCTTGCAGTAAACACAAAAAAGGCCTTTGTACAAAAACAAATGATACTTCCCCAGGCAAGTGCCCTGCTACAAAAAAGCCACTTGGGTAACAATCGCTAAGTGACGTCCAAAATATTTAAAATATGTAATAAAAGACTTTATTAAGGTTGATACTTACAACAGTTTAAATAAAATATTTGATACGACTCTTCTTTTCCACTAGTTTTTTTTACTGGTATTTTCTCACTTCACTTCAACTGGTATCTAGTAAGTTCAGTTTACAGCACCCAATCTTTAAAACTGCTAGAATCTGGAATCTATAAGTATCTATTAGTTTTATACACTTCACAAGCTTTGAAAACTCTACAGAGTCTAATATCTCTGTGAGTCAAAAATAGGGACCTTGGAATCTTTGCCCAAAAGTAGGTTTAAAAATCTGCAAATTGTTGAAATTAAATTTTAAATATTTTATTTGAAGATTTAAATAGTGAAGACGTAAATGACAATTATCACAAACAATATTTTTATATTAATCAGTAATGATAACGTTAACATTGAACAATAAATTGTTAATGTATGACCAAATTTTAGAGAATTTATGTCAGTGTCTGACAACAATGTGTGTTTGCAAATATTAGCTACAAAGAATGTTCAAAATGCTCCCATTTAAACAAACACAGGCACAAACTGGTCAACTGCATTGTCAACGACATTTGCTCCGGATATTTTTACAAAATTTTGGGTTGTGTAAGATATTGCAGCTAAGCATTTAAGGGGTTCATAATAATCACTTTGTTGCAAATGTAATTCTGAGTGCAACAAGATCAAGCAGGGCCACTTCTGGTCACCATCTGTTGGGATAACTAGTATACCAAGCAGGTACCAAACACTGAAATGCCAGGTTATTTCTCTGACCAACCTCCTCATTGCACTCTCCACTCTAAGGCCATACTTACCACTCATGTTCATCTACTAAAATACATTAAAGTTCCACATATGTTGGTGTATGACTTTCTTAAAGGGAAGAGAGGTCTGTTGGAAGAGAATCAGGCTGATTAGCATTGCACTGAGCCAGCGTGAGGACAGACGCTCAGTGCCATGTCGGTGTTCGGAGATGTGCGGTTGACCTGAAAGGTTGCCACTACAGATGTTTTCACACACTCCTGTCGTCCAAGGTTGACATTGTGCACACACACACATACACAACTACTTCACTGTATGTTTTGGGGACGTTCTAAAGACATAGTGATAACTGTGACTACCTCAAAGTCTAATCCTAACCATAACCTCAGTAATAACCTCAGTAATTTCTTGCAGCATTTCTGCAAGAAAATGCAAATGTAATTTGCAGCAAGACTTGCAAGGTGGTTGCTAGGCTGTTGCTAGGTGGTTGCAAGATCATTAGGATAGGGTTAGGATTATGTTTTTCAAGTTAAATATCAATATTAAATCCAAAACTGCAAAATTTGGTAATACTGGTGCTGGACGGAGCTGAGCGATGATGGAAGGAAATTCCAGTGTCGTAATACGCGTGTGAATGCTAGTGATGTGGATGGAAAACAGTCATTTTTCGTAATAAATAAGACCTTTAATCCCACGAATAATGAAAACAGGAAAAACTGCACTTGCAAACAAGCGCACAAATCAAGACGTGTATACAAGCTACACCACTATAGCCCGCATGTTTTAGAGTTGGAACAGCGTTTCTAACGCAAAAACTGTAGGAGGAGTAGCGCCGCTAAAAGTAACAAAATATTGACCACAATAACAAATTTTGACAAGCTGAAAAAGAGTCTATGATGCAATCACATAATTTTGTCTAAGCAAAAACAAAGTGGGGACACTGTTTTACGTCCCCAAAAAGTTTTCCTCAATCTGCAGGTGCAAAGACTGAAGATTTACTCTAATTTTACTTACAGTCTTGGTTAACAACATACACACTTACAGACACCCTTAATGGGGAACACTCAGGACTAAGGCCTTACTAACCAGGGAGATACACACACACACACACAGGCAGAGCCATGACAGCTCAGGTACGAGTCGGGTTAATGGCTCGCTTTATTCATAATGGAAAAACATTTATTTCCTCCGAAAGGTGCCAGTCTCTTGTGGCAGTGGAAAAGCGTCATAAGATTGGCCATCTCAATCTGTCACACTGCATCAAAAGAACAGTGAGACGGTAAAATAAAAAAGGCAATATGAGTACTTTTACCTAAATCTTTGCCGTCGTGTCTGACTCCCTGACACGGCTCTAGCTTGTCCGACAAAAAGCTTTCAGGTGAGAAATGCATTTTTGGAGAAGAGGGAGAGAGAGAAAAGGCAAAATTATGCAGGAACTTATCTTTATTCATAGTTGTGCTTCTCCAGATTGTTTGATGTCTTCGTCTTTCTCTTACCGCTACCCGGTAATTTAGGCAATTTCAGCCCGGCAAACTCGGTCGTTGCCGCAGCCGGACTATTACACTTCACGTCACATTCTCTTCCCACAGCCATTTTTCTCTGAGGCCTGCTGAGCACCGGGTGACAATCGGCCGACTTTATCAACAAAACTCAAACAATTCCACGCTGCACGCATCTCCCTCAACAATAGCCGCCCTGTTTTCCCTTTTTTCTTTTTTTTTGCTCCTCGGTCACACCGAATCACTCATTTTTCTAGTTTTCTGTTCCGTTTCTCGGGCAGGATTACTGTTTCTGCGAAGATTCTCCGGGTTTTTCCGGCTGGGCAGTTTTTCGAGAAGCACAGTTGAAACCGGGGAGCAGGGAATGCAGAGGGACAGCGGTAATGTGAGAGTGAGTTGTGTACTGTGTGTGTTCGAGGTCTCGCTGATCTCGGCTACAGTTGTGGACGGCGGTTAATGGTGTGGGGGTAATTCAAAGTCAACAGAGAGAGAGAGAGAGAGAGAGAGGTAAAATGGGATTTGACTGCCTTCCGCATGGATCAGTGCTTCACAAGGCAGAGCAAACTCTCATCAAAATCACATCTGGATCAACCTTCACTTTTCACAGCTCAATTCTCCATTTCATGTTTGCTCTCCAAAGAAAGTTAACATCATTAGTTGAACCTCATTGTTAAATCTTTCTGTAAAATTTATCTACAAAGAGAATGCGTCGCTCCACCCCAAGCTCCGGTGAGACTGTTCTTGTAAAGAGGGTGAAAGTGAGTGATTATTTGTCATTGTGAACACACCACAGCACAGCACACAGTGCACCACAACGAAAGGTGACCTCTGCATTTGACCCATCGGTGAAGGAGCAGTGGGCAGCTAACAAGGGTAGTGCCAGGGAAGCATGGTGCGTGGGGACGGTACCTTACTCATGAGTACCTCAGTGGTACATTGACCGGCCCGGGATACGAACCGGCAGCCTTCCGATCACTGGGCGAACACTGTAACCGCACTGCCACTAATGGAAGACGCTCTGGGTGACTACCCAAAAGGAAACTCTCATCAAAATCTCAGCCAGACACATTTTCACTTTTCACCACTCAATTCTCCTTCTCCTGTATATTTTCCAAAGCTTGGGGTGTAACAACTAGGGATGTAGCGGTTTCCGGTATTTTATCGAACCGTTAGGTACGCCTTTCTTGCTCATGGATTTAGCCTAGTCTTGGACTAAGTTGTAGTACCAATGGAGATTTACCATTTAAACTCAAAACTAGTCTAGGACTAGTCTTAATCCTCGACTGGAAAACTGGTCCCTAGCATATAAATATTTAAACTGAGGCTTGAGTATGCATTTATTTTTCGATTTAAACTCTGTGTGAAATCTTATACTCCATTGTGAAGATGGATGTTGGAACACTGTGTAAAACTGCTATTACGGTCAAAAGAGGAAGAGGCAATAAAAAATGTATGGGTTTTAAAATGTAATATTTATTTACTGCATATTTATGACATTGTGTAATTAATTTGTCTTTCATATTTCACTAATTTATACTAATTTGGTGCCTTGACTATAATTCTAAGTGGTGTTAAATAGCAGAAATAAGAAACATGACAGGTTTGACACCTAAATAAGAATGTTTATAAAGACCACTTTAAGAATGTCTAACCACTGCCTGTAAAAAGCAGAGCTGGGATTTTATCCTTCCCTGATCACTCATTCTAGAAGTTTCTGCACATGTTTCTTTATTTTTCTGGTCTTTTCAGTCTCTGGTCAAACAGATTCAGTATAAACACATCTCAAGTCAGGTTCGCCAATCTGATTTTGGTACCAAAACCACCTTCCAAACAGCTTAAGCTTCTCCAAAGTAAACTTTATCTTTATCTCCAGCTAAACTCAACTTGCTGTGACAGGCTGGGTTTTTTTCCCAGTAAGGGATCAACTCTTATTCCTCTTCTCTCTCGTATTCCCCCCTCACTTTATCTAAGTCCTTTGAGGACTTTTACCTTCACTGTCTGAACGACTTTCGTTCAAAAAAGCAAACAGAAAGCGAGCAGTGGGGCTTTCTGAAGAGCCGAGCGAATCCGATCCCAGTCACCTCTGTCTGAGACTAAATTTAGTTTCCCGTTACTTCCCAGTGAGTGTTTACATTTCAGCCCATTATGAAGCCGAACTGCGTCTGTGTTTGTGAGCGCGAGAGTGCAGCTGTCAAGCCTCTCAAATCCGCACGGTCCGTCTTCCCCTCACCTTCCTGCCGACACCACCTTTGACCCGAGAGTCGCTTCGATTTGTTTGTTTTATGAGCTGCAAGCGGAATGACATAAGGCCTGAGGTGAATAACGACTTGAGGTCATTTACGGACCTGTGTGGGCGAAACACACATCGACAAAACACAGATTTCATTGAGAGACTCGAAAACTGAAATATGGAAACACAAATTACATCCTCATTTGAGAAATTGTGTACTGTGTAGTACTTATATAAGATTTTATTTTTGCTTTTAATCTCATTTTTTGTTGAATTAAACAATAAATTTGGAAGTTTCCTGATTGTCAGGACACCCAAAAATTTGTGAACGCACTACATCATCATGTATTAAAAAGCAAAAATGAGAACTTTTTTATCTCTTCATTTTTTCTGTGAAAGCGAGTTTGATGAGGGTCTGTGTCATTTATCTTTCTTGCTTTCCAAAAATGTGAATCTCATTTTTTCTTGAAAAAGCATGAAATTTGGAAGGTTCTAAGTCCTCAGGACACACTACGTCTTCATTTGAATATTGTGGACTGTTTGGTACTAAAAAGTAAAAATAATCAGAATGTACTCCACAAAAATGCCACAACCTCTGATCAGATATAAAATTATCCCATCACCTTTTCATTTTCTCACACTATTTGTAAAAAGAGACAGAAATAATACAATTTGTTCAAGCAGAGAAGAACGGGGTCCAAGCATGAAAATTACAAAAATTGCCAAAAAGTCAAAACAAATAGGCCTTTAATCATAAGAAACCTCCCCCATAGTATGTTGGCCATATTTTTTGACAAAACCTGTAAAATGTGCCTGATCCCGATTCATAAGTAGGCCTGGTTTATTTTTTAGTGTGAGGAATCACAATAAAACAAAGCGTTTTCAGCAAAACGGCAACATTCCAGCTTCTGATTGGCTTGTCTTAGCCTCCACATCATAAAATCACAAAAAAAACCCCAAAACCTTCATTATGTAGGACCAAGTCATCAGAGTGCTAAAGAGCACTCTTACGCAAACTCTATCGCATGTATGTTTGCATAAAACATTTATTTATTGGGTTTTCTTCGATTCTACAGTTGAGTAATATTACAGTGATATACTAATATTATATTTAAACATGGGCAGCATGGTGGTGCAGTGGTTAGCTCTCCCGCCTCCCACAAAGAAGGTCCTGGGTTCGAACCCCGGGCCAACAGTAGGGCCTTTTTGTGTGGAGTTTGCAGGCTTTCCCCGTGTTCGCATGAGTTTTTTCTGGCTGCTCTGGTTTCCTCCCACAGTCGAATGTGAGTGTGTGTGCCCTGCAGTGTGTTGGCGCATACCCAGGGTTGGTCCCCGCCTTGCGCCTGTAGCTCCCGGGATAGGCTCCGGTCTCCGGTAGCCCTCCGGTAGGGCTTGGGATAATGAATGAATGAATGAATTAATGAATATTTAAATATCAGATATGTCCAAGAAAAAGAAATGAATACAGAATAATTACAATCGGGATCCAAACATTTTGTCCATACACTTCTGATCATCATCATCATCATCATCTGACGACTGATGATGAACCATAAGTGATGTTTCCAACTGCATCTACCTCCCAAAATCCCCGGGATCGGCGCTCAGTGGGGCCTCGTATCCGCCGAGTGCGGCAGTCACTCAAAGCAAAGAGCTTTTCAGCAGGGAATAAGGAGCGATCTCGGAAAGCGGGAGCCTTTTTTCCTCTTTAAAAATCATTCTTTTCTCGCAGCCGCATAGAGAGGGAAAGGTAAAAAATAGCACGGTGCGTGTTATTTTAATTACTGCGATGTTTACTCCACGATCCCTAAAGGCGGCCTGAAACCAGGCTCTTCCTCTTTCATTATTTTTACTGACATCACTTACCGGTGACATTGAATTATGAAAGTTGTGCGTGTGTGTGTTGTGTATGTATGTTGTATGTGCCCCCCCCCCCCCACACACACACACTTTCGTATTCAAGCAACTTAAGAACTATTTTGTAAAAATGTGAACATCGGCTCCGTCCTGCTTTTTACAACCGCGAGCAGAAGTGCGGTCGTGTTTTTGTGTCCGTTTCACCACAGAAGGGAGGCACGACTATAATTTTGACGCTGAAAGCAAGAAGCCAAGTTGTGCTATGAAAAAGACGGAGGCAGTTTTAAACCCTCGAAACGTGTTAAATGGAGAAAAAATTACAGTGTAGAGGATGAAAGGGTCAGACAGCAGGGACAGATAGAAAAGAAAACGCGGATGTCTGGGTTAAAATAATAAAAGCTAATTCAATGCTGATGCACTTGCTCAAGTGATTTCTGTCTTTGGTGAAAACTCAAATGATAATGTACGATGAAAGTAGCCACCGCTTGAAAATGGCACTTGTATATTCATTTATCCATCTCTATTCAGAAGTTAATCAGGCTAACAAGCCGTTTAAAGTCTCTCTCTGTCTGTGACTCTCTCTCTCTTCCCCTCTCTCTCCAATCCTCTCTAATTCTGCCGCTCTCTCTCTTTCTGTGACACTAAATCGGTCTCTTTCTCTCTTTCTTTATCTCTTTCTGCGACTCTGTCAGTATCTCACACTCTCCCTCTCCTTTCTCTGTCTCTCTCTCTCTCTCTCTCTCGTCTGTGACTGAATCTCTCTCTTTCTCCAAAACTCTAACCCTGCCTCTCTCACTCTCTTTCTGTGACACTAAATCTGTCTCTTTCTCTCTCTTCCTTAATCTCTTACTGTGAATCGGACTCTGTCTCTATCTTTCTCTTTTTGTCTTTCTTTCTGTGATTCTCTCTCTCTTGTTTATGACTCTCTCTCTCTCTCCCTGCTTCTGAACCTGTCTTTTTCTCTCGCTCTCCCTCTCTCTCTTCGCATTTCTTTCTGGACTCAATCTATCTCTCCCTCCCTCTTCCTCTTCCTCTTACTTGTTCTCTCTCCATTTCTTTATCTCTTTCTGTGAATCTGACTCTGTCTCTAACTCGCTCTCTCGCCCCTCACTCTTTTGGTCTCTTTCTCTCCGTGATTCTCTTTCTCTCTCTTGTCTGAACCTCTGAATCTCTCTCTCTCTCTCTCTCTCTCTCTCTCCCTGTCTCTACTTCTCTTTTTCCTTCTTTATTTTTCTCTCCCTCTCTCACTCCCCATTTATTTCTGGACTATATCTTGTCTTTCTGTCTCTTCCCCCCACCCCCTTGTTTGTTCTTTGTGCCCGTTTGTCTCTGAATCTGTCTCTGTCACTCTCTCTTTTTTCCATCCCTTCCTATGTTTTTCTATCCTTCTCTCTCTCTCTTTCTGTTTTCCCTCCTCTATCTTTCATTCACCTTTCTGTGATAATGAATCTGTCTGACTTTTGCAAAATCTGTCTCCCTTTTCTGTTTCTGTCTCTATTGATTTGCAGCTTTCCTGCTCACAAACTCACACACCATCTCAAATGAACCCAGATGAACTCATAAGATGATGCCCAATTCCATTTCTGCTCACGTCTCGTATTTTTCTTTTGCACCACATGAGTCAGATTTCTAGGAAATCTAGGAAATCTGTATAACTTCCATAGTTTCGTTCTTAGACAACCTTGCAAGAATTCAAACCGTTTACTCCTTCTGTGCTCTTTCCTCACTATATATATATATATATTGTGATTTGTTCTGTTGTTTCATACTTCCAGGCCGTCAATAAACCAGAACCAACAGTAATATCTGTACACACTGAGAATAAATGCTCAGAGTTCACACCCTCTCCTCTCTCTCTCTTCTTCCTCCTCCTCTTCCTCCTCCTCAAGGACAACAGCGAGTCTACTCGAGACGGCAGCTCAAATCTCTCTCCGTTTGACTTCACTTGCTTACATTAAACCTTTGCTTTCACCATCTGCCGTGAAGCTCCTCAGACGGGACGCCGACAACGACGTCGCCTCCGGAGCCAAGCGGAGAACAACACTGCCACCTAGAGACCCACCGGAACACGCAGATCCCTAGATGACGAGAGCGCAGATGCAGACACAGACGTCATGCATCACCCATCCTGTTCATTAAAGCGTTTACCGCAGATAGTCGTGGCACTGGTGCAAACATAGCTGTTAAACATCACTTTCCACCGTATTAAAACTCCCGTTTGGGGCATGCAATGTTCCGAAGGCAAAACTATTTCTCCTTCATGCAGCCACACACACACAAACACACACACGCACACACACACACACACACACACATGCAGACCATGGAGGAGGGGCAAAGAGGCATCCAGGGAAAAGAGAGGAGGGAAGAGTGAGGAAATAAAAAAATATCAATTAGCCAATTAAGCAACAGGAAATGTTGTTATGTTTGGAATATTAAGCCAGATGGACGCAATTTTTGGTTGAACGTTGGTTGATAGTTTTACAAATTTGGTGGTAATTCATGCCTATTTTTTAAACCCTTTGGGAGGAAAGAGGTACCGTGATAACAATAAAAAAATTTAAAGCAGAAATTAAGCATAAGTTCATCTTCCTACCTGAATAGATGGGGGCCAAGCGAAAAATATCCGAGAGGCGGCTGCTGACCGGCTCGTACGGAGAATCCTCAAGGAAATCATTCCCTGTTAGACATGAAGATGAAATATTAACTCAGAAAAGTAAAACACAAACAGTGAATTTCAATGACTGCACCAGTTGTTTATTACAGAAACTCTCTCTGTTGATTTGTCGCAAGGGGAAATTCCTATTTGGGTCACTAATTTTTGTTTGGACTGACATTTAGGCATTGAGTTTCTAGTTGATTGAGCATGTTGGTCAGTTCCTGACCACCCACTGACCACATTACTTTGCACAGATAAGGGATCAAACAACTTTACACTCAGTAAACTTTCGGGTGCTGTATGTTCTCCAGAAAGGCTTATTTGGGGAAGTGGGAATTTGTCTCAGTAATACACAATCATTAAAGTTGAGTGTGCAATGAAATGCGAAATGTGTGCAAAAGTGAGAAGTGCAGAGGAGAAGCTCTTGCGCACCCTGTAAGTGCTGGTAAATCCCCCAGTAAATGCGCAGGCAGTTCTTTTCCTTTTTCATGCCTCGTTTGCATCTGCAGTTGTAAAGAGGACTTTGTTTTAGCGCATCTAAAGCGCTCCGACATTCGTCCTTGGCCTCCAGTCCGGAGACCGAGCTGAAGTTGCCCTGTCTGCCTGCCACACACTGTCTCATAGTCCGGTACTTGGTGCTGCATCCCGGCTCCCTCAGACAGAGATCGCTGGCTCGGACGCAGTCCAGGCGGCCGCTCAGCATGGAATCTTCAGCACCAGACACTACATCTGCAAAAGAGCAACATCCCATAACAGCCATGAGCACAATGAACTACAGCTTTTCTCTGGTAATCAGTCATTATCATGCCATGCCATTCCCACAACTTCTTTCTGTCCTCATTCAGTTTCTTAATAAACTCCTCCAGCATTTTAGACGAACCCAGTGGGACCCATTCATCCCGAGACAATTCTCCTCTTTCTCTATATGCATGGTATCTGTCATTCTGCATGCTGCACAAAACCCATTAAACTTTTTGTAACTGCATTTGGGTTTTCATCTGTTCAATCTGCACATTGCCCTGTCTCAATTCTGTGTTTTTGTACATTACTCATGTAAACTTAAAGGTTTCGTAATTAGACACTATATGTCCTCTTTTTCTTTGGCTTTGATGCTGTTCTCTTTATATATGATATACTGTGACTTTTTTCTGCAGTATTGAGCTTGTTGGTGGACACTGAAACACAACAAATGCTGCTACGTATGTACGAATGGGAAATTCAGAATTCGAAGTACTGATTTTTGTTCTCTCTCTCTCCATCTGCAAGTTCTCATCAGTCTCTAAAGCCACACTTTTTTTTTTTTTTTTACAAATAAAAGGTTATAAACTGGTTCTTCTGAGAGATCGACCAGGTTACTCATTTATTTAAAAAAAAAAAAAAAGAGGTTCCAAATGAGATCTTTATTTTAAAATTTATAATAAAGAACTATTGGCTCAATAAGGAAACCAGCCAATCACTTTTAAGAAATGTTCATTTTATAAAAATCGTCCCCGTTTGACAAATACTTCTTGAAAAAACGTTTTTGTTAGTCCCACAAAGTAAGGACCTGCTTTTCCCTTCAAATAACATTCTGCATAAGTCTATACGATTTCAGCAAGCGAACCTACACGATTTCTCACTTAAATCATATGCCATCGCAGATCAATAATTAATCTTTGCTTTAGGACTGCGCACGTTTACTCGAATGGACATACGAGCCACATTAAGGTTGCGTTAAAGATTAACATATAAACACAGGATAATAAGGTGCTCAAAGTCTTAAAAACAAGGGACAACTAGGGGAAAAAAAACGAGTTTCACTTTCCAAACTAGGGGGAGTCGGAGCTGTGTGGGCTACTCTCCGTATCGGGACACTTTTGGGAATAGGAGCTCTTCTATATGCTCATACCAAAAAAAGCCCTGCACTAGTTAGTCTAGATACGTAGAATACATGAATATATGGCAAACGAGTTAAAACTCACCCAGCAAAGGCAGGACGAGACAAATCGCGGCGAAAATCATCGCGTCTGTTTTTATCCGTCTTTATTACGCGCGCAGTTGTTTCGTTGTTATTATTATAGCAGACTCGCAGGTTATTGCGCTTCTCTGTTCACATCCATTGGCGCGTCCTCACACGCGATCCGCTTTTAATAAAAACAGAAAGAAATCCACAATTCCTCCAAATATATTCCTTAAACTGGTCCAGGGCGAAAACGCACATCGCTCCCGCGCCTCCCGAAAAAAAACCTCCGCACGGCACGAGGGCTGCACGCGTCTGAGCGAGCGCGCAGTAGCGCAAAGCTCAATGCGCCATCAGCCCTCTACACTGCCTTTACACTCCGGGAGAGAGAGACACACACACACACCTCACACACTCACACAAAACATAAGGTTTGAAAATAGGCAAAAAATGCTTGTGTAAGTTTGGCAAAGCCTTCTGGTGCAGATTTAAAAAATAAAGTTTAGAAATTATTTTATAATTATTTCACAAAGCCTTTTTATTTCGTAAAAAGATTGTCCAGTAATGTGAAAAGAAGAATTAAGGGTTATTTCCACATTCAGCAGAGCCTCTTTCTGTCCTGTTTACATTACATACTGTTGCAGAACACTCCAATATAAGATTAATAATCAAATAATTACTTTAATGCATTGTAGGATGTCATGATAACTTCCACAAACATAACTCCCCGCTACATAATGCCCACTGTTCCACCAAGAGTAAACAAGTGTTGTAGACGTCTTTATTTCTTTCTGAAGAGTGCATGGAGAAACATTGTGTACATTTGGATTTACCCATTCTTGGATTCCTTATTTGTATAGGAAGTAATTTAGCGGGGCTTCCCAGATGCTTGGAAATAAGTCTAATACATTTTCTGTTGATTGCTTTTAAAAGGATGCATGGACGTTAGTCTACATTGTTCAGAGATTATGGCCCACAAAAGTGCTTTTATACAGGTGTATGGGATATTTGGATTGATGCCAAATACACTTAGTTGCCTAAAATTCTGTAAGGGGTTGTTCTTTAAAACGCTTTTCATGAGACAAAATGTGTCAAATAAAGAGTAGTACATCCTTTGTAGTTTTGTGATTTCAACACTATATTTATTCATGCAGTATTTTTAAACATCATGTACAGATCTACAGGTCTATACGAAATAGTCCTAAATAACCGTGTTACGCGGGTCTGAGGGGGAAAACTGGCAAATATCGCCATCTATTGGCCAATGCTAAATATAATTTATTATGTATTTTCTCTCTCTAATAAGATGCAAAAGGCAAAATAATACAGAATTGTACTCTTTGTATTGAAGAATCAAATATTATTATTATTATTATTATTTTAAATATTGTAGTGGAATTTAGACCAATAAATAATTTCGGGTCACTTAATCATGAGACAATGTCCTATGAACAGAGCAACTTTACTAGTCAATATATTGCTACATGAGAAATGTTGAAAAGTCTAAATTTGGAGACAATATTTAGAAACTGTTCAAAAGTTATTATACTTTATTAATTTATTTAATTCGACATGATTAGGATTTATACTAATTTAATGTGATTTCAGTGATAAATTTTTTTTTTTTAAAAGGCTTCTTTTTCGTTATTTTCTAGCCTGCGTCGCGTGCTCTTTTTCTAGCTTGCTGAGGAAATAAAGCTGGCTTAGCCTAGCTGTTATCTTTCCGCTGAATTTGAAATTGAAAACATGAGTCTAGATTCTTTATTTCATCACATTTTACTGACTGAACAACAAGCGTCGGAGAGCTCTCGCCAGCTCCATGAGGGTCAGTGTGTTATATGACAATTCAATGGTTTAAAAACGTTTAGACTGACGAGGGGGCCTGAAGTCTCTAGGACTTTTATAGATAGCCTGTGGAAGCGTATTGCTGTCACACCAGAATAAAAAGTAATAACTTTCGCGTAATAACGTGAAAAATATCACGGTGTTAGGTATAAAATCCTGATTTGTTTCACGGTGTAAGGAAAACGAGGCTAAAGTTGCGCACTGACTCGCCAAGATTCTTTCTCACGGTTCCGGTTCCACCTTAAATGAGAAATAACTTTGAGCCGACAGTAGTTGCCTTTAAGTAAGTAAGTAAGTAAGTAAGTAAGTAAGAAAGAAAGAAAGAAAGAAAGAAAGAAAGAAAGAAAGAATATACATATTTTTTTACAAAGTGCATAATCACTTCTGGTGTTTTATATATAAAAAATGAAGAGAAAAATAATGCCAGCTCTCTCTACAACAATCATTAAAATGCCACCTACTGGCGTTCACCGTTAATTTACTACTATTTAAGGTGGAACCTCATCTGCGAAGGCAAACTTCATTTGTTACGATAAACTTTGCTTTCATAAATTAATTAAGAAATGAGCTGGTTGACGGTCGCTTGGTGGAATAGAGCAATTACGATTGTCAGTGTGCAGTAGTGACACCTGCAGGTGAAGAAATATTTTACACTTTGCTTTAGCACCATGCTGTAATTTACGGGATTTATTCTGTGTAATTTTAGTTTATCTTTAAGATAAAGAAAACCTTAACAATAAAAAGAAATTTGGAGATAAAGATTAAAACTGATAGAAACAAGACACAACATTATAGAGCATTTACTTCTTAATAAAAACATCATTTACTTGACATCTCTGTGCAAAACAAGCCCTCATTTGTCATATATTTTGGTTCTTATATGGCTGGTTTCTTGCTCATGGGTTAAGCCTAGTCTTGGACTAAATTGTAGTACCAATGGAGATTTGCCATTCAAACTCAAAACTAGTCTAGAACTAGGCTTAATCCTTGACTGAGAAACTGGCCCACACAAGCCTTTAAGCAAAGCTTCATCTGGCACACAGTCCATTCCTGATACATCTCACAAAACCTCAGTTTTAAATACATTGTTTGTTGACAACAAAGAATATATAGCCCTGTTTGTGTATTTTATAGCTACTAAAATTCTTTATTGTTACTACTGTTGTGAACAATTTGGGTTGCTTTACGGACGATTACCTTTATTTGCTGACTTTTATTTTTGTTCTCACCACCAACCAACTCATGAAAGCAGCACAAGTTCCAACTTTTGACAACTTTAAAAACATGATCTTACTTGTCAGTTTTATATGTGTTTTATAATGTGGTTCCTTTTAGAAAATATAACCTCCCCAGCCTGTTACCTGTTTTCAGTGTGGCAGAAGCTTTATCAGATTTGACAAACTCTTTGTTCTCTTTAGTAAAGGCTGCAATCAACAGGGATCAGGAGAAAATAAAGACCTTTACTGAAAAGTCGGAGCGTGCACAAGCAGAACTAGACATGAAGGTAAAACCACTTTGTTCATCGGCATTGCCAGTTACGCAGTTTTTGTATGACTTACGTACCACCTCATACTCATTTTAATGTATTCTTGGAACCTATCTGCTTGAGGAAGAATGAATGAAGAAGCCCTGTGTTGATGGTGACCTGTTTAAAAGTCTTTGAAAGGCTTCATTGATGATGAGGTGGTTCCATTACAAGCGGCAGTGAGAAATCAGTTGCTAATTTCCTATATATTACAGTAGTGCAGTTAACCTGCCAAAATCATTCTACAGCATGATTCATACTTTAATGTCATATGCTAAAACACGAATCCTCTTCATGTATTTGTTTTCAATTAAAAAAGTCATTGTAAAATGATATACAACAGAAAGTAAGCTGTGAAATTAAGACCAACATTTTAAAAGGAACCAGACATTTATTTTCAGTACATGATGCAAAAATATACACGATTCCATTTACAAGGTATGAACGTCACTAAAGATCTTCTGAAGATCACTTCTCCAAGACAAAGAGATCTCTGAATGGACATTATCTGTTGATTCACACAGTCCTCATCACAGACCCGCACTGTGATACCGGGTGGAAAGTAATTACCTGCAGCACGTCTTGATGCCCTTCACGCTTGAGTGACCAGATAAAGAGGCAGATTGCAATATGCTTTGCGACAGACTTGAAATCACACAGCTAAATTATTCCAATTACAGGATGACTTACAAAACAATGGGTTGCAAATGAGCATCACACAACACTAAGATTTGCCCATCATAGAGGGCAGACTAAAGCCAAATTATTAACAACCACACCAGTGAATAGCCATAGCATTTATGGATGGATAGCCTGGATGTTTGAGCTCTCAAATATTTTTAATCACACATTTCTGCAGATAGCATTTGTACTGATTTATTGGTAGTTTCATCTTTTAGGTTTTTATACAAAGGATTAGGGCTGGGCAATTATACAGAAATGAATCAAAATCGACATCGCAGCAATCTTGTCCATGTTGGTTAGACAACGCCTAAAAACACAGCAACTTTCATCACAATTATTTAGAAGTAAGTCGCAAAATCAGGCATTTTATGCCGTGACAATCTAAAAAAAGGGCCGCGAAATCTTGGAGGGACTGAACTTTGAACTCAGAGTACATGCACTGTCCCCTTAAAAACATACTACCGGCTGTGTTGATATGTGACTTTGCCTGGTCTAGTCTTCAACTACATCTTTGTGTTTCTTCAGTTATTTTAAAATAACAATGAATTGCATTCTTTCATTAGAAAATATCAATCCTAACTTTAATAGTTGACAGTACAAAGCTTGTCAGTTAACTGTGATGGAAAACACAAACAGAAACGAACCCCAAATGAAAGAATGGTTTGTTAATTGTAATATAGATAAAATCTTCAATTAATTGTGATATTAATTTGAGGTTATATTGCCCAGCTCTACAAATGAGTTTTTCTTGGCTTTGTCTTCAGGCTCAGTTACTCTCTGAAGCAAAGCTGCAGCTGTGTTTGATAAAGAAGCAACAAGAGCAAATTCAGAAGACAAAAGTGGAGCTGCAAGGGCAGCAGAGTGTTCTTCATCATGAGCTGGTGCGTACGGATTATCAACTCACAGTCAGTTGTTTGTTTCAGGGTTTCTTATTTGAGAGTAGATTGTGACATGTTTATAAAGGCTGGAACGTCACATCCTTTACTGTCACTTTTACATTTTTACACCTAGATATTCACACACCCCGGGGTGCGTTTCCCAACTATAGCTATGTTAGCAACCCTATGTTAGAAGGGTGATCAGAAGGTCGCAGATTCGAATCCAGGGCTGGTTACCATTGAGGTAACTGAGCAATGCTCCCCAGGTGCCTGTTAGCTGCCCACTGCTCCTTTACGGATGGGTCAAATGCAGAGGTCACATCTCGTTGTGGTGTGTTCACAATGACAAATAATCACTCACTTTCACTAGTTGCTAATGTACACTATGTTAGCTGCTAACGTAGCTAGCAGCTCACCCCAGAGCGACACCCGTTTTCTAATTTCAATAGCTGTAAATCACAAGTTTCATCAAAATACATCAATTGACAGTATCACAGATACTACTACTGCTACAATCTGATTCCGATTCAATTCAGTGCAGAAGCCAATGTGGCAATATCATATGCTGATTTAATACAATCACTTTCATTCATTTTTAAATCAAACATTGTTTTGCTTCTGAACCCAAGCATTTAACTAAAAAACCATCTTCTCTTCTAATAAACCTGTTCAATATAAAGTGATGTTACAATACGTATGATGTCTGATCAATGTTTTTATTTTGGATCGATGCTTTGGGCTTTTTGATCACTGAACTGATGCATCGATGCACTTGGTCTGGAGGCAAGATTCCTAAAACTAGACCACCGCCATCTCACATTATTACATCATTCCAGAAGCCACACTTTGAAATTTCTGTATTGTATCTTTAATTCCACTGTGATTCCCACCCCTACTGAATAGTCAAAAGTTTTATCAAAAAGTCATGAAGGCATCAGTCGTGAGAAGACTTCACAAGCCAGGCACTCGTAATGTTTCGAAGTAACAGAAATGAACCCAGACCACGCTGTAAAACCTGATTTGATCAAATAGTCAGGTTGACATACCTCACTCATTTACTGCAACTTAAAACAATAAGTTATGTGATTTCAGCTAACCTTTATGAGTTTTTTGTGCTGCAACGTAGGCTTTTAAGAAACGAAAAATTGCATGACTTTTAACTGAGGCTATATTAAAGAATGAATGTGTTAATATGCCACACGCATTGGAAAACATTTCCATCTGCATCAACTATAAAGCATATGTTCAATCATACATACTAAGTATTAAAATCTAATTTTACTAACTGTTTCAACTCGTTAACTTATTATTTTAGGTCTAGTTTCAGCTTTGTACTTCTCTCTGTAAGAAATCCCGGTTTGGACTTTCATATTACATTCTACATGAATTATAGTTGATTTATCAGATTTTTCTGTAGAATGTATATTTACTGGAAAGAACAACAGCATAGCAGTAGGGTGTTCGCCCCATGATCAGAATGTTGCAGGTTCGAATCCAGCACCGGTAAAGTTACTACTGAGGTACTCATGAGCAAGGTACCGTCCCCAAGCACTGCTCTCCAGGCGCTGCCCACGTTAGCTGCCCACTGCTCCTTCACAGATGGGTCAAATGCAGAGGTCACATTTGGCTGTGGCGTATATAGACATATAACAGACTCTACCCTTATGCACAACGTCTGATGTTTTTCGTCCCCTTTTTTCTTTTTTAAAATATACAGAAAGTGGGAGGAAGAAATGTGGGTTAGATTATCGCTCGCCTGGGATTTTAAGAGGCGTAACATTAACACAAAGCTGTTAAAAGATTCATGTTTAAGCTGCACCTACAGCACTGTGCAAATGTCTTGAGCCAACTCTTATTTCTTTATACTTTGCTTCTGAAGCGACAGATTTTCTTGTCTTTTTAAAAATGTAGTCAGATATCAGTTGCAGTTTTTCCTCTAGATATACAAATCAGGCCAGATTTATAAACAATCCATTAATTCTGTTAACACAAACATTAGCCAGCATGAGTAGAGCTGATTTGTTAAGGACCTGTGTCCCTCAAACACGTTTTTTGCGCTGGCAGCACCTATTTTTAATGCAAATCCTATGAGTTTCAGCATTCAGAGCACTAAGTGCATTCAGCAGGTAAAAAACGCAGGTAAAGTCTTTTACCACAGTTCTTCAAGAGAAATCTTTTCAAACAGCACTGTGCTCGTCAGTGTCTCTTCTCTCTTGCTAGCCAATAAAAATCTCTTTTCATAACTTAAAAATAACAAGCGCTGAGAGAAGTGACAAGAAAGCTCTCTGGAAGTTACGTTTTGACCACTCTGAGTGCAAAAAACACGTTTGGTGGACACAGGCCCTTAATTCAGTAGTTTTTAAGGGTTGTAACGATACACCGATCGGCAAAAATACATCGATTCATACATCGGTTGTTCAAGGATGTCCCCTAGCATCAACCCAAAATAAACATCATACATGTTGTAATGGTCCTCGCCAAGCAAGCACAGAGACATCAGCTGGTTTGGTCACAACTTTTATTACGTGTGTAAACACAAGCCACAGTGGGCCGTAGCTCAGGTTTAAGCAGGGCTTGAATCGAAGACAATTGGACGTGAAATTCTTGAAGATGTTTCACCTCTTATCAGAAAGGCTTTTTCAGTTCTGAGAATTTAAAAAGGAATTCATAATTTTGATAACGGGCAACACGGTGGCGCAGTGGTTAGCGCTGTCGCCTCACAGAGAGAAGGTCCCGGGTTCGATCCTGGAGTCGGCCGCAGGGCCCTTCTGTGTGGAGTTTTCACGCTCTCCCTGTGTTCACATGGGTTTCCTCCGGGGGCTCCGGTTTCCTCCCGCAGACCTAAAGCATGCACTATAGGTTAATTGGTGACTCTAAATTGGCCATTTTGTCCCCATTCTCTTGTCACTTGCAGGAGAGGCTGAAAAGAGAGTCAGCTGAGGAGAAGGAGAAGTTCATGAAGGAGATCAGCACCTTCAACTGTGACTTTAACCTGCTGAGTAAGAGAGACGCCGTGTTCCAGAATCAAACCAGATCTGAAATGCAGAGTCTCCAGCTGGAGGCCGACGCCCTCAACAAAGGTATATGGAGAAGTTTTTTAACAGGGGTGAGAGATATGACCACAAATCAACATCACCATTAATCGCCGTTACAGTTAATGCACCATTGTTTTGTTTAGGAGTTTTTGTTTGTTTTGGTCACTAATAGGGGTTTGTACTGTATACGTTCTCAACTATTAACGCTGGGATATTTTTGTAATGAAAGAGTGCATATATTTCATTCATTCATTATCCGAACTGCTTAATCCCCACCGGGGAGCCTATCCCGGGAACTACGGGCGCAAGGCGGGGACCAACCCTGGGCAGGCGCCAACCCACCGCAAGGCACACACACTCACACAATCACAATGGATGAATGAATAAATGAAGGAAACACACACAAACAGAGGTTCTAAATGTCGGTTTCAATTAATTTTCAATCAAATTTAGTGTATTAGTGTATTTCTAAACATGAGTTTACTCATTTTAAGATTATAGAGCTACAGAATTGTTTTGTTTCTGTTGTTTATGGGTATCTTAGAATAATTACCTCAATTTCTTGCTTTTATTTCCCGAAATGTTGCTTCTTTGTTGTCCAAACTGTGTAGAGATGGAGATGATGAGGCAGATGAACCCCAAACTGGTCTCCATGCAGTGCGAGCGTGAAGCGTTAGAGGTGGAACTGCGAGAACTGCACTCACAACTCACAGGTCCAGATGAAACACTTCATTTTGACTGTAACCTGTCTCTTGTCATCAGATCAGCCTCCCTCTACCCTCTTTACAACGACCCAGCTTCTGACTGCACAAGCCAGTCTGCCAAATTATTTCACCTGAAGCTTTTTTTTTTCCATATTTTTTATAACAAAATACCAGTGCTCAGTGTCTCTCTCAGCCAAAGGGGTCCTTGGACTGAAAAAGGTGGAAGGCTCCTTACAGGTCTTGTTTAGAATGTTATTTCATGGTGCTCATGTCACGTCTTTGGTACTGCGCTTGCTCAGAGCTGGAGAAAAATCTAGAAGAGGCAGCAGCTCTCACCGAGAGTCTAAAGGCAGAGAGGGTGGAGGTCAGTCAGAAGCCTCTCACAGACAGCACCTGCCTCAGGTATGAAGGAAATAAGCTCAACTTCTGTTTTGTGTCTTTATTTTGGCCTTTCTTCTTAAGTGAATTTTGAGCGACTGATTGTGTTATTGTGTGTGCATTTGACTTATCCGTGATGAAGCAGTGGGCAGATTTTTTAGCGCCCGGTTGAGCAGTACTTGGGGATGGTACCTTGCACATGAGTACCTCAGTGGCACCGTTACAGGTCTGGGATTTGAACCGGCAGCCCTCCGATCACATGGCCAACTCCCTAACCGTCCTTTACGCTATCAACTGCCCCTCTCTGTGTATGTTCTTGCAAAGTCAGGTTTGCCCTAATCTAGTTTACACACATGATTTTAGAGAGATAATGAAATGGAACGTCAATTCGCCATCAGTCTGGAGAAGCGATTTACATCCATGAGCTTGTTTTCTTTTTTTTCCCCCTTCACATCCGTGGGAAGCATCGCTTCATTCTCCGCCTCCACCTCCTTCTCCTTTTCCTCCTCCTCCTCGTTTCACAGAGTGTGTAAATACTTCCACACCAGGCCCATCCCTTTAATTAAGCCTTTGATATTTCGCCCACACCATCCGGTCCTCAGTCACGCGGAGACTTACATTTAAATAAAAAAAATCCCCAGAACGACGTCCGGCCGGGGAAGGAAGAGCGAGGCGGGAGGATCGATAGTTAGCATGTCTCCAGCAGGAAGCCTCTCCCGTTCACCGTGTAAATCATACGTGTGGGCCGCACAATCTCGCTCTCTCTCACAAATCTCTCTCATTAGCGGCAGAGCGGATTAAAACCTTTTTAGATGTGCTGATGATGGGGCTTCTGGGAGGAAGGGGCCGGACCCGGGATATGATTATTCCTCCTCTGGGGCTTTATTAATCACGATTAAAAGGTCTGCTCCTCCCTGCAGGGTTACTTTTATTTTTCATCCTTCCGTTTAGGACTAACCAATCATGATTCATTTGTTATTTTAGCATTAAAATGATCATTGCAAACACCAAAAAGTGTTTTTCATATTCATTTCCAAAACTCATTTGTGCTCAAATAAAGAATATAAAAATGGAAAATACACTCATATTCAGTTTTGGATTGATATTGAATGCAGGTGGCTTGACGAGGATGTGAGTTCGCCAGGAGACACAAAAATAAAGATATTTTCCAGGATAGGCTCTGGTCCCTGCGAACCTGATAGGGATAAAGCGGTTCCAAAAATGAATGAATTTATTAACATTTCTCATTCTCATATGGCATTATACAGTTTAAATATTTGGGTATAAATGTTTTTTTTTTGACAAAACTGTTTTGGATGGGTAGTGTGTGTGTTAATAAGTAAAACAGTAAATTATCCTTCATAGGGGCTTATCCCTATCCACTTTATAGATGAGATTAGAGTCTGGCCGATATACAGTAACGATTTGGATATTTATTTATTTTGTTAAAAAAATTATAATGATATAGCAATTAATTTTTTTTTTTTCTGATATATCAGTACATAAACAGAAGTTTCCAAATATTTATGCAGCGTTAGCAGTTGGCAGCGTAACGGTTAGTAAGGAAGGAAGTAGGCCCCATGAACAGAAGGTTGCCGGTTCAAATCCCAGGTCGATAATGGTACCAATGAGGTATTCATTTGCAAGGTACCGCCCCCAAGCACTGCTCTGCTAAAAAAGCTTCCCACTGTTCCTTCATGGACGGGTCAAATGCAGGGGGTCGCATTTGGTTTTGATGCACTGCATGCTGTGCTGAGGTGTGTCCACAATGAGAAATAACCACTCACTCACTTGGTTATTAGGCGTTCTCCCTCTAAAGGGTTTGGACAAACTACACAATCACAGCAAACTCATTATGTGGTTAGCCGTCCACAGAATTGTCAGCCATTAAAAGCATTAATACAGGGTGAAGAGACGTCCTCGTTCCCCTGGAAATGTCCTCATTTTAAGACCTAAACATGCGTCCGGCAGGGATTTCACTCTACCTCAGCCTCAAACATTCTTACATTGGATTTGCGTTGCGTTTTCCTGGAGCTTTCCCAAACTAGTTACTTCGCCCTCCCCCTACTCACTTCTACTCCCGTTTTACACTCCCTTACTGAATAAATCGAGTGGAAGTGAGTAGGGGGAGGGCGCAGTAACATGGCCATGGTGGATAACATCAGCACACAGCTTTATCACTCGGGCTCTAGTGTAGACATCTGCTGTAAATCTGTTAAAGAGAAAATAAAAGCAGCCGTCCAGAGATTTTCCTTAGAACTCTTACCTTAATTGCTATTAGATCAGGATGAATTGTAGACTTGCTTAAATAAACTGTCTCTCTCTCTCTCTGTATGTGTGTGTGTGTGTGTGTGTATACACTCTGAAGGCTGAAGAAAGAGTTGGAATCTCATAAAGAAGGGGAGCTGGAGTTGCTACGTGAGACTCTCAGCACAGAAATTCAATTTCTGCGCTCGGTAATTAGGTTACATTACAACTTTACAAATATGTTCCTCACACATAACCACACAGGCAATTTAAAGTCACATTATTTAATGAAGATTTGGCTCCGTACAATGTTTTTAGTTCGCATTTAAATCACTAATTATATATATATATAAATATTTACTGCAGTTTTATGGTTTCTTGTTCCTTTAAATTCAGCATTAATGTATATATCTTAATGTTTTCTTCTCTTGGCAGAAATTGGCTCAGAAGGCCAGTGGTTGTTAAAAGGGTTTTCTTCAGATCGTTAACTTTATCTGCACAGGTACAAAGAAACAGCGGTTTAGGAGACGTGGTTGTGGTTTGTTAGTTTTGATGATGCATCTCCTTGACTATTGCTCTGTTTCAATGAATAAATGTACTGTAAGTGCGTGTGTCAGAAGAGTACAGCTTGTTTCTGAGTGAATAACTCCTTCCAAAGGCCTGTTTCTCCTTCTGGCTGCTGTTTAAATTCAGGAAGGCTGCTATCTTGTGAGGCAGATTAAAAGCAGATTTAGTGTAAAATTGCTCAAAAATACAGTAGCTTTTTTGTAGTGTCGGAAATGATCAGGAGTGGAATTTCAGTTAATATAAAGCTGTTTATATAGTGTATTAATATTAATATTAATATTATTATTAATAATAATAATAATAATGGTATTCAAAAGAGTTTAAATTATTATTATTATTATTGCTATTATTATTATTATTATTATTATTATTATTATTATTATTATTATTATTATATTTTTATTAATAATTGTTTTATTTAAAATATGTTAGTACTTTAGAAAATACTGTAAAAAATTTTTTATCACAGTTTAATTACTAGATTTAGTTTGATTATCTCAGCCGTATATATCAGTATTATAATATTTATTTGGATCTTTGCTTAATCTTCTTTGTACACTGAAGCATGAACTGTTAAAGTGAAATTTGAATATATGGTGCAGTACTGGTTGTGGTACTGATAAGTATTCAGATATTGTCCTACAGAGTGACTTTTTATGCCATCTTGTGGCAATTAAGTTACATTACATCCAGACAATTTGCTGTCATTTTATTGTCTATCAAATGACTACAAACAAATGACTGCTTATTGGAGGGAGTTTACAGTCAAAAGGTGTTGCTAATTAAGGTGAAGTTGGTTTTTAAGACCTTACTAAACTTTTAGTATTTACATTTGAATAGGAACACAGAGTTCACTGTGAATTCTCAAGCTGTCATACAAACTATACCCAGCAGAAAATAAATTTATGCTTCTAATTAAGTTCATTTTAAGCAGATCATTCAAAAGTAAGCTGCCAAATGTCTGCACCATTTCTTAAAAAATAATTAGATGACGTTAGAAAATTTGTAATTTATGTGGCACTTTGTTTTTCTCCAGAAAAGACTTGCACCAGTTTTTTATGGTGAAAATAAACATTAAAATGTTAATAATGTTGACAGCATTTTCTTGTTGTAATTAAAACAGTCAGTGAGGCATTGTGTAATAATTTCCAGGCAATGAAAGCAGCAGGGTGAGAGCAAAACACAACAAAAACATTTTTAATTATCAGAATAATGTTGCATTGAGGACAGGGGTCAGGAGTTGAAGCTGCTTGGTGTCTTACCTCCGGCTCCACCATCACTGCTGTGTTTTACGACACCGGTAATTAGGAAAAGTTGCCAAAGGAAATGTCTGCCAAATGCTGTTATTGTAAATACATTTGCAAAAACTCATAATCGCGATTGCTAAACAGCAGATTTATTCTGTTTGTATGGCTCTTACTGTTCAAATCCCTTCACTTTTTTGCTTGGGTTTTTAATGATAGCACATTTCTTACTGGACCATCTGCATGCTGTGCATGAGTCTGTGGCTTCTTGCACTTTGATACAATTAATTGATACTTTTCTGGATTACTAATGATACAATATTTTGATCATAACTGATTACCTTGAATATTCAGACAAGAGCTAAAAATTTATGGGGCAAGTACACTGTATCCAGACCTGGAAATTACTAAAACTCTATATTTTGTGGCTGTGACATGAAAACAGGCCGAACAGAAAGACTTTGATTAAAATGCATTGAAGTGAATGGGGAAAGAATGTGGGAAGGTGAAAGTAAGAAAAAGACGAGTGCAGGTCAAACCCGGTTCAAATGTGTATTCAGTCAGGTGTCCTGTGCAGGGGTGTCGCCAGCCGATTTTACTGGGGCTTCAGCCCAGGGTATTTTGAGTCTAGCCCAGTTAGCCAAAATAACTGTACCGTTGTTTACCTCATTTACTTCATTAACATGCATGCATCTGGAAATTAAATGATAATTTAGGCAGTCTCACTCTTAAAAACAGTAGAACCTAAAGTGGTTCTTCACAGTGATGCCATAGACGAACCTTCTTTGGTCCGACAAAGACCCTTTTACCCACTGGTTCTTTGCATGACGTGATCATGAAGAATTTAGTGTAAACTGTATTTGTATCTTTATACCTGTGTTCATTATGTGCAATATGTAATAATTTAAACAGTGGCAGATATCATCGGTTACAATTAAACATTGCACCATAACAATAATGTTTACACACATCCACAAGTAAATCAGTAGGTTAGGCATAGGGTCAGTAGCCATTAAATTACATAAGGTGTTACTTAAAGAACTTTTTTATTGCAGTTCGTTCTACAAAGAACCGTAAACAGCATAACAAGGTTCTACATCATAAAAAGGTTTTCCAGAGCACTAATAAAGAACCCGTTGTTCTTTCTCCAAATAATGACTTAGTGTCCCGAAATTTTGACTTAGTTATATCAAAATAATGACTCATCGAGATATTAAGTTGTTATTTTGAGATACTAAGTCATTATTTCGACTTAAATTATATATTTTCGCACACTGGCGGGAACTTCCATACACCGAACGAGGGCATGTATGGAAAACATTTTACAGGCATCCCACACCGCAATAAGTCGCACATTTTAGAGTTGGAACAAAGTTTCTAGTACAACAACTGTAGGAGGAGTAGCAGTCAGAAAAAGTGTGATGAATAAAAATCGGATAACAATATGTGACAGCTCACGGCACTCACATAATAAAGTTTTTTTCTAGTTTCAGTTCAGAACATTGTGTTATGGCAGGAAAGCTGGCGAGACGTCGACCTGCTTCGTTTCTCACTTGTCTGTGCTGCGTAATTAATGGGGCGTAATCACACAGAGAAACATAACCCGTGTGTCACGAACCACAGAAACTCTCCTCCTCCTCCACAATTACAGCCTTTATTCCCACAGAGACGCTCCTCAACAGCATCACAAATATTTACCTCCTGCCTCTTACGTGTGTAATTAGGACAAGACACGTCTCACGGCTTTCGACACAATTCACCAGTCGTTATTCAAATTCATTAAACTTTATTAATTCAGATAAGTAAATCTCACAAAATACAGTTAAATGGGTGCATTTCAGAGTGTGAAGGAAAGTGGAATATTAATTAATTAGTTCTTTTCTGGTTCAAACAGCAAATGTTTGATGAGACCGAGAGGCTTTTATTCTCAAAAATAAATCTGACACACACAAAACTGAACTGGTCGTTTTTTATGTCAAATTTTGCAAGTATTGTATGAGACAAACCCTTATGAGATGAATAAAGTGTCTAAAGTACTAGTCCAAAGTTGAGACATGAATACTCGTCAGTGGCAATTAGAAGATGCTGATACGAACGTTGTTCACTGCATCAGCATTTCTTGAAACAAAATGTCTCACTTTTATTTGACACTGTTAAAACCATGACTTTAGGTAATGCGTAAATGTATTTTTAATAAATCCAAACCAGTATCACCTACTTTAATCTTTAATGTTTTTCTTTACTGTGACAACACTTTTAAAACGTGTTAATGCCAAAGAATAGATCTAATGTAACTAAGTAATTGAATATGCAAATTAACGTTAAAAAAGACAGTTGAGAAGAGGTGTCTGAAAATTAACTTTGCTTTCATTAGTGTCAAATTAAAAGCAACACAAACAGAGTTGTGATAAATTAGCAACAGACAATTCTGGCCAACGACAGGTGAAAATATAACTTTTGTTACCGTTTGCAGAGAGCCATATAAGCCAAAGTGATTTTCCTGGCAGATCTGGGAAGATTTTTCTCAGGATGAAAGAAGGCGGTCAGATGGTCAGACATATATTCTGCATCTGGACGGTCTGTTGTTTCGTCTGGTTGATCTGGGAGTTTGCATACGCCTCGTTAATTAAGCCCAGAAGTGTGTCTGCATATTTACCATAATTTAGTGGAGCTACTTTTTATTTTGACAAAGAGCTCAGCGCAGTGTGTGAGCATTTGTAACATCAACTCAACCTGACATTCTCAAGATTGCAGCAGATGGCTGGCTTTATACATATGGAGGACAACTATTTGCAGCATTATGAGCTTTACACTTTTATTTGCTTACATATTTACACATTTTTTCTTTTTTCCCTTTGTATTCGCAATTCGGGCCGACTGTAATTGTCATTGTGAGTAAATGAGATTTATTTGGGATTTGTATTGACTACTTAATAGGGCTGGGTATCGTTGCTGATTTCCTGAATCGATTCGATTCCGATTCACGAGGTCATGATCTGATTCAATTCTCGATTCGATTCGATATCGATTTATTTAGAGATTTCTTTGCGTTAATACTAGTTTTGTTTGGTTATAAAATAACTTGTTTTAAAACCGAAGTGTTGCCAAACATCAGCCTTTAGGCCAGACGGTGATTTGAGCGGAGCAGCTTCAGCCATGGCTCTATTTGGTTTCGGCTTCGCCGGTCTCACGTTTTTACAGCTGTCCTTGCGCGGTCGCGAGAAGTAGTTCATAGCCGCAGGAAAAGATCGATCCGCGAATTTCTGAAGCGATATCGTATTTTTCGAACGAGAATCGATATTGATCAGTGAATCGATTTTTTGAGCCCAGCCCTACTACGTAATTCCCAGTTGAATTTAAAATGGAAATTTTAACTTAAAATTTTAACTTTAAAATGTTATTAAAGTTAATGAAAACATTTCTTCTATAGATACGTATATTATCTAAATCGGTAAAGGTAAAGTCTCGGAGTGAGTTTTATCCACAGAGAAGACAGGCGTGTGTGAAACTGCCGGTGATGTTCCCTCGTTGAAGCTCGGTTTTAAAAGTCTCGATTACTCGTTCCTCCAGTTTTGTATCGCTCTTCGTCTTCAGACAGTCCTGCTCTTTTGGGAAGTAGGCTGAAGGAGAGCCGGCTACTTTAGTGTTGGATTCTACAGAACGAGAAAGAAGGTAAGGAACATTACAGCATGTCTGTGAAACACAGAAAAAGCAAAAAGGTTTAGGTTAAGATTTAAAAATAGTGACGGCATATTAGGGCTATTGTAGATTAAAAATAAAAATGGAGGTGGGGTGAGGTTAAAATTACGAGAAAAAAAAACTCCGAGATTAAAGTCGTAGATTTCCGAGAAGAAAAGGTCAGATATTCTCTGAGATTAATGGTGCATTCAATTTGCAGTTTTTGCTGGGTTTTCCAAAGGCTGAAGCTGGAAGTGACGACATGCGCGTCCCCGTTTCTCGGACACCCGAGTTCAGCATCAAAGATGGCTACTCAGTGTAAAGACTGTAATAAATGCCCCTTCTTAGAACGGAAACAGGTGCAAAGTTGAACAACGCCACTGGTTGAAGACATCATCAATGACGTTCTGGACAATTTTCTAAAAATGTTTGGATTTTACAGCTACACAATTCTGGTGTACAGATTTTTGAAAAAAAAATAATAATAATAATTTAATTTTAAATGCAATAATTTTGAAAATTGAACTTTTGTCAAAGTTACGGGCAAAGGCACAGAACTCGCTTTTTCCAACTCACAGTGTTGGTATTAAGATAAGGAGTGGATATAAACAGAATGAGTGCTTTCTAGACTCTGAAAGCACTTTATTGAGGCAATGTGGACCCTCTTCACCTTCCTGACTCCATCTGGACAGTAGTTATCAGTTCGCTCACCAAGCATTCACTATGAGGTGGTGGAGAGGTGAGAGAGAATCAGCCAAGAGATTAAGGACGGTTAGGAGGCCAGATTTGGGAAAATCGATGTGGGACATAGGGGTAACATTCTGAATATTTATGAGAGTAGGGATTGGTACGGAAAGCTGGTATTAAATGGGCCTGGGGCTAATTTATTGAAGAATGGAGTAATTATAAGATCTGACATTATTACAACTAATTTTGGTACTGCAGAAATTGCAAAAAGAGAATAATTAAAATTTAATGACAATAATATGACAAGTTGTTCATCGTTAAACATGAATCTGAGGCATTTTTAACTATTATCTATCTAACCCTCTCTCTCTTTATCTTTTTCTTCCTCTTTCTCTTTCAGTCTCTCTCTCTCCTTCACAGTGCCCTCACTTTGTGTCAATGACGGAGAGTATTGAACACTCAAAAGTGTGGTTGTTCTTCGCTAGACTTGATACCGGGAGTGCTAATTAAAGCAAGAGCAACAGGTCTTTACCCTTTGTTGCAAATTTAGATTTACTCCATTTTTATCCATTTTAACAGTTTAGGTTGGTGGGAAATATAATAATTTAGGAGGAAACCGTAGGAGAATTTTGAAAATCAGTCAAAATTTGCCAAAGCTATAGGCAAAGTTACAGAGCTCCCTTTCTTACTGACAACATAGTTCTTAGTCCCATGTTAAAAGCTGTCTAACATTTTTTTTTTTTTACATTTATCCACATTAATAATTGCATGGCTAATATTTACCTGTTTTACAGGAATATTTGAACGTTTGGAGCAAATTAAAGCATTAAGCATTAAATTAAATCATCAGTCATTTGGCTTGAATATGCGTCAACTTGTCTTATTTTGACAGTTTACAGAAAGCAGAACTGCTGTACTGTAAATGTAATGTTGTCTGACAGATGATGATCTAATATTTGTGCTTGTCTCAGAGCTGTATTTTTAACAGCCGGTAGGAGCAGTTCGTCTTGACGGCGGAAATGTGTTGTCAGTGGAGTGAGTGGAGCTGGCTGGAGGGATGTTTTTCCACACAGCTACTCACTGTTACAGATGGCCAGCCTGTTCCCTCCCACGTACTGTGTTGTCCACTTGTGATTAGTGTCCGAGCTGCATTCCTCATACGGCCTTGATCTCCTCAGGAAGGAGAAATCGTAGCCCTGGAGAAGAAGACGAAGGTGATGCCAAGATGTACTGTACACACACTGCTTCATTTCCTCATTTTCTAAGCCAAGTAAAAGTATCACTAGAAAAATCATGTGTCTGAATAAAGAGAATATGTGAAAATGCTGTAAAATTCACTTAAATGATCATTATAGCAATTAATATCTTACATTTATATCATTTCACAACGATTTCCATTTTCAAATGACAGTAACAGTCTCCCTGGAACAACTTGGAGTTAAGATTCTTGTAAAAGGGCCATGAATTAGACTAATTATTTGTTATTGTGAATACATCAGTTGGTAGCGTAATGGTTAGGACTAGGGCTGGGTATCGTTGCTGATTTTCAGAATCGATTCGATTCCGATTCACAAGGTCACGATCTGATTCAGTTCTCGATTCGATTCGATATCGATTTATTTAGAGATTTCTTTGTGTTAATACTAGTTTTGCTTGGCTATAAAATAACTTGTTTTAAAACCGAAGTGTTGCCAAACATTGGCCTTTAGGCCAGACGGTGATTTGAGTGGAGCAGCTTCAGCCATGGCTCTATTTGGTTTCGGCTTCGCCGGTCTCACGGTTTTATAGCTCTCCTTGCGCGGTCACGAGAAGTAGTTCATAGCCGCAGGAAAAGATCGATCCGCGAATCTCTGAAGCGATATCGTATTTTTCGAACGAGAATCGATATTGATCGGTGAATCGATTTTTTGAACCCAGCCCTAGTTAGGACTGTGATCGGAAAATGACTGATTCGAATCCTGGATTGGTAAAGGTACCACTGAGGTACCCATGAACAAGGAACCGTCCCCAAGCACTGCACCCCGGGAGCTGCCCATGTCAGCTTCCCACTGCTCCTTCATGGATGGGTCAAATGGGTGCAGAGGTCACATTTGGTTGTGGGGCGCTGTGTGCTGTGCTGTGGCTTGTTCACAGTGGCTGTCCCCGACATTAGGAAAATGGAAGTCACTCTGGATAAGAGACCATTAGATTTGAGGCTTGAATCCCTGGATTGTTGGATGGATCCCTGGTTGGGAACCTGATGCAAGACCCTTAACCCCAAGTTGCTCCTGTGAGACTAATTGAAAAATGTAATTATGGAAGATAAGTGATTCTACAAATACATATTGAGAAACAACAGCAAAAAAATCTTTTCCCCTGCGTGATATATTAAATTTTTTGAGACTTGCCCACATGGGGGTGCTGAAGTCTCATCAGGTCGGTTCCTTGGACTCCATCAGACGATTGAGTGTAGTTTCAAAAAAATGTGTAATTTTGTCTAATAATTTTTGACTACCTCATTGCACATGGGTTTGCAGTAGCGCTTTTCCTCGACGGATACACACACCAGTCCTCCTTTACTGTGCACTACTGGATGTGGGCATTCAGAGGGAGTAGCGTCTTTACACACTAGCAATAAAAAGAAGCAACGTCTTACTCAGCGGCAAGGAAAAACTTCAAAAAGAGAGAGATTTATAGCAGTATTGGTGTACCCGTTTTTTGTTGCTTCTGTAAAATCTCTGTCATCCTCCTCAAGTTGTGCAGTAACTCTGCCGTTTGATTGTCCGTCCACTGAGCGGTAAAGGCCTCGATGCAGTCATCCGAAACCTATTTTTTAAGGTTTAAAAGAGAGGGAATAAAGATGCTTTATGAATCATAGATGACCTGTGAATCACTCCATTTATCTATTGATGGTTAAGTTAATTAAAAGTGATGAAAAAAGCTTTGAATCTTTTAATCTGTAAATGAATCACAAATTGAAAAATACCTTGAGCTTTTCAGAAAGATCTTCAAAAGACCAAGCCGGAGAGAAGCAGTTGGTCGAGATGGACTGCGTCAGAACAGCAGCTGGGAAGAACACTTAAGAGAGCGCAAACCCACAGCAATCATCAGCTCACTTTCACAAAGCGTTTTACTCTTCAGTCCGGCTCTGTGCTACTGATTTTATTGAAACCAAATCTATTGAACATTTTGATTGAATGCAGAGTTCAGTCACGGAGCCGACTTTGGTCGTCCCAGAATGAAGGTTGGCCACAATTAGTGCCTTTCCTCAAATGGATTTGGAGAGAGATATCTTTTTAGAGATGTGGACGTGTGGCCGAAGTACAAAAAACTCATTAACCAAGAGAATGTTGTTTGAGATGAGACGAGAGACGTGAGATGCCTCATCATAGTCGCCTTGAGGACTGAGTAAATGGATTTTAAGTCTGTTTTACTCAAATCAGCATCAGGAAAAAAACATTTATTAAATCATACAAAAATATACATTATGTTTTTCAATACTGAGATAAAATCATGAAAAGAGAAGTCTGCCTGCACAATTTCTTCTTAATAAGCATGATAGCGATTTCCGAATAGAACCGGAAATGATTGATGCCTACAAAATCAGTATTTACAACAGAACATGGAGCGTCCTGAGGTAAACAACAAAAGACAATCTGCTCCTAAAAATACCAAGCAGGCTTTTAATGTCAAAAACCTCATGGCTCGATCTTCATCCAACCAGCGGCAGGTTTTCTGAAATGTACAAGACCTTTTAAAGCAGAGCAAATCCCTAGTTTGCTAGCGGCTATTACAAGAATAGGTCAACACTTCGAAATAACACGTGATGTTGTCAGAAAGAAGGGTCTGAAACGAGTCAAAAGCTTCTTCGTTCAGAGACAACCGAGCTGCTGAAACATACGCTTCTCAAAAAGAGGAAAGGTTACAATACTCTCAACAGAATCCAAGACATCAGAAAACAAGACTCTTGAGACAAACAGTGACCAGAAGGTTATCGAATGCAACACTTATCAACTGTATTGGGGAGTAGATAACTACAAATAGGAATGCTACTAACTTAGCTTTTTATTAAAATAGTGATTACACATTTGAGTTTAACTTATTCAAGTTGAAAATTAAATCACTATCAAAGTCTAAGATGTCTGATGCATGGTCACCTCACTGAGAGAAGGTCCTGGGTTCCTGGGATAGGCTCCGGCACCCGATAGGGATTAAGTGGTTTGGATAATGAATGAATGAATGAATGAATGAATGATTATACTGTTACAAATACTGATTTTCATGTTACTTTTTAACATTTTTAATTACTTAGTTTTAAGAGTATGCTATTAAATATTCAGCATAACTTGATGAATTTGCTTTATTTTTCTCTGTAGACTGTAGTGTGACTAACAACTACACTAAAACAGTAGCTTGAATGTAGCTTTTAATCATAAATAGTTTGTATCTTGAAAAAGCACCCTTTAACAGTAGCTTTCCCATAACTGGAAACTACAGAGCTCATGTGACCAGAGTATGGAATGTTGTTAAGCAGAAAAAGTGAATAATTGTTGGCCCAAAGGTCTGGACTGTTGCTGATTGGAGTGACGTTTGTTGAATTTATGGTGACGTTAGATGCTAACAATGCTGAGAAAAAGAACTCGTCCCCTTCCTAAATTTGTCTTTTTTTGCATTACAAATACTTTTTTTTCTGATTTAAACAAATTTAGTATAAGAGGAAAGACAACCTCAGTAAACATGATACACGATGGTTAAGTGATCTTGTGATTTATTGAAGAACAAAAGCTCCCCAAACTTAAGAACCGACGAAGAGAGCGAATACTTTTTCATTGCGCTGTTTATAGCAAGAGTAGAATGATGTAATGAGGAAATTAACTATCAGAGTCTGAGATGGGAGCTTTTAAAAATCAAGCAAGATCATTGAAAAATAAACACAAGATTCCCTTTCAACTCGACTCACTAAACTCAACAAAATTACATATTGGATACGTACCTAACAGCAAACAAATCCATGCCAGCGTCCATCTTTTTGGTGTAATCATTATGCGTATTATGTGGCTGTTGTCGCTCTTTCAGGCAAAATGTTCCTCTACTTTTGTTGAGTAGTTTTGTGTGTTTGCAGATCCTTTTACTGACACACTTTCTGTCAACACCATTACACAAGACTTCAGCTGCTTTGTTGACCAGATTACGCAAACCGAGAGCAAACTTTGACGAGAGTGTACAGTTTGCAGTTTGATGTCAAGGTTTACTTCAAATCTCCATTTTTCTGTTTGTTAATTAGCAAATGTTTCAATGGTGTAGAAAAAAGATATTTGAAGATGTTTGAAGTGAATAAATCCATCCAGATTTAAACTGTACACAAGTTACAGCATCTTTTTACATTTATTAGAAGTCATTGCTGGATTAAATGAAATTCATTCTGCTCTTGTCTTTATTATCTGTGTTAATCAAAATGCACTTCATTACAGGAGCTGACATAAAGCTGTTGGATTGGTTTTAAGACTGTGTGTGTGTGTGTGTGTTCTTGTACTTGCTACTTAGTGAGAACCAAAGTGAGTTTTTAACCAACAGTGTGAGGATATTTTTGGGAAGTGAGGACTTTTTTAGTGGTCCTCACTTCTTCAAACTGCTTTTACAAAACTAAAAGTGTAGAAAGATTAGCTTTTGGTTACTGAGGTATAAGTGCAAGTATGTGTGTGTGTGTGTATATGTGTGTGTTCATGTATTTATCGCATTGTTGGGACCTTTTGTCCCCTAAAATCACTTTTATCTGTTTTTTTGGGCTTTGTGGGGACATTTGAGAGGTCCCCATGAGGAAAAATGACTTTATAGAAAATGTGCTTGTTTTATTTGAGAAACTAAAAGAGGTAAAAGATGTGCTTTTGGTTACTGAGATGAAGGTTAGGGTTAGGATTAGGTGTAGGTGTAAAATTATGTACTTTAGTCATTACGGGAGTCTATAGAAGGACCTCACAAAGATAGTAATACGTAGACTGTGTGTGTGTGTGTGTGTGAACAGTGTTCCAGATGGTTGTTAAGAACCTGCTTGGTCGATTTTTCAGGACATTTTTAAGGAAAATGTACAGATGAGCCATAACTGAACTGTGTGTTGTGACATGTTTCTATCGGAACAAACATTAAAGCAATTTGAGCTACACAAACTGTATCCAACAACACTGGCCAGCCTTTGCTCATCAAGTTCACCATTTCTTTTCTTCACTCTGACAACTTTTGTTTGGCTCTGACCACTGTAGAGCATCCCCTAAGAGCTGCAGTTCTTGAGATGCTGTGGAAATACTACCCTTACAAAAATTTAAGGCTTCTTGAAAACCATTGCTATTAACCTTTGGCAATGTTTCTGCAAATTTGTAGCCAGGTCATATTTTCACATGCAAATCTGCTGCAAACATTTTGTTTTTGTAAGGGTAGCCAGTCAAGCCAGAGTCGGTGCAGTTGGGTTGTATAACAATTAGGGAGTTGGCATCTGCATCGGAAGATCTCCGGTTTGAGTTTTGAATCAGTAAAAGTACTACTGAAGTACTCAAGAGCAAGGTACCATCCCCAAGCACTGCCCATCAGCTGCCCACTGCTCATTCACGGATGGGTCAAATGCAGACATCACATTTCATTGTGGTGCACTGTGTGCTGTGCTGTGCTGTGTTCCCGATGACAGATAATCACTCAGAGAAAAAGATACTATCACAATTTGACCCTTTTTAAAGTCACTCTCTAACCCTTCACAATTTTACTCTTCCAATTCATCAACTTTAAAAGACAAAATGTTAACTTGCTGTCTTATACAGTATATCCAGGTGCCATGGTAACAAGCAATTTTGGGGAGTAGCTAAATAAATGAGCAACTCTACTTTTAAAACTCCGCAGATTTAAAAGTAAGTAACAACAGTTTTGCAAATACCAATGTAGCATGAGAAAAAACCTAACTTGCCAAAAAAAAAATCTCTCTTTGCATCACAACATGCTCTTTGCGGCTGTGAGATGGAGTTGGAGGACGGAATCCACCTTGGCCAAGACGGAAAGAGGAAACTGTGGTCGTGAAACAGCTTAGATGTAGTTATCTGCTTTTACTCTGTAGCTTGTGATCTTTCTAATTACTATGTAAAAACAGCAGCTTGTTTGTAGCTTAATTACTTTTAATCGTACGTAGCTTTTAACTTGAAAAGCTACCGTTTAAATGTAACCTCGTCAACACTGGTAATGCCGTGATCAGGCTTTATGTAAAAAACTATGTGTATTTACGTGTGTTAATGTATGCGTATGTGCGCAGTCTTGACTTGGCTTCTTTAACAGTATCTCCTGAGCTTTTCTGACTGTCACTTCCTGAAATTTCGGCCTGGTGAGGAGGTGGGAGGTCCTAACACCTGTCCGTCAATCTGACCACCCCCACATCCCACCTACCCTCACCTCGGCTCCAGTCTCCTAGCGAGCAAGAAGAAAAGCTCAAATAAATAATTTAGCCAAATAATTGAGTCCAGATGGCGTTTATTATGTGAGGCAAAGCAATGGAGAAATGAATTATTCAGACTTATGAAAATGATAGTGAGCTTAACACCGGGAGAGAGCTGGAACCCGTTTGATTGGGGAAAATTGAGACGTAGCAGAGCTCACGATGAAAAGACCCCCGTGATCATCACAGACCCTTATTATGCGAAGAGTAAACATTAGCTTTGCTACGTTAATTGCTTGAGCTGGATGAGCGCTATTAGCTAATCTAAAAGGACAGTTTACCAAAAACCTCTCTTTATGCGCTCCGTAATTTGTTGACGAGAGAAAGACTTTAAGATGTGCCTCAAAGTTTGTGGTTGTCTTGGTTATTCATGATATTTTTCTACTAAAACTGCTGATCTTGTAAGAGAGGCTTAGTCATATATATTAATCAAATAAAATCGGTCTGTTTTTGCAGAGGTTTTTATCTAAATGGAATGCCAGACATCTCAAAAAAGATAAATGCAAATTTCAGCGTATAACTGTATAACTGCATACATCGTCCACTGCAAACAGTGGGTTATTGTTCTAGCTTGGGTAACAATAAAGTGAGGGAAATTCACTGTTTTTGAAAGCAAGAATAGAATCACAAATATATGTACATTTTTGGTCTAAAATAACCCACCTGGGTGCCCAATATTTCCCCAAATATCTTCTTTTTATTAAAAATTTAATTGAAATTTGTTTAATTTGCCACTGTGCATCCAGGCCCATCGCAAACCTGATAAAAATGTTGGTTAATGGATTGAGGTTTAGATCTTCAAAATTGTCTGAAGTCTGAGATAAGTAAACGAGTTAAAAAAATAAAAAAGAGAGAGAGAGAGAGAGAGAGAGAGTGAGAGAGAAATATGTCTTGCAGAGGTTTGGTGTCAGAAACTGCATAGCAAGTCTTCATCATGCCAACTGCTGAAATGTACAGTTTTTAAACACAGGGAAAAAAGCCTAAAAACTGTCAGCAGTATTCAAGATGTCAAACAACAAGATTCTTTTGAGAAAAACAATAACCTGGAGGTGTTTTAAAGCATAAAAGATGTGTTAAACATATTTTGCTGTTTCAGAAACATAAATTCATTTTTTGGCAGAAATATGGGAAGATGATTTAGGGAGGTTTACTCAAGTTGTGTGGACTAAGGGCTTGTTTACACGTATGTGGGTATTTTTATAAACACATTTTTTAGATGTTTCTTTTTTATTCCGTTTACACAACATTCAATTGAAAAAAATCTCCTTTCATACTAGAACTCAAAATGATTCCAAACTTGAATGTTTATCACTTGTCTGGGTCATATTTTTCCCATCAGTGGATAACGGGTGGCATGCCTGGTGCAGACGTAGAGTAAAACTAAACACATCATTGTTTTAAGAAGACTGCGTTTAACTTGTGATCTACAGAATTGATTTCTTGAATCCAGAATTGACAGTCAACTTTCAATTGTCCTTAAATTACAATTACATAAGAAACATGTATTTCACCAATTATGCTCAAATAAAGACAGACAGATGCATGTGATCTGGATACAAATGTATTTAGGCTTTCCACAGGTGGCGAAGATGTCGCCAATGTTCATATTAGTTTTTATCCTGTCTTGTTTTTTGTCTTTCAATCTTCCAACCCCTCTTTGTTTCTTATTGCTCAGTTTACATCAGTTAGCATTCATTACTTGTTGTTATGGCCCCCTTGGACTTTGGCCATACCAGCCCCCTGAACTGTGGTTAGACGGCCAGCAGATGCCGCCTTTCTGTTTGTTTAGTGTATTTGAGTTTTGTCCTGCGTGATCCCTGTCCGTCAAGCCTGTAGCCCCACCTTCCCTTTGTCTCCCATTGGTTGGCCAGTCTTCGTTAGTGTCCCCACCTGTGTTAATTAGAGTTTGGTTCAGCCCCTGTTCCTGATTGGTTTACCCATTTATTGTTTGATTTGGCTTGTTTATGATTTGATTTCTGATTGGTTTTCCCTCTCCTGATTACCCCGGTTTGATTGTTTCCTTTCAGTATTTAAGTCAGGTTCTTTCCCCATTGTATTTGTTTGTCCACCTTCACACCACTCCTCCATGTTGGTGTGCCGCTTGGTTTTTCAACAAGAAGAGTTCTGTTTGGTTTGTGGTCCTTGTGCCTGTTTTGTGTTCCTGTTCTTGAAGTGTTTGAATAAAATGGCTTGCACCAAGACCTCGCCTTTTGTCATGCCAACACACCCCACCGTGACACTTGTTTGGTTAAGTTCCGTTCTACCTGTTTGTTTAGTTTTTGCCCCTCCTTTTCTGTTTAAGTTTTTAGTTATTCTGTTAGTGCAGCGTTTCTCAATTCCAGTCCTCGCGGCCCACAGCTCTGCACAGATTCCAGTTTACCGACCCACAGCACAGCTGATGCTACTGATTAGCTAATTAGCTAACGTAGGCTCGGCGTGCGGCAGTGTAAGAAATACAGAATCTGTGCAGAGCTGTGGGCTGTGAGGAATGGAATTGAGAAACGCTGTGTTACTGTTTGGTTTGTTTCTTTGGCTTCAGTCCTGCCCCTCATTCATGTTGCCCTGTTTTTGATTGTGATTTTATTTTTGTTTAGTGTCATGTTTATTTGCCAAAGAAGAGTGGTTTGTCGTGTCTCTCTGTATACTTCTACACTATATTGCAGAAATGACAAAGTTGACTTTTACTCTTTAGCCAAAAGTGGATTAAGGACTTGAGCCCTATAGAGAGTATTTGGTCTAAAAGTAACCATTCTTCTGACCCAAGTTGCACTGAGCACAAAAACATTGACTCTTTCTTGTTGTCCACAAGCTTTCTCACAAGGATTAAACGTTAAAGGAAATCAAAGGGAAAAGCCATTATCCCGTACTAAGTTACTTCACCTATTTATTTATTTAGTTCCTGCTAATTTTCTTGTTTTTCCCTCGGAAAGCTTTAGCTAGACTGTCCATCGCTTTTCAGTTTGGCTATCCACCTGTTTGCTTGGAGGCTTTATTCACTTCACAGTAAATAAAATGTCTTTCAACATATCTATCACTGTAGATATATTTTAAATAAGAGACGGTGTCTCTCCAGCGGTCAGGAATGTCTAGAGAGGAATCAGAAACTCATCTTTTTTTATAATATGAAGCATAATATAATGTTTAAACCTCTAAGGTGCGTACGGTCTTTTCCCTATATGTGAAATATTCAAGCAGTAAAGACATCTTCAATAAGCACATTTTCGCACCAAATTCTCTTTTGAAAAAATCTCATGCCTTCCTGGAAAGTCGGATGTTTCTCACCTCAGGAAGAATTTATTTGGTTTGATTGACCTTGCACACTGCATTTTAGATGCAATGAGAAGAATCCTTTTTGTTTCTGCATCTTTCCATTTCTAATTCTACTATTAAAAATGTACCTCATTGTAGAATCTGAATTTAGGATTAACTGAAGTCATTCATTATCCTAACCACTTAAACTCAACTGAAGTCGTGGGGGGACCTGAGTCTATCCCGGGAACCGTGGGTGCAAGGTGGTGACCAACCCTGGGCAGGCGCCAACACACCGCAGGGCACGCACACACTTACACAATTACACATACATTCACACCTTATGGGGCCAATTTGGATTCACCAGTTTACCTATATTGCATGCTTTAGGACTGCCGGCTGAAACTGCAGCACAAGAAAACCCATGCGAACACATCATGCAAATTCCACACAGAAAGGCCTTATGGCCAACGTTTGAACAAACCAAAAATCATTCAAGCGTGTTTCAGCAGTATGGCGGTCAACTACATACCCTTAAAATAACAGAACCAAAAGTTGTTCTTCACAGTGATGCCATAGGGGAAGCTTTTTTGGTTCTACAAAGACCCTTTTACCCATTGGTTCTTTGCAGAACCATTTATCATGGAGTGATCATGAAGAATTTAGTGTTAATAGTATTTGTATCTTTGTACTTGTGTTCATTATGTGCAATATGTAATAATTTGTTCAAATGTAGTGTTTGGTCAAGTTATCAGTTACTTTATATAAATTGCACATTAATAACTGATCTCTCTAAAAGACAGTGGCAGATACCATCTGTTACAATTAAAAATTGCATCACAACAATAATTTCTACACATAACCACAAGTAAATCAGTAGGTTAAGGCATAGGATCAGTAGCCATTAAGGTCAAACCTTAACATTGTGTTCTTCAAAGCACTAGGGTTATTTCTTTGCAGTTAGTTCTCCAAAGAACCTTGAAGAGCATAACAAGGTTCTACCTCATAAAAAGGTTCTCCAGAGCACTAATGAAGAATCAGTTTGTCTTAGAGTGTACTTGCATATTGACTAATCAGTCATAACATTATGAAAGGTGAAGGGATTAACATCAATTTCCTGGTTAAAGTGCCAGATGACAGTGAATAGTATGTATTAGGTTGGAAGTCAGCATTTTGTTCTGGAAGTCAACGTGTTGAAAGAATAAAAAATGACAAATGCAATAATTTTAACCAATTTAAACAAGAGCCACATTTTAATGATGGTGAATGCCAGAGCATATCAACACCTGCATCTCTTGTGGGACACCTTTTCAAAACTGACCTACACTAAGAATGTTTGCACAGCTAGATACTTGCCTGCAGACCAAGACATCATGGGTTCACATCCTTACCCTACAGAACTATTATTTCTTTAATAATAAATAAGGATTCCTGAGCAAGACCCTTAACCCCACATACCTCCATGGAGACTAGAATGCCTGTCAAAGTCAGTTAACTAGTGAGATGGAAGAACAGAACTTTGCAGTGAATGTGTAACCATTAGGGATGATTCTGGGATCAAAGGGTTGCTGGTTTAAGTCCTAGACTCTTAAAAACACCCACTGATGGAACAATGAGCAAGGTACTGGTTACAAGCATTTCCAAGCCAAGGTCAGCTGCCAAGTTCTCCTACATGGATTTCATTGTAGTGCTGTGTTGAGGTGTTTTCATGATGACAAATGAAATTAACTTAGAGAATAAGGTAGTTTCCAAATGGAGTCGAGTTCTTTGTTTTTGCCTCCAAATGTTGTTTGGCTATTGACTCTACATTTGGTGTTTTTGAAATATGTGGCTTTGTACACTATGGAAACACATACAGCCTTCATGTTCCAAGAATGACGCTTTTATAAAGTAGCAGAGAGACCCAGCTTTTATCTGCGCTTTTCCACTGTTGGTATTTCCGCTGAACTTCAACCCTCTGAGGAATCTGCTTGTTAAAACACATGCAGTGTGTTGATGTTCAAAAAGATCAATGTTGTCGTTCCTGGAAGCTGTTGAAGACACAATTCCAGCTTAAGGCCTATGGCCCCGAGTTCTCCATTCACCACTGGGACCAGTCTGTGTTTTTTCCACTGTTCTTGTTCTCTTTGGTTCCTCTAAATCCCTGGAATCTCCACATGTTTTCATACTTTTTTTCCCTTTTCATGTGGCAGCCACTTGGGATTGCTACATTTACCGTCACAACTGTTTTAGGCTCTTTATACTTGTATGGCCCAGCTATGGAAGGTCTGTGTTTCAAGCGGATTGCCATGTTTTCTTGATTTTTAAAACATCCATCCTATTTTGGATCTACAGTATTCCCAGAGGTGGGAAAGTCCGGATTTACGGATGATCTGTCAGGGTTTACAAAGCTCTCTTTATTGCTATCACATTTTTCTACACACTCAAGGAGCTTGCTAAAGACAATGTGCAATATTACATGGGAGAGCGAAAAATCTGAGAGCCAGTATTATCTGCCAGTATCATATGAATGCTGACAAACTGGTATCTGCATAGTCAAAGTCAAAGTAAACTTTATTGTCATAACCCTACTATATACAAGTATATAGACAGACGAGATGACGTGGGTCCAGTCTTTACAGTACATAGAACAAATAAGGCACATAGAGTAAGCATATTTATTTTTTGTCTTTTTGCATTGAAAGTGATCGATTATTTGTCATTGTGCACACTCTACAACACAGCACTCCTCAGTGCACCACAACAAAATGTGACCTATGCATTTGACCCATACGTGAAGGAGCAGTGGCCAGTTAACATGGGCAGCGCCCCGGGAAGCAGTGTTTGGGGACGGTACCTTGCTCATAAGTACCTCAGTAGTAACTTTACTGGTCTAGAATTTGAGCCAGCGATCTTCTGATCATGGGGCGAATGCCTAACTGTTACGCCACTAACTGCCCCACACAGAAAGTACAAATACTGTACTTCAGTAGAATTTTCTGTTATCTGCCCTTTAAGTAACGATTTGTCAACTTTTAACTTTTACTACATACATTTTGAGCATGAATATCTGCACTTTCTACTCCTCACATTTTCAGATCAGGCTCATTACTCTTATTTGGTTTCATTTAAATGAGGTTTATTGGTCCATTTTGCCGAGCGTTTTACATATTCCGTATTAATAATGAGCGTCATCCAGACAACTTGACTGATTGATTGAGACTTAAAACATAATAAATACACACAGAAAAGACAATCCCATTGGTATATAGGTCTTTGCACATGAACTTAAATGAACTAAAAGCAGGCGGCAACTCGGTGGGAAATGATATGGTGATTGCGGTGCAGAAAGAAGCTCAGTTCCACCAAATTCACTTCAATTGAGTTGAGTTTATTTCTACAGCGATCTTTATAGCTCTATAAAATTTGTTGTATGATGTGTTTAGGGTAGAGATGAACATCATCTATAAAGATGGTAATGAACAGTGCAGCTTTATGTATTCATGTGGCTTTATTTGTCTCTGCTTGCATTCTACATAACGCTTGGACATGGAGTCCAGTCAGCTTTGCCCTGGAATGCTGGTTTTGTCCTTCACAAGGGAACTTTATACTTTTATGCTGTAAGTATGTTTTGGAGCCTGTACTTTTCACTTTAACTTCAGTTAAGAAGTCCAGTCAATACTTCAACTTTTACGAGAGTCTTTTTAAACACATCTATCTATACTTCTACTTGAGTGAAGAATGTAGTTTGTACCTGAAAATCACCAAAAATCTGAATTTTGCAAAAAACATATTCTGATGCCACTTGTCTGGCATTCAAGCGACACAAACAAGTTACTAAGAACTGTCATTAAAGCTATGTTACTGTCAACTAAGTTACACACTTTAACAAATCCTGTTAGAGAAAATTTTAATTTAGTGCACAGAGAACAAAAATACATTTTTGTGTTTTTTTTTCATTTATTCCTTTATTTTAGGAGAAACTATTTAATTAATAAATAGGTTTACCTTTATTTCTTGTTTTGGATGTAGGTGTAAAAACATTCTAACATTTCTCTCCATCTTAATTCCAACTAGTTCTGTCTAAATGTATATTTCTATCCTTTTAGAGATCCCTCTTCCTTATATTTTGTGTAAATGTGATTAAATTGATTGGTTGAAATATATATATGTATAGTAAGAAACATGTTTATATTTCTATCATTATTTGTCACATCTAAATGAATCTCACTCTCATGTAGTGTTACTTAAGTGGTTAGAACAAATCTCTGGCCCGGCTGACGAGTTCCTGAACCTGGATTTTTCCGGCGCCGTCAATAAGGTCTTAATATTTATTACCTTCACATCTGGTACGCTGTAAAAACAAGCAGTGTGGTTGTCAAAATGCCTCACATGAGTGAATACCAGTTTCAGGGCTAATAAATATTCAAACGGCTCTGCTACCTAGACACGATTTGTTTCAAATCATGCCTCCAAGGATAGTTTACTCAAACAAATTAAATGGTAATAATGACTTTCCACCGCTAATTGCTCCCTTCAGTTTGAAGATTAAATATAGCTGCGAGCAGCAATTGCCGAGTCCAAGCGCCGTATGACAACATGTGGCCCAGACGCTTTGGGATGCTTTTAGATAAGGGAATTCAGATCAGGCTGGTTTTGTTTGTAAGTTTTGTGCCACGCCCAATTAATCGCAACGCGTATTATCGCTGCCGTGTTTAGTAATGATTGCTGTAATTGGGTCAAAAAATAAATCACCTCCCTACAACATTACCCATGCTCTCCACAATAACATTAATTACAGGTTGAGATTGTGTTCTTGTACTAATTTAAATAAGTTTGTTGGTGGAAAATGCATTACCTTAAAAAATAAGTTGTAACTAAATAAATCATCTGCTCTAATAGGCTCGGAGGTATACACTTTAGATTCTTACCAAAGCAGATTTTTATTCAGACAGTATTGCACTCGGTTTCAGTTTTTTGCTGCTTTCTCTGTAGGCACAGACAAAAAAAACTTTCTTTGGTGCAATGGATATCGGTACAAAGTCTGTGGTCATACCTGGTGCAGAGGCCTGGAGGACTGGTGCATGATGCAACTCGTGTGTGAAAGCTTTAAAGAACTGTGTAGAAACCTGATAGATCTAGTAGAAAGTGCAGGAGTGAAGAGCATCGATCTGTGGTGCTGCCATTCCACGCATTAAGTCGTGAGTGGAGAGAAAGACGTCTTTTTCTTTCGCTTCCAGTCTCAATGTCTTTCTCAGCGGCAGTGTGTGTGTAGGTGTGTGTTTTTAGATGTTTATGAGGGAAAACCTGAGATTTGTGATTGATTTTTGGATATTTGTATATGAGGACCGCCCCTCAGATGGGAAATGTTTGGTTTTTGCTACAATATTTTGTTTTAAAAATGAAATGCTGAAAATTCAGAGTAAAAAAGTTTTGTTTTCATTACTGAGGTCATGGTTAGGGTTAGTTTTAGTGGCAGGCATACTTTTTTTTTTTTTTCAGACAATAAATCTACAAATTGGGGACAGATTTACATTTGTTTCTGCAAAGATACCTTTTGTAATGAACTAAATGTAAGAAAACTAAATATCTTTGCACGGCATGAGAATGAAAAATGGAGTCGGTGTTGTTTTTTTTGCTAAGGAATCCTTTGCATTAAAATGAATGTTAAAAAATGTAAGAGTGCAGAAGATTCATTATCATTACTGAGGGTAGGGTTAGGGTTAGTTTTATGTCCAGACATAGGCTTATTTATCTACAGAAACTATTATGTGAATAGAATGTCCCAGAAAGTATACTGAAGTAAAGGTGTGTGTGTGTGAAGAGCCCTGGGGTGTGTGCCAGCTCACTGTCATGCCTGGAACCACATAATGCAGAGGGTGATATAGCGGAGAGAATGCCGATGCTAATAAGAACCTGAAGGACTGCTGCAGATTAATATTTTAAAAGCAGATTAAATGCAGCCTTACGCCCCGCAGTGCTGCTGCTGCAAGTCGACTTCTGAAGTCTGCCTCTTGCATAAAGACCTGCGCCACAAACCCAGAACTTCCCTTTTTAATGTTTAATGTTTAAACACTGTGTTCCGTAGCACTGTGTCACATGAAAAATAAACCTATATGTACATTTGTAAAGTGAGGAAGTGTGTGTTGCTGTGTGGTTTTTTTTGTATCCGGGTGGAGCAGTGGTGCTGATGAGGGTCAAAGGATTTATTTGGATTTAGTTTTATTTGCATTTTGCAGCAGATAATATTAATTTTTATGATACAACCACCAACTATTTCATTCATAACACAGCCAAGTAACTTTTGATTGTGAAATCTCAGTGATATATGTTTGTGTCTTGCTATAAAATGTGATGCTGAATAGAACTGGGATTTAAAAATCGATCTTCCAATTTAGTAAAATATTTTACCAATATTAAATTGATATTTACCAATATTAAACAGAATTCAGGGATCAGTCTTATCAATTTTAGGGATGCACAATATGGGAATTACAGACAGACGACAATATCCAATATTTTTCATGCTTACACCTGCCGATGCCAATATATGAATCGAGCTCGAATGCAGGAGGGTTGAGTACATGAAGACAAGCGATTTTGCTCGGCGAAGTTCCACTGTACACTCTGAATTTCGGCCCAAAAACAACACCATAGCGCTGACATTTCCAACACAGCGCCAAGTAGAGAAGTGAACCTTCACTGGTCTGATGATTTGATTCAATTATGATTATCAGGTCAATGATTCAATTCGATTCAATATGATATCTAGATGCATCATCAATATTTCTACATGTGTTCACATGTCTGCACGCAGATTGGACATGGAACGCAAACTGGGCAGTCATAGTTGCCGCGAGGATGTTCTTTTTAACTAGAATTTTAATGCTGCAGCTAGAAAATCACCTAGAAATGTCATTATGATATAATCCAGGGGTTTTCAACTGCTTCTGTCCCAGGATCCAACACTCGGACTAAGCAGTGGTCTGTGATCTGTCCACTGTGTGTCTGTGTGTGTTTGTGGTTTTTATTCATGAAGACGGCCAAATCATCTGGAAATGTTTTGAAAAAAATAAAAAATAAAATAAAATAAAAATTTAGTTATTTCAATAGTGAAAGTCCTGCGCAATGGACCGCCGGGTGATATCCCTGAATATAATCTATTATGGTCTGCCACTGCATTAATGCAGAATCGTCCACACTGGCGATTAATTTCAACACTCCTAGCGCCAAGTTGTAAAAGTGTGAAGCAGACTCAAGCGAGGACGGAGTGCACGTGCAGGCAGAGATGAGCGCGTAAAGACAAGAGAACTTGCTGGTAAATGTTTCACTGCGTTTTTAGAATTTTGCCACAAAATAACAATATATATCTCATGAAAGAAGGAGCGGGTCATATAAAATCCGGCTTCAGACTTTGAACATGCCTGGCATAAACCCTATCTTTCTGTCATACAGTAAATGTGTCATAAATATTGGTTAAAATATTGTGCATATCTAAGCATCGGTCCAATGGCGATGACTTAAAAAATCTTGATCCGATTCCAATATGATTCTGATGTCATTGTGCAACCCTAATAATTTTACATAAACGCACACAACTGTATTAAGTGCAAATAAGTTACACTTCTCAAAGGTTGCTTTGTTTAGATCATGTGACTCTTACACAGTGGCTGTTCCATTATATGTTATAGGCACAAACTTACGACCTATACAGTATTGTGAAAGCAAAGGTGTAATTTCTATAAATGAATTAAAGAGGCAAATGAGACGGTAAGTCCAGTGATAATGAGTTTCTTCCTTATGATTTAATTACATGATGTTAGATGGAGATACAATTTTATTATTTTAATATCACAGAAGTTTCAGCGGTCCAGCAAATTAAAAATGACCCCAGTTAGACGTGTTTCCTTTTGGATAAAAAGGTTAAACCATCTCTCCTTGTCACTTTGTCACATAAAACATGACCTCTGTGTGGAATTGTAAAGGAAGTCAACGTTTGGGTTTTGGTTTGTTTAACAGTGTTGTCTGTTTGGTACTGATAAAGGTTGAAGATGCTTTAAGGGCTTTTAAAAGCTTGTGCATGTAATTAAGAAAGAACATACACACACACACACACACACCTGACGTCTCTGTATTACTATCTTTGAGAGGTCTTTCCATAGGCTCCCATAATGACTAGATGCATATAATTTTACACCTACGCCTAATCCTAACCCTAACCTTAACCTCAGTAACCAAAAGCACATCTTTTACCTCTTTTAGTTTCTCAAATAAAACAAGCACATTTTCTATAAAGTCATTTTTCCTCATGGGGACCTCTCAAATGTCCCCACAAAACCCCCCAAAAAACAGATAAAAGTGATTTTAGGGGACAAAAAGGTGAATTTTTTAGCGATAAATACATGGAAACACACACACACACTTCTCAAAATGTGTGTGGCCTTTCAATATGGGGCAGTCAAATACAAAGACCTCCATAATGAAATAAAACCACAATAAACAGATTCATTCATACGTATACACACACACCTTCCTACACAGCAATCCTCTTCACACACACACACACACAGACACACACACACATCGATATGGCTTTCTGGAATAGGGCAGTCAACAACAAAGACCACATTAATGAAACAAAGACACCATAAATACACACCTCCATACACACACACACACACACACATGCATGCGCACATCCACATGCAATCCTATGCACACAAACGCTCATGCATGCTCACTTACACACGCACACATATATCCCCCACCCAAACCAATCTCGCACACACACACGCATGCACACTTCCACATACACACCCACTCCTCTAAATCTGTATGGCCTTTCACAATAGGGCAGTCAAAGCCAAAGACCACGATAATGAAACAAAGCCACCATAAACACACTCGTCCACACATATATGCACTCACACTGCATTCCGTCTCTAATGGGCATATGAGTTATAGGTTTAATTCCAATCTTTACACTGCTATAAATGAAGCCATTTGAATAAACCACAGCGGCTCATAAAACTGCCAGACAGGAGGCAGAGAATCCTGTTAAAATCTCTCTGCTATTAGATTCCGTCTTCTCTTTACGGCTCGAGATGGAAGCGCTTGAGTGATCCGATGTGACAGAAAGAGCATTAAGGACACTGCCATGTGTGTGTTTTTTCTCCTTGCCGCTCTGCCAAATGAACCTGCAGAGGCAAATGTCTTCTTTCTTTTGTCCTTCTTTACCAACCTTCGATCTCTTCTCTCCTTTTTGGTGTTTCTTTTATTTCGGTCCTAAAAATAGCACAACCGCTAGTTTTTATACCAGAGTTTTTATACCTTGATGAGGTCTGAATTCGCCCGAAGTCCTTCCTGATTGTTTCATGAATCAACGTCCCACATTTTCCGTCTCTTTTATTTAGGAACGAAGAGAATTTTAACGTATGAGACGGCGATAAAGAAAAAGTAGAGCGGTTATTGTGCTCGAGTTTGACGTTTTCCTGTTCTGTCTCTTAGCAAGAGTCCGTCTCTAAGTGCAGTTTCATCATTTGCAATGCAAAGAGAGTTTGGAGCTGCCACAATGGACTGAACTGCTGTGTTGTTTAAATAATATGATAATAATTGTTATTATGCGTCCTGTTTAGCTGAAGGCTGACGAGCGTGAACGAGAAGTCGCAGCGTTTAGGGGCCTGCTGTTAGCTGAGTGTCAGCACTAATAACCCTCACACGGTCACAGCTTATGTTCCACCAAACCTTAGTCTGGAATATTCCTTTTTTAGACGATGTGGGGTGTCCTCTTCTGATCATGACATGTACATGGGTGTAAGTGTGTGTGTGTGTAAACAGTGACAAGAACATGAACAAGAACACAGGTCAAAACAAGCAAAAAAAGGTAATATGAGAACACACAGATGGTAGAAACACTGCCAACTGTAGTCTTGTGTGTGTCTCTATCCATCCATGTATCCGTCTGTCTGTCACATTCATTCATCCATCCATTCTTTCATCTATCTATCTATCTATCTATCTATCTATCTATCTATCTATCTATCTGTCTGTCTGTCTGTCTACAGAGAGAAAGAGAGACAGGACGAGAGAGAGAGAGAGAGAGAGAGAGAGAGAGAGACAGTACCCACAAACACATACATAACATTTTTAAATGGCAGCAAACATTTCAATGCATTTAAATACAATCATTGTCCTTTTTAAAATTTTTATTTCTTTTTGCTTCTGAAACCTGAGACGTATCTTCATGTCAGGCTTAAAACATTGTTTCCCGATGGCGTACTTCAGATGTTGCAGCTGTTGACATAAAGATGCATGCCCAGTACCCAGTGACGACAGATATAGAAGCATATTCTATAGATTCTACAGATCTGTGATTAAATTTCGTCCCTAAGTTAATGTATTTTTAAATACTAATGAAAGCTGGATGCTGTGACAGACCTATTGTTCAGGGTTTAAAGGTTTAAACCCTATATGTGACACATGAAACGTGAAAATAAGGCTCACATGATATAGATGCACAAAAGGGAAACACGAGTGCTACTGAATATATATGAACCCACCCACAAATCTGTGTTGATGATGGAAAAGCCTGGAATAAAACCCTCCCTTGCTGTGCATTATGTAACTGTTATTGATATGTAAAAGCAGCATGAAGCACTCGTCCCCATTGCACAGAAGCACAGAAACATTATACATACATATATATATATATATATAAAAACGTCACATACACAGTATAAAAATATATATATAAAACACATACATCGTATAAAAACGTCAAACCCACTTTCACTTCCACACCAAGGAATCTGACTCCTACTACAGGCTGGCATCGCTCCAAACAGCAATTACTTTGGACCTCATCAAAGGCCAACTGATCATCTTGTTTCCTTTATTTAAATAATACATGAGAGCGGCTTATGAAGTTACATAGTAAGAAGAAACTGAGATAAAAGCTTCTTGGATGATTAATCTAGCTGAATTACTAAAGAGCAATGTAAGATTTTCTTTGTTACGGTCTGCAACCAGAACAGGGTCCCCGAGTCACCTTACAGCTATTTCCTTCTTGCAAAATATAGCTAAGTCGTTCTGACCGAAGCTTTTGAACAGGAACCGTGAAATATTTCAAGAGTAGCTGTAATGCAACTTGTGTTCAAATGTTCTTTGAGAGAAAAAATCAGTGAGTGGAACTGCTGGAAATTCATGTTCCAGATCTGGGGGTTCATGAAGGTGCTGATAACTTCTGGTGGAGGTTCAGGATTTGATCTTGAGTGTGCTAATTTTCACCACTTTTCTCCATCAGGCTGAATTTATATACAGCAGATGCACCAGAAATAGCTTTGTAATAAGTGACATAATACTTGGGCATGCTTGAAATGTTAGAGACTGTATTTCAATCCATGACACTGACAATTCAAAAAATTCATTGATAAATTCACCAAAGAACTGCAACATAACTTCCCAAGCTCTGTAGTCGTGAAGGCTGGGAGAGAGGCATTAGAATGGAACCAGCAGGTAATCAGTTATTAACATAGTAAAAGAGGTAAAACAATTCACAATCCCACATGACAACATTTTGTTGCCAACATGATAACTTCTAGCTTTTTACTTTTGAGAATGTCCCTGTTATTTCCTCTGTTGATTGGCCACGGATGTCAACATTTGTCGCCCCTGTTGTTTAGTCCTGAGCTATCGCCTAATGTGTTTCGTTAAGGTTTAAGCCTCAGTCTATCCTCTTTGGTCTAATGACCATCACACTAAGTGGAAGTAAGTATACCTGGCTTATTATTGTATTTATGTTTTGTTATTGCTTAGGAGGCCCAAATTTGAACCCCCAATTTTATAATTCTAACCCAGGATTTGAGTCACTTAGACCTCTGCACCAATCCGTTTACTATTTAGCCTCTTCAAAGTTATTTATAATGCACTTTTGAGCAGTTTTTTCAAAAAAGTTTAATTAAAAAAACAATAATAAACCTTTTATAAAAAACCATTTATTATTATTATTATTATTATTATTATTATTATTATTATTATTATTATTATTATTATTATTATTATTATTAGCAAAAGGACATGAATACAAAGATGAAGATAAGAGAAATAATATTTTAAAGAGGAAAAGAGCTTATTATTTGTATTTTATTTTATTTAAATATTTAGAAAAAATGTGTGATGTGACGAAACAAATAAAATCACTTACAAAATGTTTGGGCTCATTTTTTTCCAATAAATTTTAACTAAGAGAATATAATGCATTTTTCTGTATTTATTTTTTTAACTCTCTAACATTATAGAATGGAAAATGTATTTTCTGCTCAAGTGAAATGAAGAAATACTGAAGTTTTGGCATTTTTTTGAGCTTTTGGGACTCATTTTGGCCTATAACTAATTTTTGTCTCATTTCTGGGAAAGAGAAGCACAATTTTGACAGAGTGGGCATTCCATATGAGTTGCGCACATTAAAAATGCAGCTTATTGCATTACTGTTCATCACAAGTAGCTTGTAGCTTGAAGAGTAGCATCCTCAATACTGCACTGGCTCTACATTTGTGTTGAAGGCCACAATCGGAACTGGAAGCTACAGCTTGCTGTGGAAACAGTGTTAAAAAGGGGACGCATGTGTGAGGCACCTCCAGAAACCCCGTAATCGTCCACAAGCTGCATCGCGACGACCAGGTTACTTCTCCACACTGCCACCTCCATGCAACTCACCTGCAGCAGCGCCTCCAACAGACGCTACCGAAGATATCGCTTGAACGCTGGGTATGGGAGGACGACTGGCAGCGTTTCAGCTATCGTCTATCGAGATGAATCACACCAGAAATATATATGTATATATAAAACGCTTTCCAGCGTGTAAAGTGGAGGAGAGAAAGGCCAGGCCGACTCCAGGGCGCTAAGGGGAGAGGAAGCGGGAAAAAAGGCAGGAGTCAGATCAAGGAATGGAAAGGGAAGCGACAGAGGAAAGTTAGTAAAGTCACTCGTTATGTAAGGTTGTTAGTTCAGTACGGGTTAGAGATGGAAAAAGAGAGAAAGCAGGAGAGGAGGAGAGACTCTGAGACGAAACGAGGAACAGAGCATAGCAGAGCAACAGGTCATGTACTGACAAAAGCATCTGTAAAAAATGGGAGTAATCTGTGTGGAAAAAATCCGGGGCAAAAGGCATGTATTATATTATATTTAACCACACATGCATAATTTATTTTATTAATATTTATTTGCAGTTAAAAATATCTATTAATATAATTGCACTTGATTGTTTACGGAGAAAGTATAACACACACATTAATAATAATAATAATAATAATAACAGTTTTTCAAAAAATAATTACATTTAATATTTGTTATTTTATTTACAAAGACTTTAAGAAGGTTTCAAATTAATGAAAATACAAATATATTAAAAACATCATCATCATCAACATCAACAACAACAACAAATAATAATAATAATAATAATAATAATAATAATAATAATAATAATCAGAAGGAAGAAGAAGAAGAAGAAGAAGAAGAAGAAGAAGAAGAAGAAAAGAATTTTGAGAAGTTTTTCAAAATACTTAAATAAACTATAATATAATCAGGATTTAAGTACATGAAAAATAACTTATAAAACAAGAATGGGTCGTTTCTTCTTCTTCTTCTTCTTCTTCAATATGTTATTATTATTATTATTATTATTATTATAAGAATAGGCTATGGAAATACTATGAATAAAATTATTATTATTATTATTATTATTATTATTATTATTATTATTATTATTATTATTATTATTATTATTATTATTATTATTATCAGAACCACTTTTTTGTTCTGATTGAATGTGTTTGCAGATCAGAACTGAAATATATGCAACTTAAAAACACACGGCTGTAGTCTGCTCCAAAGCGGCTCCAACACCAAGTCACTATCCAGGCATCAGAAAATCCTCAGAAGCTTTTGGGAATTGATCCGCCGCGATCGATGATCACCACACAGACATCTGGAGTGACCAAACACCACGATCCAATCACCCTCAGACTGTAGATGATTGATGTTTGCCATGTAATTTCTGCTCCGGGAGCCTCTGTACACGCTCGGCAAGTTGATGAGACAATTTAAACCGCTGCTGAAGGATCGTCATAACCTGGACTTACTGACTGATGGATGTCCAACGCTTTTTTTTGGTGAATTCAGCCGTATGGAACCATTGTCTCCTTATGATCTGTCATAAATTTTACATCCTTATATTTTAGGTTAATCTCACAGTTACCTGATATTATGATGTGAATGAATAACTTTATCCTCTTTTTAAATAAAAGTTATATTTTGTAAGCTTTCACTTTGACCCTTCATTGACCTTTTTGCTCCTGACTCCATATATTTTAAAAGGCTTCAAATGAACGGAGGTGTATAAATCAGATTTACCTGCCTGACGTCTTAAGCCTTAAACATTTCTTGTTCTTTTCATTTCTTCTTCTGCCTCTGCATGACACATAAAGAGCTTGAGGCAACTTAAACTTGCATGGGAACAAATCTTCTGAAGGTGATGAAAGCCCCTCTGGCTTCAGTAAAGCTCCTCCTTCACAACATTTCTGAAAGGAGCTTTAACATGTATTACAGCGTTTCTCAGGAGCAAAAAAATCACACCTACCAATCTGAAGAATGTACCTATATGATGCTGAACGATGTTTATCCACTGACAATTTTAGCAGATTATTGCATTATTATTTTCATATCAGTCAACAGATGCATTACTTAATGTCTGGGTAAAACTGTGTCTGGGTTTTTTGTGGACTTTCATCAGTGCGATGACCTTCATATTAGTACTGCATTATGTAGATTTTTTATGATGTATAGTGCATTATAAGGAATTACCATGTATCTTTCAACCAATTTGCTTAAAAGCTTGGGCAAATATAACAATGGTATTAGGGAGTGTCGTGAGTAATGCGTTACAAACATGCAATTACTTTTTTTTTGCTGTAGCACAGCAATGTAAGGCATTATTAATATATTTTCAGTAAAGAACAAGAGAACAAGAGGAAAAATTGGCGGGTAAAAGAACTATTTCCTACAGATTTCATGCCTACAGTCATTATACTACACCACATCGCCCTCCACTGGATGTAGAATGAACTGCAGTAAACTACATTTAAGCATTTTAGAACGCCACATCCTACTTCCACAGCTACTTTGGTAAAAGTAACTCAAAAATAATGCAGGAGTCGTGCAAAACTATTATTCAGAGACAGTAATATTATAATATTACTAATTACTTTTAAATAGCAGTAACTAGTAATCTATACTGTATTACATTTGAAAAATAACTTGCCCAACAAGAACATTCACCAACTGTTCTTGAGAAGGAATGTTTTCTTAAAACCCACATATGCTGTTTAAATAAAGATTCTGACGTTCATTATTGGTTGCTTATTTAAAATTTGGTTTTAGGTAAGAACAGCAAAACATTAACTTATCGTGTTTTCTCTAATTTCTCCTAATCTTTCAGAATTTTTATTGAGGCCACCTCATGAGCACCTCAGTGATTTAAATGTCAGGACAAATCAACCGTCCTTATGAAAAAAAAAAATGTTCAAACTATTTTCACAAAGATTCTAACATTCTCCAGTGTTTTCTTATTTGAAATTTGTTCTTAGGTAAGAGAAGAATATTTGAAAACACTGAGAGCACTCGTTTACACCAGTTTTATTGCATAATGTATTATAGCTTTTTGGGTGTCCTTCAAATTCGTCGTTATATTATATATTTATATTATAAGATTTAAATATCTTGAACTAAAATATTGTTTTGTGAATGCAGTTCAATGTTCTTCAGTGTGGAAAATAACTGGACAAATCTTGAGCTGTGCTTTTAAGAGTGCTGGAGCTGGGATTATCTTGGAGCTGGGATTTGAGTGGCTGGGTTCTACGAAGAGAGAAAGAGCCAGTCAGGGCTTGTTAAAGGGGTGCCCGGTGGTAATCTATCCGACCCCCAGAACAGCGGGGCGTTCCCTCTGATGCGGCCTCGGCTCGAGAGACTCTACGGGAGATTTTCCCGCAAGTCTTTTCCTCGGGAACGTTATTTGTTGTATCGACTTCCTGGAGATCCTAGACGTTTCGACACTAACTCGCTTGATGGTGGAGGGAGACAGTGTGGGTGAAGCGTTTTCTTCCTTTTCATTCGTCTTGCTCTTTTATTGTCAAAGTGCTGCTGCTGCTGCATCTGTTTAGGTCTCATAAATAGTCTTTCATAAACACGCTTCAATAGGGCTTGCACTCGGCTGCGGCTTTTAGAGGCGAGAGAAAAGATTGCTTTGTTACATCTGACGCTCTAGGGGTTCGCAGAAGGCCGGGAATAAGTGCGTGCCATGAGGATGGTTGTGCGACTGGAAAAAAGTTTCTGTACTCATTTGGCATTGCAGTACTGTTGTTGGAAGTGTTGTGCGTCGCACAGAGAATGTTGATGCTGATATGGAAAATGCGAGGGAAAGAAATTTACATTTAAATACAGAGGTGGACAGGACATTTACTTGAGTACTGTACTTAAGTAGAGTTTTTGAGTATCTGTACTATTTTATTCGGAAACTTATGACTTTCACTTCACTACATTTTAAAGACGAATATCATACTTTTTACTTAACTACATTTCTATGAAGGTTCTTGTTACTTGTTACTTTCAAATCTGTGGATAAAGTGGATGTTATTCCCCCTTTTCTAAAATGTGATTGGTTGTTTGGCAGGTGACAGTCTATCAGTAATCAGTAGAGTTACGTCACACCTGTAGACTGTGACTATAAAACCAAGTTCAGACAGTTCTGCTGTTTTCTGTCTTGATTAAAAAATTGTTGCTGTTGGAAAGTCATGAAGCTACAGGTGTAAACCTGGGTTTTAAGCAGGTTGGAATGTTAATGTTATGCTCTGAGCTGCATTTACAGCTATTGCACTGTCCTCCTGGTTAACATACACATATGTAGCCGGGTGGAATTTGATTTTAAAGGCGACGACTGCCTCTTTAATTGTTACTGGTAACACCCACCTTAGTAGTGAGAAGTTATGTAATGGCAAGCGTGAGACACCTAGGGCCGTGGGTGGGGGCTTACCTGTTCGTTTCCGTTTCCTGTGGTTCTGCCTTTAGCATTTTCCCCTTGGACCTCGTGGCTAGAGCTGTTGCATCCAAGCAAGCTTCGGAACTTAGTGTTGGAGTCAACTCCGCGAAGGTGGACGTGCGCGTTTGGCGTGCTTTGGGGCTCATTTTTGGGATTGCTTCTGCCGGCGGAATCTTCCATTTGGACCTCATGGTCAGAGATGTTGCATCCAAGCAAGTTTTGGAATTTATTTGTGGGACCGATTTCGCTGAAGGTGGACATGCGCATTTGGCGTTGAGTAGCCTACTACTGATTCACAGATTTGCTTGGATAGTGTAAATTTCTGATTTTGTCTGTTGTGTATTACAGGAGTGAGGGCTATAGGCGTGCCCCATCCCGGTGGTGGTGGTGTCCTCCTTTGCACCGGTTGCCAGATCACTGGGTGACAGTTAGCATGGTGAGCGTGTGTGTGTGTGTGTGTGTGTGTGTGAAATTTGAGTGTGTTTGATAGTCCGTCCATTTGGTCTGCTTTAGCCTATAATACCGCCCAGTGTATGCTTTATGTGAGCTCTCCTTTACCAGTCGCCATAAGTATTTGTGAACTATAAAGGATTTGAAGCACGTCTCCTGCTCTTTGTTCAAGTAGATGAGCCTGTGTGTTCTTGCTAATTTATGAGTACTACTTCTTGGGGTGCAAGTCCCTAGGTGGCGTAGTCGTTGTCTTTATTTTGTCACTTAATTACAACATAAACTAATAACTAGTTTTCTTTGTCAGTTGGGGGTGTGTTTCATTCTGTAACATTCTACCAGTTCTATATTCTACCGGTTCTACAAGCTAGTCAGAGGCATTAGGTTTTGTACGCGTTGTGGTAATAATGCAACAATGTGGTGAAAGAAGATGTACTTTTAATACTTAAGTATTTTTTTAGACAAGTACTCCAGTACTTTAACTTAAGTAAAAATTTGACTGTACGACTTTCACTTGTATTGGAGTAACATTTGACTAGTGGTATCTGTACTTTCACTTAAGTAATAAAGTTAGCTTCTTTGCCCACCTCTGTATATATCATATATAATATATGATAAACGCATGGCAGAAATACTGCAACCTGCATGTCACAACAATGGCATAAAAGGTCAAAAGCATACAAAAAATGTATTGATGAACTTTGACTTTAGTTGTGAAACTTTGTGTTGATTGTTACAAGCTACAGACAAAAAGGAGCTAACTATCGTCACTTCTGCTTGTTGAGTTGCCCTGTTCAGTTTTGCATTATGCTATGGGATGCACGTCAGGCTTTCTTCCGATCTGTTCCTTGGTTTCTGCTAGACTCCCTGCACCTGGGTCACAGATTATTTTAGTCAGCTCGACCCGGACGTCAGCACCTGGTCACCCTCACTTTAACCTCTTATGTGTGTTTGTAAAATAACTAAAAGTGGTTCTTCACAGTGATGCCATAGGGGAACCTTTTTGGGTTCTACTATAACCCTTTTGCCTCATTTTTGCAGGACCATTTATCATGATCACGAGTAATTTAGTGTAAATAGGATTTGTATCTTTGTACCTGTGTTCATTATGTGCAATGTGTAATAATTTGTTCAATTTTTCAAATGAAGTGTTTGATATAACTTAACTGAGTCAAGTTATCAGTTACTTTATATAAATTGCTCATATACTGTATAACTGATCTCTCTAAAAGACAGTGGCAGATATCATCTCTTACAATTAAACATTGCACCATAACAATAATTTATACTCACATCCACAAGTAAATCAGTAGGTCAGTAGCCCTTAAGGTCAAACTTTAACATAAGGCGTTCTTCAAAGCACTGAAAACGAAATAATGTGTTATTTAAAGAAATGAAAGTGAATACGGAAGTTCAAACAAGGAGACCTAATGAGCGTAGGCGCGTCCAATTGCATAACTCCTAGTGCTGTATATAAGTAGTAAACTGGCCTTCTTCTCTGCCATTACAGCTGTTCGATTTCCCCCGCCTCCTCCCTTCCACCACCTTCGGCTCCCCGTCTTGGTCCGGGGGCAGGCTCCTTCGCCTTCCTGCCTGGTCTCCCAGCCAGATCTGCCGGCTTCAGAGACGAGTGAACCAAAGACCCAGCGACGGGCTTCCTCCAAAACTTATCACATACACACTAAAGACAGCTTGTTTTGCCAAATAAAAAACTTGTCAAACTAAACTGAATGGTCTCCTTGGTTGAACTCTTTTTGTTGCGTTCAGTTCTCCAAAGAACTTAAAACAGCATAAACAGGTTCTACATCATAAAAAGGTTCTTCAGAGCACTAACAAAGAACCGATTTTTCTTAGAGTATACACAGCCACTGCTCTTAGAGGAATTCCACCTGTCCGTTGGAAGTTTGGTTTCGTTGGCAAGTTGGCATTTCGTTTGCAAGTACCTGATACTCTTTAGCACAAGCTTGCGTTTGTGTTTTCTTTCATGAGTTTTTACCCATTTACCCAAGTTTTGATAAACCTGATAAACTTTGGATTCGGATGTCTGGGAACGAAAGAGATGAATCCATGTCCGGTCGACTTCAAATGAACATATGAGTCAGCAGCGCTGGTGGGGAGGCTGCATGTTGTTCTTATTTCTCATATGAAACACATGAAGCGCCTAAAGACTACACAAACACCCGCGTTGAGACGACTTTGGCTCAAAATGGAAAGTGACCCGCTGGTTCTGTATCTAACCACACGCTGGTATGAACGGCCATTAAACGTGGCTGGTTTCTGAAGTTTTTCCTTGTTAAAAGTTTTAAGTAAGCAGTAATGCAAGTTGGGGTAAATAAGATTTAAACTCCAGCTTGACCAATAAATTGATGTGCCAGTATTTTTTGGTCATTTTGAGCTAAACAGTAACAGCCAATAAATGATGAGATGGATGATGCATTCTTGTGCCATGTTAAGAGTGGTGTTATTGCATTGTTTGCCCATTAGAGGGCACACTTTCATTGTACTTTCATTTTTTTTGTGTTTATATATCTTGACTATGTGAAATTATTTGTGATAATAGTGTGTAAAAACGCATAAATGCCATTTGTCATGATGTAAACACATGTGCTGTGTGTAGCGCTTGTGACTTTCATGGGGAAGTCCAACATTCAGTAAAGCGTTCTGGTCAAGACAAAAGGTTCCCTTTTATTATAGACAAAATGTATATTTTTAGCAGATAAATAACAAAAATAAGCAGCGCTCTACTCACATTGCAGCTATTTATTGATATTTTCAGTATTTATTCTGGATGCACATTTTTACAACTTAGTTTTCATTAGAAATGGACTGATTTCAAGAAAGTGTCATCATTTACACATCATCAAAGTATGACAAATCTGAGTAGTGCACAATGTCCTAAACACAACAACATAAATCATGTGTTGCTAACTTCCACACACACATTATAATAATCCTAAAACAAAATTGTATGTTTTTGGAAAAAAAATTAATATATTTTTACATTTTCCACTCATCCTCCACTTAACAGTCCTACATAGACACTCAGGTAGAAACCAAGTCTACAGCAGTAAGTGTTATACATTTCAGTGCCTTCATTACAGTAGTCATAATGACACTTTTATGATACAAACTAAAAAAATGACTTTAATACATTGTGAGGTTTCCTTATCACAGTAGATAGAGCTTATATATTAAGAAAAGATTATAGTAAAAGGCAGAAATAGCCACTTTCCCCGTGGCATTAAGGGTGTTAAACCGAGCTGACAGTTATTGTGTTCCAATGCAAGCAACACAAAAGGCATTAATTAATGTCTCTAAAATAAACGTTTAAACTCCCTCCTTTGCTACATTTTACTTTATAAAAGCCACTAACGCCCTGTGAGTTTAAGCAGTCTTCCCTCAGGACTGCCACTGCTGCAGGATATTACTCTCTTGGCCTTGCTTCATGCAAAACCCCCCTAGAATTCTTTTATATCCTTGACACTCACAATTTTATTTTTAGTTTCTTGGACTTAATTACTGGCCAGGGCTCTTCTGGTGCTGGGGCACAGGGGCATTCTGCCACACACAGATTTTTAATTATGCAAAACTGCAGAGTGAGGTCAGCGCGTATGATAATGTGGTTTTGGCCAAGACCATTAATCTCCAAAGTAAGAAAAGAAAAATCATGACAAATATGTGACAGTGAAATAAGTATAAAAATGGGGAAAACTAAAGATCCCTATAATTATTTATGTGTGTGTGTATATATATATATGCAGCTCGTACCCATGCCAACCTCTATATCATAAATAGATTCTAGCATTTTCCCTCATAACCTACAGTACTCATGCTGTCTGCACACAGCTGATGAAGGACAAGCTCATTAGCTAACAATGAGCTGGAGCTTAAATAGGGATGTTAGGACAGGTAAAGCACTTTACTGCAGAGGGAGAGAGAGAGCGAGAGAGAGAGAAAGTGTGGTTTATCTGGGGCTGAGACTAAAACAAGAGCATCTCAGAGAGAGAACAGGATTTGTCCTTTAAGACACTGGGTTCTTATATATTTATATAACGTGCTCTGAGTAACAGCTAGCAGGTCTAGCAGAATTCGGTCATCATTTTGCAATTTTATTGCTGATTCCCAAAATCAATGACATGCTGAGACTGAGGACTGGTAACAAGTTACAAAAGTCTGCAAGTGTAAGCTCACATGGCCTCAGTAAAGCGTAAATGTGGCTGAGGGAGTCGTGTGATGCAGTCGGTCAGATTTTATGTTGCTTATTACAGTGATGTATGAGCTGAACGCTATGGGGGTTGTGGGATGGAGAAGGTCGAATGTTTATCCCTTACCCCAATAAAGTTGGATAAAAATGGACTGAAAGTTTCTGTGGGTGCTAATAATAATAATAATAATAATAATAATAATAATAATAATATATTTTAAAATAATCAAATATTAATGATGTAAAATCATTGTTTTCGCATTGTTTTAAATGCATAATGTGCTAGTAGCACCCACATGTAATATTAATGAACATATTGCAAATTGTATTCAAATATTCAGTCCTGTTCAAAAAGTGTTGAGTCAACCTTATTTCTTTGTGTATTTACATGTATTTACGTATGTTTGCAGTAGAGCATCAGCTAAGGGCTCTATACTGTATACAGCATTGTAACAAAAAATAAAGCATTTAAATATAATAAACTTAGGAAAAAAGATTGCATTAAATGAAGTTCAAGATTCAAGATTCTTTATTAGTCCCATAGACTGTGCAAATTAAAATGTAATTAAATAATATGAGGCGCATTCCCAGGGCTGGTCCTCACCTTTGCGCCTGTAAGTTCCTTCGGATAGGTTTCTGGTCCCCATGATCCAAGTTGATTAAAGCGGTTTGATAATGAATGAATGAATAAAATAAGACTGCTCTCTCTCTCTCTCTATATATATATATATATATATATCTCTATATATTCATATATATACATATATATATATGTATATATAAAATGATATATGAATTATAGTTCTTAAAGTTATTTTTAAACTAATGGTGTTTTGTTATTATTATTATTATTATTGTTATTGTTATTGTTATTGTTATTGTTATTATATTATTATTATTATTATTATTATTATTATTATTATTATTATTATTATTATTACATTTTTAAGGTCACCATAAAATTTGAAGTGGATTTTTAAGGCATACAATATGTAGAAAAGGCTTTTGACATGAGCAACTAAGCAACTGAAGTATTGTACCTATGGGATTTCAAAATAATAGAAAATATGAGGCAAAATTGAGTCATGGGTACGCTAGTAGGCAGTACAGGAGAAGAGTATGACTGGGGAAAGAACAGATTAAAAGTTAATAGAATTTCTAGAAATACTTTAATCAACAGCAAGAGGTGATGATGTAATTTTTAAATAAATAAAATAACCAGTAGAGAATCAGATGCCAATTTTGACATACTGTTAAGAAGACTGTAGACAAACATTGGAGCCTATTTATATTACTTTTTTGTTAAAATTGATTGACTTGATGTTATCTAAATATTTACATCATAAATGTTCTTAAGCTGGTCTTCTGCGGATCATCTCAAGCAGGCAGACAACAAGCTTATTTGAACAAGCTGTTTGATTCCATTATATCTAATAAAACCATATTTATTTCTCACTTTCCGAATTCAGCCTACTATATTAACATGCAGCCTGTGTGTGTGTGTGTGTGTGTGTGTGAATCCCTCAACGCCTGCTGAGATCCTAATAAGAACACAAGAGTCCACCAGAGTAGATTACATCTGTCAGTCTGGGGGAAAGAGAGATGATTGTTACTGAAATGTTCACTGGATAAGCGTGACAGCTTCATTTCCGCTTCTTCTTCTGATGGAGAACACAGGAATTTTGGGTGTTTTGTTTTTTACTGTGGCGTAAAAAAATAGATTGAATTTACTAGCATGCGCAAGTCATTCATCGAAGTGCACATGTTTCATTGTTCTCCTGGTGCTATTTTTGGTGTAAAGTGTGTGTGTGTGTGTGTGTGCTGGTGAGTATGTGGGTGGATAAATGTAAGAGAAAGATGTTCCTAGATGCATGGAAAAGAAACTACAGGTATTCTGACTGTTTTCATCCAACATTAATAATCCAACAATACTGGAAACAATGTAATAATAATAATAATAATAATAATAATAATAATAATAATAATAATAATAATAATAATAATAATAATAAATCATGGACTACAGCATGTGAAGGAACCAAACGGCCAGTCAAGTGGTGATAAAACATAACTATTTCCACCCAGTAGCAAAGCTCTTCTCATTTTGTTCTTTTTCTTTGTTATGTGTGAGTCATAGGCTATTTGCAAAGCAATGATTTAAAGTGTATTTATAAAAGAATCTGGGTCTAGAAACTTATTCACTGCATAGAGTTTTATTAGTTAATTATAGAAAATTAGACTTAACCTTTCACTGTCGACGAACACAATTTGCAGTAGTTATTATTAATAACTAAGAATCCCTTTAAGTTACAGAAACCACACAGCTGTCACAGGGAAGTCCAACATTCATCTGTACATTCCAGTCCAGTCACATTTTCCCCTTTATTGCAGATAAACGTATATTGTATTATAAAAATAAAAAATATCTATATCTATCTATCTATCTATATAGATAGATAGATAGATAGATAGATAGATAGATAGATAGATAGATAGATAGATATTTCCCATTTTATGTTAGAGCGTAAATAACAGGGAAATAAATAGAAAAATGCTTTATTTGCTATCAAATAAATGTATTCTATTTCCAGATGGATTAGTGATAGTAAAAGTAAGAACACTGTTCTTATTATTTGTATATTTGTATCTAGAGTTGCAGCAGTTTGGTAAAAATTCATTGATTTTTATCATAACTAAGACAGGAAAAATCCCATTTTTCATTTGAACAAATAATCGAAAATTGGGAAAATATCTTATCATTATTATCTTTTTGTTTGGTTTTGGTTTGGAAGTTAATATTGCAATAAAAGCACACTTTGTAGGGCTTTCATCTTGCGACCGAGTCCCTGTTACGCTACCAATGCTAGCTAAATGTGTAAATAACTTCGGATGTAGCCCAGTCTCGTTTTACGAGTGGCGCTGGTATTTTACAGTGTGTTTTTAAGGCCGTATGCTAGGCAAGTGCTAAAGATGCCCTGATGCACGGTATTGCTAGAGTCCCTCCGGGTCGGAACCGGCTCATTCACAGCTGGAGCAAACGGCCGGACCGCAGGAAGCACAGGGGGCAGGATAGAGCCTGGGCGAAGATGCCCATCTGCACTGTCTGTTCCACAGCTGTTCCAGAGGAAAGCCGTTATTTAACAGAGGCACAGATGCTGAAGCCAAGGTTTGAAGCAGCTCTAAGTGAAACTGAAAATCCATTTTTGCTGAGTGTGTTGCTTGGCTCCATGCTATTTTGAGTAAGATAATGCTGACTTTTTAGTATTGCAGCAAACGTTTTAACTGCTTTACATCAGTGCCATTATCTCTTTCCTGATCATTTTTTCCCCTTTTTTGATATTACAATAACAAATATAAAAAATGGGTGATTATTTGTAATGGTAAACATAGCACAGCACACAGTACACCACAACAAAATGTGACATTTGCATTTGACCCATCCATGAACAAGGAGTCGGTAACTGACAGGGGCAGTGCCTCAGGAGCAGTGATTGAGAACAGTACCTTTCTCACAAGTACCTCAGTAGTACCATTGCCAGTCGAACTGGTGACCTTCCGATCATGGGGCGAACTCCCTAACCCTTACGCTACCAACTGCCCCTAAACTACATTGATTTGGCTCCAGCCTTTGGTTAAGATGCAACAAAATTTGAGAATTAAAATTCAAAAGATGAGATTTGAAAGTTAAATGCAAAAGAGCTTGCTGTAGCGCCACCTAGTTGTGTAATGAGGCAAATATCTGCCAAGTGTCAAAGCTGTGTGCCTTACGTTTTTTGTTCCCCAATAATATCAACATACATATGCGGACTGGTAATAACAGACTTGTCTAACAGATAAATTACATCCTCTAATTTTTTGGGTGTTGGTGGCCTAGTGGTAGGACACTTGCCTTTGGACCAAGAGGTTGTGGGTTTGAATCCGACCTCTGGTGTTACCAACATTGGGTCCCTGAGCAAGACCCTTAACCCTAAGTTGCTCTCAACTGTCCCTGAAATTAGTAAATGTAAGTCGCTCTGGAGAAGAGCGTCTGCTAAATGCTGTAAATGTAATAAACTGTGCATCAAACAAAGGGACCTCTGTAGCTTTGCTTATAAGTTGGCAAACATTGACCGATATTTAAAATTCTTCCACTGAATTACTTTTGCAACAAAATAATTGTTATATTATCCACCACAATTTAAATTAATAGTGTCAGTACTTTGTGAAATGCAATACATTCACATTAACAAGGCATGACCCGCTTTAACACTGACCAATAACATTTATGACCAAATGTTTACAAATACACAAACAGGTTCACGTCTGCATAAAAATAAACTTTTAGGCGAGTATTTTTAAATGTTTTAGTATTAGCCATATTTCAAACGCTGCAGCTTCCTACTACCTCTTTCCCAACTTTCCCGAGTGTCCACTTTCTCACAGAGCTCCTATCTGTCACTTCTGTTCTGAATCACTTTAAATTCTTTGCTGTTTAATTGCTTTTTCTTACTCGAGTGGTGATTTTTAATGCATAAAGTTCAGCTCCCGCTACCTGCACACCGCCATCTCCTTTTATATCTGTTGTCTTTTTTCGTTCAAAGACCTTGACAGATCGTTAATTGATGTTCCAAAGGCTTGACTTCTGGCCTTTATCTCAGCACGAAACACACCACATCTGACATGTTGTGATGCCCTCCCACTCTCCGCTTGATGAAAAAAGGCAAAAAATAGCCACAAAGATCTTAAAAATATAAAATTTATTTGAAACATTTGCCTTCAAATTTGCTTCCATTCTTTAGTGTCTCTCTAGTGGAATTAATTATAGACAGTAAAGATTCCCTAAATGTCTAGGTACCTCAGCTTGTGAAAGACAATTATCATAAATAAACAATTTTTTTACATTGTCAAGATATGATAACTTTAAGAGTGAATGAAAAAATGCATCAACAGATTCAACAATTATCTATTTTTTGCCATTATAAGTTACAAATCATGTTAAAATGCCACTGGTGGATCACGTCGTCAAAGGCAGCACTTTGCTCCATACAATTTCTAACAAATTTGGGCTTTTGCAAGGTATTGTAGCTAGTATAGTATTGGACTGGCATAATAATTCTTGCTTTGTTGCAAATTTAACACAGTATATGTAAAATCAGTCAACATTTGCCAAAGTTATGGGCGAGGGTAGAGAGCTTTTTGATTCGTCTAATTTATTTGCCAAGGTTAAAAACATACAAGGAATTTGCTCCTAGTTTTAATATTACTCTAGTACTAATAAAGACAATATACATAGAAACAGACAGTATAAATACTGTTAATCAAATCAATAAAGAGTGCACAATGAGTACTAAACAGTGGACATTATAGAATACAAAATATACAGTTCAATATACTAGACAATATATACAATATACTGGACAATATACAACCCAAAATATACAATATACAATACAATATATAGACAATATACAACCCAAAATATACAATATACTAGACAATATACAGCCCAAAGCTTTACAGTATATTGGACAAAATACAATAGACAATATAAATATACCTAACAATGTATAATACACAATAAAAGTACAGGCTGTGTGGGGGAGTAATGTAATACATGTACCAACGTTACGATTCAGATTACAAATTATGGGTAACTATATTCCGTTACAGTTACAGTTTAAATAGATGATAATACAGTTATATTTCTAAAAACAGTGGATTATATGAAAGTATTTTACTGTTTCACATGTTTATCTTCTCTCTAATAAATAATGGTAGTTCCATTAATTACCGGAAGCCCTTCAGAACACACAACTGAAGATTCTAATGTAAACGTCCAGAATGGAGGAGTCAGAGCTGGAGCCAGCGTGACTGAGCCTGGGTAGAAACGCATTTCTGTCTTGGAAATTTAGATAACACTTCACACTAAAAGTAGAAAGAGGGTGGAATATGAAGGGGATGCATTCTGTATTCTGTAGTGGAGTACATTTTAAAGTAACCCTCCCAACACTGTGTACAAGATATGTAAGATATGTAGTGGAAAATGCAAATGCACAGAATGAAGAGAGTATGGTATTCATTCATATCATTTTGAGCATGTGTGGTGGGTTTTAGGCCCAGCGGGCATCTTTACAGCAGACGTTTTAATGACCGGCAGCTATAAAAGCAGCATTTCTCACTGGGAGAGCAGCTTGGCACCAAAAAGCCATTTGCATTTACATTTTTTGGGGAAAAACATGGGCTATTATAGAAAAATGTTTGAGGAAATATTTTATGTAGATTTGTGCTCTGCTGTTTGTGGCAGAATTGTACAGACGGGAGATTACTCCTACAATTATTGCTTATCAAAAGTTGACATGATTTATTGTTGTTTTGCTTTTGTGAGATTAGTTTGCGGATGATTTCCATTCTGTCCTGACATCTGCACACCGGTACACAAATGAAAACTCCTCAAACTAGGAAAATAAGTCATGAATAAGATTCTGTTGAGTGATTTCATATTAGAACCTGTCATTTGTTTAAAGGGGCAGTTTAAAAGTTAAATGTAGTCAAACTAGGGAGTCAACTAGTCAAACTTTAAGCAACGCTCAGCTTCAGGATGTTTGAACAACATCTATTCAACCCCATGACAATAAAAAGATTTTTTAAGAGTGTAGCTCTCACAAATGTAGCAGAATTATTCAAATATTTATTACTGTTTTTTATTAATCAAGGAGACTGATAACATATTTTGAATGCATATATGTCTACTGTATTTTTTTTATATCAAATACTTTAACAGAAAATTCATTTTAGCATATGTTTAATTCAGATAATTTTTCATATTATGTGCAGGCAGTTCCTAGCTTCTTTTTCAGAAGGCTAAACATTCAGTGTGGTGCAGTTGGTAGCATAATGGTTAGGGAGTTCACCCCTGATCAGAAGCTTGCTGGTTTGAATCCCGGACCAGTAAAAGATACCACTGAGGTACTCATGAACAAGGTACCATCCCCAAGCACTGGATCAAATGCAGAGGTCACATTTCATCGTGGTGCACTGAGTGCTGTAATGTGGTGTGTTCACAATGACAAATAATCACTCAAAGTCAACTTTATTGTCATCTCCGCTATGTACTATACAGGTATACAGAGAGACGAGACGACTTGGCTCCAGTTTTAACAGTGTAAAGAACAAGGAACAATCAACAAATAAGGGATATAGAATAGGCAATATATAAATAGAATATAAAATATACACTTTAAACTAGAGGTAGAAATATACACTCACTTTCACAGTGCCTTTAGTGTTGATTGGTGTTTTGATGGTGTTGATTAGTTGATTAGTGTTGATAAACTCATGACATTCAACAATTTAGATCCTCAATACCATAGAGAGCCTTTTACCTGTACTGAAGCAAAGTAAAGTACCAAAGTACTTCTACCAAAGTAAAGCATTTTAAAATGTATTTATTTTATTACCATGTCGTCTTGGAATATCACCCATACCAATAAGCAATCATTTACATTTATAGCATTTAGCAGACGCTCTTAACCAGAGCAACTTTAATTTTCTAATTTCACGGACAGTCTCCCTGAGAGCAACTTGAGGTTAAGGGTCTTGCTTAGAGACCCAGTGAAGGTAATGTCAGAGGTTGGACTAGAATCCACTACCACCATAGTCCTATCCAGCATTTTCACAAACCCCTTTTCAGATCAAGTTTCCACCTCCTACTTCTTCGTTCAGTGTTCACTTACTTGCAATACTTTCTGAAATATTGCCTGTGTCGTTCTGCACCTGCATATTAAGTGTTTCTGGGTTGTTGATTGTTGTCTGTGGCCTTCTTGGTTGCCTCATGATTTAGATTTATGTTGACTTCTGCTCTCCTGTTTTTTCACTTGGGTTTTTTTGTCTATTTTTTTACCACTCCTCTGGAACTTGGATCAGTGCTTTGCCTATATCAAGTTTCTTGAACCCAGAACTCAAATTCTGCATAGTTGAATAACACTAAAACATTAGTTGAATTTCTTTTATATAGATTAGGATGAAATAAAATAACTGTAGATCCCATTTTATATCCATGACTAACATTAAAAACTTGTATTTAAACTTCATACCTCTTCATACCTCCATATCTCTAAGACTATGACACTCAGGTTTAAGAAAATATACAGTATATTTTACATAAATCTATTGCCTTTATACCCCAGAAAGGCATAAAACCAAATATGTTTGTGCTAAAGTGGGTGACTTTCGGGGTTTGGTATTGACGAGAGCGATGGTATGAATGCTTTATTCATATTCATGTCTGTTATGCTTTGCAAGGTCAATATGTCCTTTGAAGTCAGGAAACATAAAGCAAGTGGAGAAATAAATCCTGCAAATGCAGTGAGAATCCTATTGGCTTTTTCTTAGCTGGTGGAGCCTGTGTTTTTTGCATTGCTTTTGAATGTTTTGAATAGTTATATGAACAAAAATATTATTTCATGATGAGATAAAAGACAGGAAGACATACCTGAGACAAAAGATAATACAATATAGAATCTGGTCCTTCACACGTGAAATAGCGTGGTGAATGTGAGCGTGTAAGATCCAGATGTCTCTGGTAATGGACACTGACCTCCATGACCATGGATTGTGAGGACAGTGAGATCTCAGCAGATAAATTAGGCTTCACCAGGTTGGACCCCATACTCAATTCTTAACACCTGATATTAACAAGCCTTTTATTTGATCAAATTTGGAAAATACCTGGATATAAATGATTTACACCTGACGGTAAAATGTGTCTGCATGGATTGAGATCCCTTTGCCATGTTGTCTGTAGAAGTTTACAAAGTGTGTATTCTGCAAAATGATTCTGTATTTGAATGATTATTTGTTATTGTGAACACAACACAGCACTCAGTACACCACAACGAAATGTGACCTCTGCAACTGACCCATCCGTCAAGGAGCAGTGGGCAGCTAACATGGGCAGTGCCCGCGGAGCAGTGCTTGGGGACGGTACCTTGCTCATGAGTACTTCAGTGGTAACTCTAACCGTCCAAGAACCTGCGACCGTCTGATCACAGGGTGAACGCCCTACCATTACTCCACCAACTGCCCCAATTTGCTAATTTTTTGAAGAAAAAAAAATGAAAGCGAACACTCACATTTAGCTTGTTTTGCAATATGCCAACGCATTTCCTTTAACCTTTGTAGACTATGCTCCTTAGCCATTCATACATTTATTTTGGCTGGGATGATCTGATCAAAGTGTGATCAGTTAATTCTGCATTTGATTTAGATTTTACATTTACTACATTTTACCGTTGACACTTTTACATTTTTGACTACAAAGCTAGGCTTATAAAGACTTAAAGATTTCATGGAAAAAAATGTATTTCAGACATTCGGGTTCGGGACATTTTAAGAGACTGTTGCATGTGGATTTAATCCTTGTCTTCAGTTTTGAGGTTGGTTGGAACATCTGCAGACTCACGACACGCTCCGACTGCCGTCCCTCCGTCTGCTGCTGCGCCGCCATGTACGTTTTAACAAAAGCCCTTGTCACCCGCAGGGCTTCTAACTCTCCCTTATCTCCTGGGGGTGGGGGTGAGTCTTCGCTTTTCAGAAAGCCGACTCCGGGCCCGTTTTCCCCCGAGCGCCACGCTCAACCGACCGGGACACCGCTGCGTCTCTGCTATACCCGCTAAGCCGTTTTAACCTCCCCAAAAGCTTCTTATATGCATTGGAGATAAGACACATTCTGTCTAAGAATTCACTTTTTTATCACATTGTTCCCCTTTTTTATTATCGTCCATTCTCGGTTTAAAACAAGCTTTAGCCTTTCGTTTTGTCGTCAAGTTTCCCGCCCAGAAGCACGACCACCAGGACTGAATTAAGTTTGTCTAACACTCACACACACACGCAAGCTGACAGACACACTTCACACTGCCTGTAGGCGAGACGATTGTCATTGCTATCTCTCTTTTTCTTCTCCCTCCTCTTACTGCACTATCTGAATGATACTGTCATTCTGGCTTGGATAGGATTAGCGTGCAATGGTGCTATGGTGCTATGACGTGAAGTGATGCGTGACATCATTCCTCTTTGACGCTCGGTTGGTCATCCACCAACTGCTGGATGAGATAGCGGGAAAGGTGGCAAAGATATGCCAACGTCCCTGCCAATTGACCCACATCCAACTAGTGTTGGGGAAGCTACACGCTACGTTGGGGAAGCGAAATGCCACTTTTGAGCAAAAGTAGCGACACTCAAGCTGTTTTAATACAGTAGTTAGCTACTCTAAAAGCTACAGAGAAAAAAGTAACTAAATTAAGGTGTTCACCCTGTGATCGGAAGGTTGCGGGTTTGAATCCTGGACTGGTAGAGGTACCGCTGAATTACTTATGTGCAAAGTAACCTCCCCGAGCACTGCTACCCGGGGTGCTGCCCATGTCAGCTGCCCACTGCTCCATCACAGACCATCACAGCTGCCCGCTGCTCCATCACTTTCACTGAACAGCTATACATTATACTGCAGTTTGGCGTCAAACAATTCCATTTATTCACTGGCAATTCTTGGCAAGTGAAAATATTTTGGTTGGATCACTGTGTGATGTTCAGGTAGATGGCTTCAAGATACTTGAGCATTTTAAATACTTGAGTATTCCACATTTTCCACTGAAATGCGACCTCACGCTCCCAAGCCAAGATATCCGATTTGGAACACACTCCACCCAATCACGAGACATCATTACCAGGACAGCTTTTCTACATCTTCTTCTTCTTCTTCTTTTTCTACTCTTAACTTGTTTTCGCTGATGCAAAGCAATGGTTATTGCATCGGTAAATCCATCGATCAGCCGGTGGTCATTACTCGAGATTAAAGGCGAGCCGGTCTCTTGGGGGATAGCACTGACACTGTCATAAAAGCGCCTATTATCAGGCCTTATTGACTAAACCATTAACACTCGTGCTTCTCAAAAAAAACCCTGCATGCGTATAGAGGGAGTGGAGAGCTGCACGCTTTGAGGATGAATTGCCAAGCCGCTATGAATGGGACTGATTTATACGCTGTTAATGGCCGAAGAGAAGAGCGCTGTTTTCCGATCCCGCTATAAAAAAGGAACCAAGAGAAACAGGCAGAGAGAGAAAGCAATTACCGTAAATCTTTATGGATTACGGTCCTGTCCTGAGAATCTGTTTGAGGTCTCACGAGTATACATGACGTTAACTGAAGGAGGTTAATGGTGATAATACCTGTTCCTTTACTTGAAATATGTATATTAATTATGAAGATACAACCATTAAGAGAGTATACTCAATAATCGCCCATGTGACGCTGTTTGCATTGAAGCCATGTTGACATTCACTATTTATGTTTTATTCCTCAGTCGTCATTATGCGTGTGCACAAAATTACCCTGTATGCACATGGAAATATATCAATTTTTGGGGGTTGGCATCTGTGTTAGTGTTGTAATACTCGAGACCGGTTTTTAAAAGTCTCGGTCTTGTCTCAAACACGGACATATTTGTACGCAGTCTTATCATGCACTTGAACAATGAGGACTTGGGATTTTATTTCGAGATCAGCTGAGACCACAACTCTGACAATATTAGTTTTATATCTTTGAGACCCACAAAGGCATTTTGTGTTGTTTATAAATTGGTGTTTTAATAATTCAGAATCACTTTAACTTATAGAAACCACACATATACCAACAGAATCACAAGACTTTGAACTCACTGGGCATTATATTCATTCATCTGAATGTGAAATTATTTCCGAGCAATTATACAAAAACTGTAATAATTGCGCACAAATATATTAATTAAGTTATTCGCAAAGTAAACACACATGTTAGTGCTCGCGACTCTCATATGGAACGCCATCATGTGTGAAAATGTAGTTATCTTCCAGAAAGGCCAAAAGCAGCTTATTTTATAGGCCAAAATGGGTCCAAATTGGCTCAAACGTAACCAAACACGTTAACATTTCCTCATTTTCAATTGTACATTTTACTATAGTTAGAGAGAAATCAAAAGGAAAAAATAAATATAGATAATGCCTAATTTATTATTAAATTATTTTATTCTGTATCCAGAAAGATACAAATGGATAAAGAAGTGTTTCTGCGTGGCTCTAACCTTATTTTTCTTTGCAGTACTAAACCATAGAATGTCTCTGCTAAATAAAAGCTCTGCAAGACAGTAAAACAGTGAGTTTGGTCTTGAGTGTGTTCACTGTGGTTGAGAGAACTGTTGGATGAACATGTTTAATGTTGCTTAGGCTTTGCATCTTCCACTTATTTATCATGTGGTGTAAAACATGCATTGGTCAGGTCTCAGTCTCGACTCGGTCTTGCCATGCCCTGGTCTCGGTCTCATCTCAGTCTCTGCCCTTCAGAGTCTTGGTCTTGTCTCGGTCTCAACACACTCTGGTCTTGGTCTCGGTTTAAGTGGTCTTGACCCCAGCTCCAATCTGTATGGCTGGGAACCAAATGGCAACCTATCAAACCAATGACAAGACTGAATTGCTTATTTATTTTGACAGACAAACTCTTTCTTGTTAGCAAAAAATAAAATGTAAAATTTCATCCTAAATCCCCCTTCCACATGGACTGCCTGATCCGGACTCTTGCTCCAGATCTTCAGAAAGACCCTTAATTACTAGATCAGAGTCAAGGTGAGTTTGAACTTGCCACACCCTTGATGTCTTGTGTTTAAAGAGCATTTATGAGTCTTTTTTATTTTGCAAAGTACAGCCAAGTCCTGAAACGCATACTGAATGTTTTTCAGTGTAGCCACTGTTGTTTCATATTTCTGGATTACTCTGTGGTTTTGCTCCTCAATTTGGATTTGGTTTATTTGCAGACTGTCTCTAGTTGTTTTGAACTCTGCCTATTTTGCAACGCCATCTGTGTTTACAGCACTCTGCATTTGCATCCAACAAATAATCATTGCAATATACATTTTGTCATAGTTTTGTTAAGATTTCTTTTACTCCCAATATCTATATTGATTATGAAATGCCAACGTTAGGAGAGTATCCTCAAATATACTTCTCATAACAACCGCTTATTCTTACAACCATAATAGTCTCACACTCTCATCATTCCCATCCTCCTTTATCTTCTTTACCCTAATCATCTGACACGGAGCTTTAACGCGATCTCTTATAATAGCTGAAATATTCTCCATGTCTCCTGCAAGCCCTCCCCTCGTAGATTAAAGGAAGGGATGGAGGGAGGAAGGGAGAGAGGGAGGAATGGAGGTTTCCGGAACATTCTCTAGGTGGCAGTGCTGTACAAAGCTGCGTAGACACCGTCCGACATTCATTTTCTGCAGCTGACAACCCGAATGTTTACCCTCCTCCACAACGAAAATCATTGAGGAATTGATCACTGAAAGGCACTGTTAAATCTGTCAGCGAGCATAATGGGGCCCTGGTCCTTTCTTCCCTCCTCCTTCTTCTCCTCTTCCTGCTCCTCCTCTTCTTCATCCTCCTCCTCTTCCTTCTCTTCTTCTTTCTCGTACAGGCCACTCCCTTTTTCCTTTTGGTTGTCATAATCAGCATTGTTTCTCTAAATAGCTCTCACAACGAGTCATCAATCAGTTCGCAAACCTACTGGTAATATCCTTCATGCTCGTAATGCGACCCCACACATGAATGGGGAAAAAAAAAAAAAAAAAAAAAAAAATATATATATATATATATATATTTATATATATATATATATATATATATATATATATATAGTATACATGTATAATGTAAGACAAAGTCAAGCAAATGCACTGACAAAAAGCAATAGAAAATACACAAATGTAATTAATTACAAAAATTACAAAATGATAAGTTTTTAATTAATTAATTCTATTAATTAATTGGATTAATTATTTTTGCCTTTGTAGTGAACAACAGAACCAGAGGAAGAAGTGTAACACACACACACACACACACACCTCATTGACACACACAAAAATGCATAATGCACATATGCTACATGCATAATTAGTTTCCTAACAGCTTCTTTCCATGCTTTTGGCTCTGCATTCGTGGCTGAAGTTCAAGCGCTGCAGTATCGGTCACTTTTAGAGCACTCTCGGTCTGCCCCCGCCTTGTTAGCATATGGATGTTTCTTGCATTTTAAATATGAATTATATGTCATGTCCAGTCATAATAATTACGTTATGTTGATGTGTTAGTTCTTACAATCTATGCCTTCTTCATCTTTTGTCAATCAGAAAATAATCCATATATATATACATATGTATAAAGTTAAATATATTATAAGACCAGATTGCGTAAATGTTAAAGTTTTCGTATAAAGTTTACGGTGTTGAAGGTATTATGGCTTTTTTTGTCCCTAAAATCACTTATAGGAGGCCAAGCTGCCCCCATGATGAGAATTGACTTTCTGGATTTATCAATTGACATAAAACAGGAAACTTGCAGATGGTGGATGTTGTTTAGATGATGGATAGCTTGTTCTTGCATCTGAAGCATTGTATTTAATATTTGTGTGTCAAATTGTCAGGTCAGAATAGAAGCTAATAATAAAAATCTAAAAAATGTTTGACGCTTTATCTGCTAGTTTTCATATCATGAGGAAGTATCAGATGGAAATTAAATCTTCAGCTATTTGAAATTTCTTTTAAATGGCAGAAACTGTTATTATTCTCTCGCTAATTGGGGTTAAACTGTGCTTTAAGCCCTGACCAACACTTTACCAGGTAAAAAGAAATCCTTTACATTTTTACTAGTGAAACTTTTAAATCTGGGTCCTTGATTTGCTTTCCAAGAGTCTTTTCCTTGCCCTCAAGGCTGAGAGTTGGGGTTGGAGATGGAAGTCTGTTACATCCTGACAAATTATATAAGCACTCCTTCGTGAGTTAGTATGACGTTGGACCCGAGACCTGTCAGTCAAGCAGATATCACTGGCTGGCTCAGAGCTGGGCAAGTTCCACCACCACCACGCTGGTGTCGGCTCCTCTATTTAGCCAGGCAGAGAACGTTTAAGTGCAACTGACACATTTGCATGGAGTAAAATAAACTGTAGAGAGAATTTTATTTCATCACATACCTTTTCATTTTATCACATACATAGTTAAATACCAATTAACAAATTAAACCAGTCTGTAAGTCTGATATTACTTTGCCATTTTATTCCAGCATTGCCAGTTGCCCAATAACATTGGACCGTGAAGGGTTAGGGTTAGGGTTGGCAAACCACAGTAAAGGTATCACTGAGGTAATTTGGCGAGCTGCCAATGTCAGCGTTGCCCACTGCCCTCATAGATGCAGAGGTCATTGACAGTTGGTGGCAGAACAGTAGGGCTGCTCGCCTCTGGTGATCTGCTGTCCATGACCGGAAAGCACGGTGAGGTACACATGAGCAAGGTACCGTCATCAAGCACTGCCCCCGGCACTGCCTCATTAGGCTGGGCGCTTCACTTTCCTGTCTCATGTTTAGTTTGTGGTTTGGCATCATCAGATCTATGTTGTAGTTTAATGTTTTGCGTTGCTGTTACCTGTACCAAACAAGAAGCCTAATTCAGAGTCATCAGAATCTCTTCCAAGTGTTGGTTTTATTTATTCCATTTTGATTTTTCACTATTTACAGCTGTCTGAGGTAGCTTTCCATTAACAAAGTTAAAGCCAAAAGGAGAGAGAGAGGGAGAGAGAGAGAGAGATATGAAGCAGCCTTGATCCAGAGCAACTTGGTTGCTTTCAAAGTTCAGTAGTCACTCAGAGGGAAAATGCTTATGTATGTACTTTGTGTGTGTGTGTGTGTGTGTGTGAGTTCTGTCTCATGAGTGACCTGCCAGATTACATAATGCTACACTGGACTAGTAAGTGGTAAATACAATCAATTAAACATCAAACACAACATTATATTTTAGAACAAACACACAGCCGCGGTCCTCGACTCTATCCAATGGTAGGAACCACCATGTTTTATGTTTTATTGTTTCTTTAAGATGTTGTATTTGTCTGTATTTAGTTTAATGCTTTTGTGGTTGTGTATTATTGTGTAATTTATTTTCACAGTTCTCATTCAGATCATATTTAGAGCATTCGTGTTGTATGCTGTGTCTACAATGACAAAATAATCACCAAAGTCAGTTCCTTTATGCTTACTAGCTGGATAAAATGATCGTGTTTTATGTCTCTGTCTCCATTATACTTTCTTGTTTTGACTAAGATATGAATGCTGTGAACTAATTTTCTTGAACATTTATTTGTAACAAAAAATGTACTTTTGTATGTGCCTATCTCAATCCATCTCCTACAGACAGAGTTTTGGGGAATATCTGTTTGTCCAGTTGAGGTCTTGCAACAGGACCCAAAGATGGTACGAGGAGTGATTGTCATTGTGAACACACCACGGCAATACCTCACGGTGCATCGCGACGAAATGTGACCCTCTGCATTAACCCATCCGTCAAGGAGCAGTGGCCAGCTAACAGGGGCAGTGCCCGGGGAGAAGTGCTGTGGCCAATATACATCTTGCTCATTGTATATTGTATATAAGAGACAGTTATTTATTTTTTAAGTTTTATTCCCTTAGCTCCCTTTCAAGTTTATATTGTAACTATTTTATTCTAACTTTTAAAAAAAATGCCTAAATTGCACAGTAAGGAGCGGATCAGGATACATTTCACTGCATGTTGTACCTGTATAATTTGCATGTGACAAATAAAGAATCTTGAATCTTGAATCTTGAGTATCTCAGTGGTAACTTTACTAGTATACTCCCTAACCGCAATTTTACCCTAAACGTTATGCCATGCTTACTAGTCAAATAAAATGAGATATCGAGCCATCCAGTTTTAACCATGGCTGGGATTCAAAACTATAATCCTTTTGATCATCAGCACAGCATCTCGGTCTGCTGAGGAACCATCAGCATCTCTTTACACTGTTTCTCATCTCAAGATCTGACTCAGTTCCTGGTTCCCCACTTAACAAAATCATCCTCACTTCTGTGTCCTTGCGACAGCACTTGCCATCGACGGTTTCGCCATCGAAGCTGACTACTAACAACCCCATTAGCTTATTACCAGAGTCATTTGCTGGCTTTTATGAGTAATCTCTGGCTTAAAGTTGTGGGCTGAAAATGGGCTTTAACAAAAAAATTGCTTCAGGTAACGCCAGGAAGATTCTTCCCTGTATTTAGGGACATTTAAAGACTATTTCTGTCTCAACGTTTATATATATATATATATATATATATATATATATATATATATATATATATATATATGTATATATAAATATATATATATATATATATATATATATATGTAGTATATAGCAGTATATACAGTATATGCAAAAGTTAGGTAGGTGAAAAGTGCTGTAAACAAAGAATGCTTTTCAGAAATATAAATAAATGATTGTTTATTTTACTATTTATAAAATGTAGTACCTAATTCCAACTGGCTATTTGGTGTTACTACCTGCCTTCAAACCAGCATCACCCTTCTAGGTACACTTGCACAAAGTCAGGGATTTGTAGGATTATAGTCATTATATTATTTTGTAGGATTATAGGAAGATCTGTGGTTAGTTCTCCAAGATGTTTGGAACAACCTACCAGCCGAGTTCCTTCAAAAACTGTGTGCAAGTGTACCTAGAAGAATTGATGCTGTTTTGAAGGCAAAGGGTGGTCACACCAAATACTGATTTGATTTAGATTTCTCTTTTGTTCATTCACTGCATTTTGTTGATTGATGAAAATAAATGATTAACACTTCCATTTTTGAAAGCATTCTTTGTTTACAGCATTTTTTCACACCTGCCTAAAACGTTTGCACAGCACTGTATATATAGACAGAGTCTAGTGTTACAAACTGTACCATAATTTCATAATTTTATGTTGAAGCATTAACACAAAAAACACAGTGTTGCCAATTGTTTCTGTCCAATTTGTTAATTTGTCACAAAGTTAAATAAAAACGTTTGTAAATGACAACAATAGATTTTTGATGAAAAAAATAAAAGAAGCTGTGATCAAATTTTATCTGTTTCCGTTAATGAGATGAGATTGAACAAAATGCATCAAGTTTCCCTATCAAAATATTTAAGCAATGCAACCGTGACGTTGGTTGAACTGGTTGATGGATGTGTGCAGAAAGAATCCCAGTCGTACAGATGCTGAAATGATAAAAAATAGTCCTGCTAGAAGCATATACATTTCGATTGTCAGTGTTAGTCGAAGTTTAAAGAAAGGAAACATTTTGATTAAAATGTAACTAGACTTGCCTTATGAAGGATAGAAATGACTAAAACATGACTAAAACTAACTTAAAGACTAATTTTTTATTGGAAGCAGCTGCCAACTTAACACTGCAACGGTTTAAGTAAATACTCGCTCATCTGTAGTATAACTGACAAGATACTTTTGGACCATTTCTGAGGCAAATTTATTTTCATCAATAAGGTTGAAACATAAGTCCTCAATTGCACTCAAAGCTGTAAATGTTGTTCATCAACATAATTTCTCTTCTCTTCACAATTCTTTAACTCATGACATTGGTTCATTGCTGGAACGGTGTCCACTGAGTTCCTATCCTTGTCTTTCTTTCTCTCTTTTTTACTTTCTCTATCTCACTCCGAAGCTTCAAGACCCACAGTGGACACGTTTTTCTCATTCTTTTGCATGCCCAGGCGTTATGCCAGACTTTTATGCCCCAGATTTTCTATCTACAACTTGTTCTCTGGAGCTTGAAGGCCTTCCTTTTCTCTCTCTCTCTCTCTCGCTCTCTGTCTTTCTTCTTTCTTATCTTTCACTCTTTTTTGCCATTTATGCATGTCCTCCATAAAGAACCCGCCCACATACAACGCATGCATGGTGTATGCTAAAGCTTGATAATAAAAGAACAGATATGATAATTTTCTGCGTCTTTCTTCTGCATCTCTCCATTCCTGCTCCCAAGGCCACTGTGTGCCTAAGGTGGTGTGAGTGGGCACGTGGGAGGAAATCTGCGTGGAAACATTATGGACTGGTGTGTTAACATAACTGCCCCTTAAGACTACTGAACTGTGGTTGTAACAAGTCAGTGTGTTTCACCGAGTCTTGATAAATGGGATGGAATATGTGCCTAGAGCCGGTGACCCTGTGTGCTGCCGTGGTTCACTGCACCGTTCCTGAGGGGAGCTGCCTGGACCCTGCTGCACCCAGACCTTCCTCTACCAGATGAACTGGACTGTACTTTAATGGCTGAACTCTCACCTGGATTTTATCGAGACCTCACCATCTGGAAGCAGCAGGGACTTGTTGGAGCTGAATTGAATGCTAATTTAATATTATATTAACATGAAGTTTTAACACACATATTTACATGAAACTGTAGATAGACACACAAGCTCAATCCACTCACTCAGAGGAAGAGGGGGTCCGCTTTCCAGGGTGGGGTTCTTCTTGATTACTAGAGAGGGAGTTTTTCCTTGCCACTGTCACCTCAGGCTTGCTCGTTAGAGGCTTGGGCCAGTTAAACGTAAAGCGCTTTCTGATAATATCTGCTGTAAAGAGCGCTATACAAGCTGCAGATGCATATCTGAAAGAAAATGTCAATGTGATTGCTCAGGTTTTGTGGCTGTGACAGTAGAAAGGCTTTGATTAAAATGCATTGAAGTGAAGAACGAGGAAAAAGAACGAGGGATGATAAAAGTAAGAAAAAGACGAGCGTGTGTCGGGAGACATGTTTAGTGCAACTCATAGACCTATTTTAACTGTTTAAAAAAAGTATAATATGGGACCTTTAAGTTATTTGTGGAAACCCATTTTTCCTCTAAAAGATATTAACATTTTGTGGCCTTTTTCCATAAGGAAAATGATTAAATAAAAACACTGTTAATCAGTTTTCATTAAAGTTAAGTACATTGTAAAGGTTTTATTACAGAAAGTGTGGGATATTGTATTACGGTGTTGTGATGATGTGACTATCCTCTAAAAGACAGGAAAACTATGATTTGTCTAGCTTCTAAAGCTTTGTGAAGACATTTCTGTAAGTGAAGGTCTGTCCTCGTGATGTAAAAATGCTTTTATAGAAAAGTAGTAGTTTCATGTGAAAAATTAAAAAGGTAAACGATTTGCTTTGGTTACTGAGGTTAGGGTTAGGGCTACTTGTAACTGTAGCATTATTTGCGTCTAGTCATTATTGATGTAAATGGAAGGATCTCACAAAGGTAGTGACTGTGTGTGTGTGTAAAGCACTGTGACTACATACACCCCTGCCATTTTAACACTGATCATCTCCAACATCATCTGGCCCTGAGCCAAATCAGCTTCAAAAAGCACTTCAACATTAAGAAAAGAAAAAAGAAGAACAAGAAGAGCAGAGCAATTTCCACAGGAGAGGGAACTGGAGCGAACTAAATCAGCATCGATTTGCCTTCTACAAACATCTCCTCCCAACATCTTCTCATCTAATCTCCAGGTGAAGTCAGTTCAGGATGTTTCTCGTAACACTAATATCTTATTACGCAAACATTCTCTCACACAGACTCTCTCTCTTTTTCTCACAGAGCTGTCGCTGGTGTCGTTCCTCATAACCTGGGGAGGAAGAGAACATCCCTCTTTTACAGCCTTAAATGGACCTTCACTTTCTGGCTCAGGGATAAAAGAACACGCGGCAACATCAAAGACGTGCAACAAGGAAATGCCGTCGTCAGTCTCGGTGGGTGTGTTTGGACTTGTCACAATGTAAAACAGCATCTGGCAGATATTAGGATGTAGCGCTTCAGGGCAAAACGACAAGAACGGCCCCCATTCGAATACCTGGGACTCCATTGCGTTTAAGCTTGAAATGTCAGACATTTAATGTCTAATATATTCAGTGTTAAGGAAGCTAACTACATACAAGATATTTCAGAGGTGGACTCTATTCTCCAACTCCGTCTCTCCCAAGAGAGCACCATGATGCAATGAGCTAGTGTGTGCTGTGTGGGCGTGGCGGCCTATCAGATGCTGCTTCTGTCATTTTAACACCATTCAGAAACACCAGGTAGAAACACTAGGTAAATATACATCTATGTGAAGACAGAAAATTTGATATTTTTACGGAATTTGAAAAACGTGCATAAACATTCATTGGAGCATTTACTAGCGTAACGGTTAGGGTGTTTGCCCCATGTTTGGAGGATTGCTGGTTGAAATCTTGGTAAAGTTATGAGCATGGTAACCATCCCCAAGCACCGCTCTCCAGGCCCTGCCCATGTCAACTGCCCATTGCTTCTTCATAGATGGGTCAAATGCAGAGGTCACATTTCGTTGTGGTGCACTGTGTGCTGTGCTGTGGTGTGTTCACAATGACAAATAATCACTCGCTTTAAACTCACTTTAAAAGTAATTTTGCAGCTGAAAAGCTACTCCCCAGTACTGCATGCTAGTAGTGTAGCTACTAGCCAATACTGCAATTTTGTCATGTGCTCTTTTACGGAAATTTGAGAGGTGTTTAACTTTGCTAATTAAACACATTTTCAGTTTATGAGGCTGGGGGATTTCATCATTTTAAATAGATGCTTGCAAACAATTTGGCAATACAACATGTTGTGAATATGACATTGACTCTGTAGCAGCATTTTTAAGAAGAAATCTAAGAAAAAACTTGGCCAATAAGTCCCAAAGTCCTTACTCCCTAACTCTCTAACCGTTATCAACTGCCTCTGCTTTTAACTATCATTGACACAGAATTTGGCACAGAGTAGGAGAAAAATCCACTTTTCCCCACATATTGTCACTCTAAATGAATGCACTGAATACATTAATTTGTTGTCGATAGATAATATTGTGTTATGTTCAGTTACAGTATAATACAGTAACATCATATTCATTGTAACCACATTATAATTTTTGGTAGTGTTGCTAATCTCAATTTCTTGGTGCATCTTCTAGAGTCCCTGTCCCCGTTTTACCTCACTAACCCATTTTAACCCTCTTCTTTTTCCCATCCTGCCCTCCTCCTCCTCCTCCTTCTTCCAGCTCTCCATTCCGGCCTTTTCTCCATGACCTCAGGCTGCCTCCTTCTCTACGGGGCGTCGATTGCGGGGTTCGAGGGGTTACGGGATGAAAGAGGCTGATGTCATTCACCCTCCCGGCGCCTAATTTAGAGGATGCCCGGGGGTTCGTCTCCGAGGAGAGGCGGCGTCGACCTCAAAGCGTTTCGCTACTGCTTCCAAGCGTACGTGAGTCGCTTTTAGACGATGTTAAGACTACAAAAATCTGGCTGTTTCTAATAACAGTGGCTCATTTTCATGCCGAGGCAAATCCTCTAAAATTAGGCAGTTCTCAGTCTAATTGTTACCTCTTGACTGCTGACCTCCTGCTTTTAGGAGGGTTGAAGCAGTCGCAGAAGTGTCATTTGGGCAGAGGTGTGATTTTTTTTTTTTTTTCGGCATTAACCTCTCGACAGCTCTTCCAGGTTTGAACTTTACACTTGTGGACCAGACACTTACCATTTGAAATACACTGTGAGACACTTGAAGGTATCGCTGGGGCTCGAAAACTCAAATGCATGTTAATGAAGTGAGTTTTCCTTTTCTGGATCCTTTGAAGGAGCATCGATTACTTTTGATCTAATTCTGATTTAATCACCTCATTAAAACATTCCATTGATTTGTTCACTCTCATTGAACCACATTCACCAAAATCGTCTTAAGTGTTTTTTGTACATTTAATCTTAAGAAAGTTCTTAAATGTCCAATGTGTTTGATGCTTAAAAATTCACTGTAAAATTGATAGCTGTCACGTTCGAGTTAGTAACGCAGATGCAGGATTCAATATTTACACTTAGATTCTTTCTTTTTTGGAACATATAAGGAAATGAGTTACTATTTGGCATAGTAACATCTAGTTTCTAATATTCTGCCTGATGTATGGTTTACATTCATATAAAATGATACGGGAAACCATTTCTAAAAGTTTTATTTTGTAATAAAAAGTGAAGTGTATATTTAACCGTAACCGAACTGCTGTTCCGACCCACGGTGATATGACATTGTTTACCTTCCACCTGCCTGCCTGCCTACGTACACCACCTACCTGTGTGTTTGTGTGTGTGTGTGTGTGTGTGTGTTTCCTGTGCCGGGGGGAATTGTAAACTCTTTCTTGACATCTCCTCGCCTGTCATTTTTGTTGCTGATTTGAAGTCCAGGAACAGCTGTTTGTGCAAAGGAGCCTACGGCAAAATGAGCTCGTTTATTATTAAAATGCTTAAGAACAGTCATGAATAAATACTGATATTTTTGGCAGAATTGTCACTGGAAAAGAATCAGGATTTTTTTTAACCCCCACCGACTATCGCAGCAAGAGATGGGGAGAAGAGGAGGAAGCTGGGAATATGTGAAGAAAGAAAAGAAAGGAGGTGGGTAAGAAAGGAACTCTCTGGAGAAAATAAAAAATTAAACTGCACCTCACAATTCTAGACCATACACTATATACTTAATGTGCACGCAGTCCAACCCTTCAAAAGTTTTTGCACACACTGAGATTAATTACATTGTATGTAGCTCAATTAATATTTAATGATTGGATAATGTCTCACTTTAAGTGCAACCAACGCTGTCAGGAAAATCGGCTATTATCAAATACCAAACTACCTGTACCACAAAGATTCCATATATGAATAAACATGTTTAATGTTGATTAGTGTGTGTTGTTTGCTTTGTTCAGCTGCTTTTGAGGGCTCCTTAGGCTTTGCATGTTCTACTTATTTGTCATGTTGTGTAAAACGTGCATTGGTTTGGTCTCAGTCTCGTCTCGGTCTCTGGCCTTCAGAGCCTTGGTCTTTCCTCGATCTCTGCAGAGTCGATCTTGGTCAGGACTTGTTCTTGGTTTAGGTGGTCTTAACTACAACCTAAGAAGACAGAAACTCTCACTTACCTCTAAACATGGCAAGATACCACTTTATGTGCAATACGATACCGATATTGTAAATTTGGATGTCTGGTGATATGAAACAAATCTGATACAGTCTCTGAGTCTTTTTAACAGAAAATATTCCTTTAAAAATGTCTGAATACATGACTGAGATTATTCTGTTATGCTTAAGGAAATATTTGACTTAAATTCTGTTTTCCTTACTAAAACAGTGTAATAATTACACAACCATATGTATATGCTAAATTATTTATTATTAAAATAACATCTCTTATTTGTTTAAACTCAGTTCTTTTGTGACGCTCCCTAATCCTGCAGCACTAAAACCATCAGGAACACAGATATTGTGAGTGAGAGCTGGTGTTGTTAAGGAAATTAAACAGTATAATAGTGTGATTTGCTTGTGGGGTTGTAGGGTGTTGCGTTGCTTGTTCTGCTCAATGTCATATCAACAGGAATAACGGCGTTAAAATAACGGCGTTACTGAAAAAAGTCATTTTACAGTAACGGGAAATCTACCCAATTACTGTTTCCATCGTTACAACGCCGTTACGAATATTGACAATAACATGCGGCACGTTACTGTTATTAAGCTGTTTTCATCTGACCGAGCTCTCAGCTACAGGAGCGGCAAAGCTTTTTTCTTTTCTTTGGTGAGGGGCGAGACAACCGATGATGATGATTGGCTAAGGTAGAGTAAAATATAAAAAAAATCTATTGTGTTGTATCATTCTACTATTATATACATAGTAATGACCAAATCTACAGTGAAATATTAAATTTGATAGGTGTCTTGTCTCACATTGTCCCACACCGATATTAGAATAGTGTAGATTTGTGTACAATATTTTCTGTTAAAAATGTATTATTTTATTTATATTTAGACTTTTATTTATTTTAAGTGTCTATTTCATTAATTACACATATTTAATAGTCAGTGTTATTACAAATAATTTCCATCAAAGGAGGGAGTGGATCCACATTTTTGATAATGCATAAGTTACTTTCCCTGGTAACTAGTTACTTTTATAATGCTTTAACTCAGTTACTAACTCAGTTACTTTTTGGAAGAAGTAACTAGTAACTATAACTACTTTTTTAAAGTAATGTGCCAAACTCTGCATATCAATATGTAGAAATTACTGTGAATGTCGAACAATAAACATTGCTTTACTGCAGTTCCACTTCCCATGCATAATGAATTGAGTGTGTGTGCATTTACATGTTCCACAGATCGGCCCAATTCCTCTGATACCTGATTCAGCTATTTGAGCCATTATCGCATCGATATCTGATCCACAAATTGGACTGGCGCCATCTCTAGTTACTACAGACTCCAAATACCAACAGGGGGTTATAGTGACACCAAAACATCTGTACGAATGGGTAAAGAGCAGAAGCCCTTGACCAGATTGGAAAGATGAGCCTTCATCCTTGGAGTCCATCAACATAACTAAAAAAACCCAAACAAAACCTTATAAAAAGGTGAGACACCAGATTTCGGTGTCCGTTTTAATTGCCAACGCCTCTGTAGTCCGAACTCTCTTTGCTTTTTCACTCTGTGTTCCCCGTGCTGCTTTCCCCAACACCACCCCCAACGTTTCAACGAGTAAGTAAACAGCTCTTTCAGAACCGGGCTGATTGCGGATTTAATCTCTCGATGCCACGAAACTAATGCATGTTTTCGGTGGCGGCGGCCTGGAGTGTGTCGACGTTCAATAAAAAGGCCACTGAAGTGAAGTTCTTAGAGAGGAGAAAAAGGAAGAGGATGACTGCTGATGATGAGGAAGATCACCTCTCACACGACGCTGTGCCGAGCTCTGAAGTGCGCCCTGAATATTGAAGCTGGATTAAAAAGGGACTCTGTACAATTTTCCTGATTATTGTTCCAGCCTGCCACTTCAGGAAGCGTCTCGTTGTGTGTGTGTGTGTGTGTGTGTGTGTTTCTTTAAACACGAGGCCTTATAATTTAATCTTTTCCCTCCAATTCACACACTCCAGCATGACATGCGAAGTGGAAAGACGATTATGAATTGCTGTGATTAGGAATTACAGGCCCAACCTGCACTTTGCTCAAATTGGTCATGCGAGGCACGGATTACGTCTTTAGAATTCAGCGGCGAACGTGGCGGGAAAAGTAAGTCGGAGACGGGCTGGTGGTGTTAACAGAAGGGCATTATGGGTGTATAGAGAGAGAGAGAGTGAGAGAGAGTTGGGGAGAGAGAGTTATTTTCCATCTTATGCAAATATACATTTATTACTTTCATTTGTTTGACAGATTTTATAGTGCGAATATCCTTCCTGATGACACTTTTTTAAGGGAGCAGTCAGAAAGCTCACAAAAGTCAGGGATAAAATGAGATTGCTGCAAATATTTGCTTGCAAATATAAGGTGTAATAAGTTGCTCAACCAGTGACTCAAGGTGAAGGTGATTCCTTACCAAGGTTGCTGGAGAGCACAGACAGGTTGTGTGTGTGTTTTAACTACACTACAACAGGATTGAGAGTTAAGAACAAGAAGAGGTGCAGTGGCAGCTAATCGCCCTGTACAAAAGATTTGATCCGCACATCATTTTTAATCATTAATTAATTAATTAATTAATTCATTCATTCATTCATTATCTGGACTGCTGAGTCCCTATCGGGGTTGCAGGGACCAAAGCCTAATCTGGGACTTTGTGACATGCTTTTGGACTGTGGGAGGAAACCAGAGCACCCAGAGAAAACCCACATGGTGAGTTGATGTTGATGTTAATTATATTAGAAAACAATGGAGTTCTTTTTGTGTAGTTTCTGTGGGGCAGTCAATGGTGTAACGGTTGGGCGTTTGCCCTGTGCTCAGAAGGTTACCGGTTCGAATCCCAGACCAGTAAAGTTACCACTGAGGTACTCATGAGCAAAGTAGCGTCCTCAATGTGGTAAAATAATACTGGTTCATGTGAACTCTTAATTAATTTATCTGGGTTGTAAGATTAGCTGCTGTAATTTGTAGCCGTATTCAAGCTGTGTAATTAGTTTTTGTAATCGTTCATGACCTCAAATTGGCTCTGACGTGTGTTATAATTTGTACAGAAACTGCTCTCTGTATGGAATAGAATAAACATAAGGAATATATTTTATACTTGTCTGTATCACTGTTTGGAGGCTTCACAAGAGTGTGTATGTGTGTGTGTGTGTGTGTGTGCTTGCGTTGTGTGCATGTGTCACTGTTGCCATGCTGCGTCGCGCCCCCTCTTCCTCCACCGTCTCTTGCCTCTGTCCCCTCCGCCGCCGCACAGTAATGACGAACGAGTGAGCAATCCCTCGTTCCACACCTCCGTGGCAACGCATCTTCCTCCCTCTTTCTCCTCCTCTTCCCTCTCTCTCTTCTTGCCTCCTGCATCTGCCAGGCACGTCCCTGCTCTGCAATAATCCCTCACCAATCTCCGCACACTTCCCAAAATAACCTGCTCCTGTGAGAGAGAGAGAGAGAGAGAGAGATAGAGAGAGCAAGAGAGAGCAAGAGAACGAGAAGAAGGGAGGGAGAAATGCAGATGGTGGAAATACATGAAGGTGAAGAAAGGCGGAGAGCGTGTGTGCTAGGGTAAGAATGCAGATGGGTTTGTGCGTGTGTGCATTTCATACTCGTCACCTTGTCCACAACTCGTTAGCACAGTCGTACTTACTGTGCCATTAGTCAGATTAAAGCTGCACAGCTTTTTACGTAAATACAGTTACCACCCACACACGTACCTACACACACACACACACACACACAGATCTTTATGAGGTCGAACCTTACCCTCATCATCAGTGACCAATATTAACCCTTATTGCCCCGAGAGAATTTGGGTGTTTTTCTACCTTTGTTTATGGGCTTATTCTAGTGTGTGTATTTGTGTGTGTGTGTATTTGTGTGTGTGTGTGTGTGTGTAGAAGTTAGCCATTTATGCTTTATGTTGTTGTTTTCAGGACGTTCAGCACTACTCAGATTTATCTTAGTTTGATGTGTAAATGCTGACACTGTCTTGACATCAGCCCGTTTCTGATGAAAACTGACTTGCGCCTGTAGAAATGTTTACTTGTTTTTTTTTTTTTTTTTTTTAGCTTTATGTAGTATAAAACTGTTGGCACTGTAGATATAACTATACAAATAGTAAGAACAGTATCCTTCTTATTGTTTTGCAATAAAAGTATATATCTGCAATATAGTGTTTATTATGCAGAGATATTCTACAGCTTAGTGCTATGAAGAAAAATAAGGTTAGTGCCAGGCAAAAACACTTCTTTATTCATTTGTATCCATCTGAAAATAGAATAAAATTATTTGATGACAAATTAGCATTTTTCTCTATATATTCTTTCGTATTAATTACTCTGTAACATTATAGATTGGAAATGAAATATTTTCTGCTCAATTGAAAATGAAGAAATACTGAAAAAATTTCGAATCAACTTGGACTCAATTTGGACTATAAAATGAGCTGCTTTTGGTCGTTCTGGGAGAGAACTACATTTTCCACAACCCCCCGGGCACCACCCAGAGCCCCTTCACAATAACGTAATTGACTCACGTCCCGGATAATACACTTAAAATATCAAAAAACGGCTGAATTGTTGAACGATGGTTGCTTTTGTTATTTATCAGCTAAAATATAAGTTTTAACTCATGAACCCACGTGCGCCCATAAACACACAGTGTTTACGTCGCGGAAGATGTTATTTTTTGTGCACGGTAATAGTAATAGTAATGAAAAAACATTGAACGGGAAGGTGTGTCCAAACTTTTGACTGGTAGTGTGTATATATATCCTGTCTGCCTGTGTTCATTCTGGTCCTCTTCTTGTGTCAGTCTTTTTAGGCGATATATCTGACTTCTCCACTTCACATGCATGTGCATATTTTCTTTATTTAAATCAACAATTCCTTTTTTATGATCAAAATATTTTACTTTGCTCATGAACAATTACAGTAGTCCTGTTATAAAATGCAAATCAACCTCCCTGCTGTTTCTCCCCAGCACAATGAAGAAAAAGGAAGAGTGTAAGACTAATACTCTGTTAACGCAGAAGCATAATATTCCTTAACAGCTTTTATTTCTCTCGTACAATATGAGCCGATAAGAACAGAATGTACATCATTTTAAAGCTCCCGTGGGACTAATTTGCTGCTTTGTCTCTGGTTTAAATGTAATGTTTTTCTCCGTGAACATGACTCTCGAAACGACTACAGTTGGAGTACTCGCTCCCAAGATGCTACGCTTTTTAGTGAATATTCGATAATACTCGTTCATAATGCACACAGTTAGGCGAGAACATTGTTTGAGGATGTCTTTCCATAGTTTTTATTTCTGCATTTGGATTAGGCAGTTTTGAACCATTAATGAATGGACATCTCCCTCCAAAAGTCTGCAAGAGGTCAGTTTTGGAATTGTACTATACTTTGATAGCTCTTATAGGCTGCACGAATGTTACATATGTGTAGGACTTTTGTAGACCCCCAAAATATTTTCCAAAGACAATATTTCTCCACCTCAACCACTACCATTAATTATAAAAATAATACAAATCTGCAACTTATTTTTGAGCAAAATTAAACAAAATAAAATATTGTATGTCAATATTTGATCCAAAATATCATGATTAGAATTTTGAGTCATATCGCACATCCTTAGCATCAACGGACATTGTTTTGCACCTTTCATTTTTGTCGACTTTACCTTGAAACGAGGATGGATGGTCCATTCTGCTCCTGCACCAGATTACCTCAGCATCACGACGTCCGTCATCACATCCGTCAGCCAGTATTGAACAGGCTGCAGCGTACTCCTAAATAGTGCAACGGCACAGAGAGGTCATTATCCAATGACGAATGCTGTCGTTGCTGGGAATGTGCGTCTAGACCACGGTCAGAACGTCAGCGATCCGGCAGTTTGCTTTTTTAAACAACTCTCTCCAGAATAAGGGACATTCACAGGCAACAGTTTCACCGACAATTTTGAGGTAATTGGTTTGTTCAGAGCTTCCATGGTGAGTCTCCAATAAAAAAAAAGTGTGTTATGCGGCATAATCGTCTGCCGCCGGTCCGAGAGTTTTACTTCATTTTGTCATACAGACTCTCCACTTCTTCCGTAATAGCACTCCAGCAGAGAAACACCTCTATACCCAGCTGTGCCCCTGGGTAGAGGAACCACTCAGATTGGCATTGCGAAGCTGGTACCAGGACTCTTGACCTGAGGTGGGCAGACAGTTTGAGATGTGACCCAGCTTATAACACAAACCCTGGAGATAAAAAAGGGACAGAACCTGTGTTTGAGCCCTCCATCTGTACTTTCTTCTCCAGAGAGAGGGAAGGATCTCAGGCCAGCTCTCTCACCCTGTCAGCATGCATTCGCATCCACAGTTTGCCGGCTCAACCCAGGACGCAGGTGCGATTAGCTCCGACTGGGAGAGACGTGTGAAAATGAGGACTGACCCCTGTGATTCCCCATTACCAAGTCATCCAGTGGAAGTGGCAGTATGAAGTCCAGTCCTGCTCTGGCCAGATAATCAGCTTTTTTGGTACAGTAACCTGCTGGTTCTTGTTAGTTTGAGACTGGTCATGTTTGATTAAGGGGTCCAAACTGTTTTGCCACTCGTCTGCCAACTTGGACTGACATGGTGTAGTGGCGTTCCAGTGGTAGGATGCCCGCCTCTGATGGTCTCAGTAACCAGAAATTAAACCGAGACCAAGTCCTGACCAGGACCAGAGTGTGTTGAGTCCAAGACAAGACCTAGATTCTGAAGGGACAAGACCAAGACCAGGGCGGGGCGAGATCGAGCCGATACCGAGATCTAGGCTGGGCGAGACCAGGTCGAGACCAAGACATGACCAGTGCAAGTTTTGTATCACATGACAAATAAATGGAAAATGCAAAGCCTAAGCAGTCCTCAAAAAGAGCTAAACAAATCTGTAAGCAGTTATCCAAACTGATCACATCATATGTTCAACTCAACAAACCACAGTGGGAGAACACTCCTCAAGACCAAACTCACCCCAAGGATAAGGTGGGTAGTGGGGTCTCATTATAATGCCCCTTCTACTAAAAACCCTCTCCACTCTCAGAGTTGTGGTCTCGAAATAAAATTCCTGAGTCTTCTTTTGTCTGAGTGCATGACAAGACCGAGTACAAATATGGCCGGACATTTTGGAGATTTTTTAGTGTGCCTTTCTGTTTCTTTGAGGCTTTTGTTCAGTTGTTTTGGTCAATCTCACTCTTACATGGACATTTTTTTTCTTGTTTCAACAAACACTTCTGACAGTTTGACCCGAAACCAGCTTGAAAAGCAACAAAATGTAGATGGTCACAAAGTGTCCTAGAATGAATCTGTGTACGGCAGTTTATTTTGGTGGCCATCAGAAAAAACAATATACTGGTCCAAGCCTTTTCATCCTCAAAAGCAGTGATCACTGGTTGTCACAATCTTGTCTAGATGTGGCATTTGTTGGATTAGAACACTTTCCCAAAAGCAAAAGGGGACATGGCTTTGTCCGAGTGTGTTTATCCAGCATGGCCCATAATTATTTAGTGGTTGCCAAGGATATGGCATAAGTATGCTGTCGGCTCCATCTCAGACAGAGTGCTGATGGCTTTTTTGGCAGGCTATAGAGTCTGATATTGGAAGATGGTAAAAAAAACCATGAGATCTTGCATTCTCCAGCTGTCAGAACTTACATATTTTGAGTGGAAAGTTGTGTATGAATGAGAATAAATTTTAAGATGCATTATGATGGTCATTTACTGGCTATTTCTGGTCAGGATTTTCAAGGTTTGACTGTTTGGGCATTTTGTGACCTCTATATTAGAACATGAGGGAAAATGATGAACCAAGCTTCCCACAAGATGTGCACAAAATATTCTGATAAAGGCATGTAAATAAATAGTTTGTTTTCAGAACATGTAAACACTTCTTGTAGTCCTTTTCTCATTATTACCAGCTTCTCTTGCATTGAAAGACGCGCCAACAGGTGGTGTGATTTTTGTCTAATGAACACTGTGCAGAGATCATTTTTGCTTGTGGATAACTTAAAGTTCTAAGGGACTTTCACACTGGATGTGACAAATAACCTCTCTGTCTACCTCCAACCACATCCAGCATGTTATCAATGAACAGAACTGTCCTGTTCAGAAGACCACTGGGCTGTATGTACACCTTCTGGTCTAAAAGTCAAACTAGCCACAGTGGGAAATTTTGATACGGCCATCACTGTTCCTGCAAATTCTTCACAAAACATATTTACTCCAACTGCACTGCAAAAAAATCATGCAGCATTTTATAATGTTTACTTTAGCCAACCTTGGCTAAACCTTACCTGCCCAGGAAAAAAATTAGCCACTGATTCTTCTCCGCATTCAGCCGTCTCTATCTTTCAAACGCATCTGCTTTGCTGATCCTTGTTTTATTTCTGCTTTGGTCAAGGGGTTTTTGAAAGTCTCACCGAGGCCTTTTACTTTTAATAATGTTATATACAGTATTTGTCATCCAGAATGCTTGTAGCTGCAGCTCAGTGGTAACTGGCAACCTGGATGCTGAAATGCTACTGACTTTGTGATTGGGAGATAGCAGTGGGTGGAGGTACAGGCCAAAACACAAAACCAAAACATAAACACGATTTGCAGACTGTAAATTAAATTTAAAATGTGAATATTCCGGCTGTACTAATTTTGTCAGTGAGAACAGTATTTCATATTAACATGATTCCATAATCTCTGGTGACATATTAGGTTCATTTTATGAGTTACTTGCCATAAATGTCTTACATATAGCTCCTTTAAAGGAATAACAATCGTCTCTTCACCTGTTCAATAAAAGTTATGTGACAATATGTGTGATATCTAATTGATGTTTTCATTTTGTGGACTCGTTGATCACTGAATCAGTGTACTGATGTAGATCGATGTATGGTTAAACCTCTATCATTTAGGTGATGTTCAATATTTTGCCTGGGTGGATTGATGTGGTCAGGTGATGTTAATGCCCTAAAACTAACTGATTAGATGTGATGTTTTTAGCACTCAATCTTCAAGATAAATAAATAAATAAACATTTTACATTAGATTTTCCTGCGGTGTCTGCGAGTTTGGTCCGCTCCTAGCAGCCCAAGGCTATGTTAAGGCAGTATAATCATTTCCCCTCAGTCCCCATAATTCACCACTGAAGCAGACCTTTTCACCGCTGGTGTGGACCACATCGCTGTGCTTATTAACACATGGCCATAAGTCAGAAACCTGCCTATACATGTGCGCCTAATTTGATTCAGTCCATCAGGGGTTTCCCAGATCATTTTACACACAGTATGGATTCCTGAATACAGCAGCTTTCAAATGTGTTTTATTGATGCAACATCAGCAGTAACACTAAATACGCAGATCTGTAGCTGTTTTTTTTTTTTTTTTAATTCTGCTGTTTGGGAAGACAGTCTAGTCCCTGCTGTCACAAACAGCAATTCATATTTTTTCTAGCTTGTCATCATTTTTGCAGAGTCCCGAAAGACCAGTTTTTATTTATCAGCTTTTGCTGGGTTTTGAAACATTGACATAACGTCAATATACGTGGTGGATAAGAGGAGGTGGTTTTCCGTCAGACTCTATTCTAGCTTCAGTACTCCCACCACTTGGGCTTCTAATCAAGAACCTTAACCCTTAAGTTGGTCCATGGAGTTAGAAAAGTAAATCACTAATTATCAAAAAATATCATGAACTAGACCGTTTTGTGTCTTTCGATTCCCAGACCGGTTAAGGTACCACTGAGGTACTCATGAGCAAGGTACCGTCCCCAAACACTGCTCCTCGGGTGCTGCCCATGTCAGCTGCCCACTGCCCATTCACGGACGGGTCAAATGCAAAGGTCAAATTTGGTTGCACTGTGTGCTGTGGTGTGTTCACAATGACAAATAATCACTCAAATTAAATTGCATTAAATTAAATCTGTTTCATCAAGGGTCAGCACTAGAAATGGGCAGAAATATGAACATGAATTGAGTATGTATATGTCCTTCATTCAGATGTTTTAAACCTTTATTAATAGTTCTGGCCACCTATGTGCTCATGATATAGCCTTGTACACAATTTCCTCATGAATCATATGGTTTGAATGGAGCTCATGCCCTTTGGTAAGGGTCATATTGACACAGCATGGATGATGATTTGTACTATTAGAGACTATTACCTGACAAAATTTCATTTCAGCATCATAATCAGGATGTGCTCATGTGCTATAGTCACATCGGAAGGCTGTGCAGTGGCAAATATGGGTAAGTAAATTCAATTACAAGTATTTTTGCCTCTTGGCACCAAAGAAAAACTCGTCTGGTTCTCATTTTCTATGACCAAATCTTTAGGAGAACTCTGTATGATAGAAAGTCAAAGTAAGCTTTATTGTCATCTCAGCTGGATAAGAGACAATGATGTGGCTTCAGTTTTTACAGAGTACAAAAAGGAACAGAGAATATACATATATAAATAAACTATATAAGACATCATAGACTCTAGAATAGTGGTCATCAACCTTTTCAAGCTCAAGATCCCTGACCTTGGCCCTGATGAAAGACAAGATCTACCTATTGAAACACTGAGAGATAAACACAGCAAAAACATAAAAAAAGATATTTTTGTCAAATTTGTTTGTTTTTGTACTTTAAGATTTATTTTATGTTGCTTTATGATCCATGTTGAGTATAACAAGCCATATAAATAATATTTTATTATTTATAAAATCATTTTACACATAATTTTGGTAATAAATTAATTTAAGCAACAAAAAAATCTGAGGAGCCACTTGCACTGCGAAAAATCAGTGTCAGAAAATAAGAAAGAGAAAAGGATAATGAGCAAAAAGGTACCAGAATCAAGCAAAATTATCTGCCAATATAGTGAGAAACTGTATCCTGTGAAGATCTCCTAAAGCAAGAAAAAAAATCTTTCCCTTTTTCCATGTTTTTAGCTTTAATATTCTTAAAATAAGCAAAGTTGTCATGAATTTCTTAACTCGTAGTGGAGAGCATGAGAACCTGTCCTTTCTCTTAATTAAATTTCTTATTTCATTTTAAGAAGTTCTTGTAATCAGTAAATTTTTCTCAATAAGATAATTGTAGCCAACATTTCTTAAAATTAGATTATTTATCTCACACAAACAAGTCTAGTCAAGTCAGTTATTCTTAAAATAAAAAAAACAAGATCTATTTTTTCTTTTTAAGATTTTCTGGCTTGTTAAGATTTCATTTTTTGCAGTGTGGGAGCCGGCTCTTTTTAATCAGCTAAGCCATTAGAACTAGTTCTGTTAAAAAAGCCGGAATTCCCGTCACTAATATCTGCATCAAGTACACTTCCTATTGGTCAATTAAAAGCATTTTTCTCTTATCTCATTGGTCGCTTTCATGCTACTATGAAATTGTTACAACCAGTGTGATAGAGAGGGAGGCCCTTGCAAAAGTGAAAGTTAATCAGGCCAGAATAGATAGATTTTTTCCTTTTTTTTCGGGATCTAACGTGAACGTTGCGAATGACGGGTTGGCGACCCATGCTCTAGAACATCATCTGCTCTGATTTAAGGGTTTAAAGAAGTCTGTATGTTCCAACCAACCATCAGCCCGTCATGCCGTCAGCAAATCCTTCATGTCCACCATTTTTTAACAACCCCTGTAGAACTTACATCCTCTTGTCATACTGGCACATCATGGAAAATTATTTTAAAAGCTCAGTGTTTTGGGATAATACGACCACTTTCTCCTCTCCAGCATGGCATCTGACAGATGAACAGGTATGAACGGCAATGTAATTGCTGCTATTGATTAAGTTCATTGACTGGGCTTTGATGAAAGCTGGATATTTCCGGTTCATGCTGGTTCACTGTGCTACAAACACTATGGCAAAAATAATTGGCCTTAAATCACCCAGCGCGTGCCTGGACCCCTCTTTTCCTCGGTGATTCTCCCTCCTCCCTCCTGCAGTTGTTTGATAAACTCAGACTCTGGCCTTTCTTATGGATGACGTGTCCGTAATTTGTGTGAGGTTGTGGGAGTCTCGTCCTAATTGGAAATATTTTCTCACCTTTAATAAGTTCATTTTTTATGTCCTATTAGGATGTCGGTTGTTATGGCGTTGGGTAATAAAAAGAGAGATTTGGCGATGCAATATCGTTTACGAAGATTCCAGACATACTGATGATGTGATAAAAGCTGAGCTGATGGTACGTGAATTGATAGAAGACTCGTGTCAAAATTGTTATAATTATTTAATTAATAAGTTATTATAATTAATTACTATTATGATGAACATTGTCTGAAACTACACCTTGTTATTCTCGTGATAATGAGAAAACAGTGCATTATCTAAAGATTTAAAGGGAAATGGGGCAAGCTATTTTTTTCATGATCCCAAAGATAATGAAAGTCATTTTCTTGAAACCACAAGTTATTTTTTATTTCTCTGCTAGTAAGCTGCAAATGGCTGATGCTCTTTCTCAGTGACAAATATGATAATTGTCCTGCACCAGTACAAATGCTGCTATTTTGATGATCAAAGTAAAATGTATTCATCCATGAAGATGTTGGTATGGGGGTGTTGGTAAGACACTCGCCTCTGGACCTACAGTTGTGGTTATGGGTTTGAATCTGACCTCTGGCACTACCAACACTGGGTCCCTGAGCAAGACCCGCAGCCCTAAGTTGCTCTCAGTTGCTCTCAGCTCTCACTCTGGGTGTGTTTCCCAAAAGCATAGTTGCTCACTATGTTAGTAGCTAAAGTACATTATGTTAGGGAAACGCACCCCTGGATGAGAGTGTCTGCTAAAAGATCAATGTAAATGGCGATAATAATGTACTGCCAAGTTGTTAAACAACTTCCTTGTTCTCAAAATCAGGAGAAAAGTGACCCGTGATTACAAGATAACAAACTTTGGTTTCTCAAGATCACAAGAAAAAGTCATTTGTGATCTTGAGAAAATGAAAGTCAATTTCTCAAGATCATGATCATGCTCTTGAGATAATTAAAGTTGTTTTCTTAACATCTCAGACAACTTTTGTTTTCTTAAGATCGTGAGCAATGAATTGTTTTTCTTGCGATCTCAAAATAAAACTATTTTTTATTTCAATCTTTCAGCCTTCTTATTTTAGAGAAAAACTGAAAGATTATTAATTGAGTGATTATTTGACATTGTGAACACACCACAGCACAGCACACAGTGCACCACGGCAAAATGTGACCTCTGCATTTGACTCATCCATGAAGGAGCAGTGGGCAGCTGACATGGGTAGTGCTTGGGGACGGTACCTTGCTCATGAGTACCGTAATGGTAACTTTACTGGTCTGAGATTCGAACCGGCGACCTTCTGATCACGGGTTCTGTTCCGTCCTGTTTAAAAGGCACCACAGTAATCTGGGCAGAGAGCAAGGATTGCCAAGCCTGCAGACAAGGACTCGAGAGAGCAAGTCCACAAACTTAAAAAACTCACTAAGCGAAGCCTTGTTTGGGAAAACATTGTTTTCTCAAGATAATGAACATAGTTTTCTTGAGATTGTAAAATAGCAAGAGAGACAAAAGTTCTTTTCTCAAGATCACGAGAAAAATGACTCATGATTTTGAGAAGAAAAAACAATGTTGACGCTTGTCCTCTATCGACTTCTATATTATGGTCTATTAGTGAGAGTCTCTCTCTCCCTCCCTCTCTGTCCTTTTCTATGTACCTGTCCTTGTCTGTTTTTGTGCACTTTTCGTCTGTTTATGCAGTGTGTGTGTGTGTTTGTGTGTGTGTGGATATTTATCTGAACACACACCCCTCTAGGGAGCTGTATTTAAGAAACTCCTGGCAGGAGGAGCCGGGCAGCAGCTGCAGCACTATTGTAATTCCTCCATTTCCCCCATCCAGTCAAAGACAGCATCAATAATTCTGCCCCGTGTCCCTGAAGTCGCGTATTTTAAGACAATCAAAACTTTGTCTGTCAGTGCAGGATGAATGAGTCAGCTGGACGCACTGCGTCCTCGCTCTTGGATTATGTGCGGATTTATAAAGCGAGCTCACAGTGCATCGTTGTGGAAAATCAACCCGGCCCACAAAACTGGTTTTAGCTGATCACCGACTAATCTGATCCATAAAGACTGGTGTTTACTGTGACTATCTTAAGCTATAGGGTTAAGCTATGGTTTTTAAATCCTTCCATCTGGTTTTGGTGGCAAACCAATTTGGTAAAGAAGGCGCTGAAGAGACTGAGGCGTGTTTAGAATTAGGGCTGCACAATATAGTATTACTGCATGTGTCATAGTCAAATTGCACGATGTGAAATGTCATGTAGGCCTAAGTCAAGTCAAATTAAAGATGTTATACTCACCCAGTTCTCATTTTGCATCGCTAATCCACAAGAGATGTTTGTCTGATAGAACGTCACTTGGATAAAGTTTAAGAAAGGATAGTCATGACTCATTCTTTTCAAACTTTCAACTATTTATTTGGCTTTTTTTTTTTTTGGTGTTTTTATTTTCATTTCTCATGCTCAATATAAACAATGTACCGATGTGCTGAACGACATTTTCCTATTGGTTCGATGGTATGGACTTCCACCCCTAATATTGATGTAGATCAATGTATTGTTACATCTCTGATGCTGATGCAGACAGAGGTATTGTTCCAACCCTAACATTGATGTAGATTTATATATGTGACCCTCCACGGCAAAACCAGTCGCTTCCGAGAAAAACGTCCGTTTATGTTGCATGGGGTAAATTTTTGGATTTTTTGTTTTTAGTGTTTTGAAACAGTGGAAGGTCTATACTGTACTGTTGTGAATAAACTTCGCTGTAAAACTTACCCTTTCAATCCTAAAAACGTGTCTTTCTTGAGGTGAGGAATTCAATTCCAGCTGAATGTTAAATGTTTCTGTTTTGACCGCTCTACTTCAATATTTACGGTAAATCCACTGGTTGACTAGTGTGAAGATAGTTCTGCGGAATCCATCTCCTTCTCCCGAGTTCAGTTAACCTAACGCAGGTAGGCTATCCATGTGGCTGTGAATGCAGCGTAGGCTACCGTAAATAAAAAAAACGTAGTCGGGACTGCTGCAAGTGTCTGTGAGTGCTACGGCGATAGTCAACTTCAAAGGCAGATTTCTCCGTTTCTCACTTGGCGTGACAGGAGAAACACGACTCCTTTGAATGTTGATATCTCAGTCATATGTCGTCCCATTCATTCGATATAGGTATCGTTTTGAAGGTTGATTTATGCCCTTTCATTACAACATAATAACTCAATTTTGAAAATTTGCGACAAGCAACTGGTTTTGCCATGGAGGGTCACATATCGTTACATCCCTAATATTGATGTAAATCGATATATCATTTCACCCTTAATATAGATATAAATCGATGTATCGTTACAGTCGTAATTTTGATGTTTGATGTTGATTGATTTATTGTTACACTACTAGTCTTGAGGTTGATCAATGTATCGTTACACCCATAATCATTACACAGCCTGAAGTAAAGTGCAGTACTGTGCTTTTCGGGAGCAGGACAAGAGACATTAACAATCCGCCTCCACTGCAACAGTGAGCCGAGCAGCTGCAGGAAATGCCACCAGATGAACATCTCGCTAATTAATTTGTTCCCTTTTTTCGGGGCGAGAAAGACTCGCAGTTGCCGCTGTCACGCCTCAACCCCTTCAGTGCTTCGGTTTCCCATTGGCTGGTCGTATGGCCCCCCGGGGACCCAAACCTCTCCTCCCTCCCCACTCCCTCTGTGTTTGGCACTCCACTCCAGCTAGTTCATAACGAACACGTAATTGAATCCGTCACCTACTTCATTTTCCTTAATTAAGCGCCCGAGCCGCCCCTGGCCCTCTAGTTGGACTTTCTTTCTCTTTTATTTTTTTGGTTTCAGCAGGGGACAGTATAATGGCTCATCGGCATGTTCTACTCGCATGTGCCCCTTTACCACCACATGGAAGGGGTAAATATCAGCTCCGAGACAATGGGACCCTGGCAGTTATTTCCCCCGGCAGCTTGGCAGGGGGCAGATCCCTTCGGTGCCTGCCGTGAAAGTGTCCCAATGCCACGGAGCATCGAGTCGGAGGAAGTTCTCAGCCAGTTCTCGCTGGGTGCCATTAAAAATGCATAGATGCCATTTGGGAGCCACTTACAGGTGCAGGACTTCCACTGCAAGCCACTCGTGACAATGCAAGGATGAGGAGGAATCTGCTTTTATCAACCGCAGTAGAAGCCTGGGTAGACTTGGGGAAGATGGAATACTGGAGCTTGGCATGTCACGCGATGAAGTAGTCACTTTGAAAGCCACAATTTTGGTGTTTTGGGGTAAAAAAATAATGATATTTGTTCTTGTCCCGTGAACTACAGGCACAAGGCTGGGACCAACTCTGGGCAGTCGCCAACACACCGCAGGGCACACACACTCACACACTCCCATTCACACTTTACAGGGCCAATTTAGAGTGGCCAATTAAGGTATAGTCCATGCTTTTGGACTGTGGGAGGCAACCCACTTGAAAACATGGGGAGAGCATGCAAACTCCTCACAGAAAGGCCCTACCGCTGACCCGGGAACTGAACCCAGGACCTTCTCGCTGTGAGGCGGCTGCACCACCGTGCTGTCCCAGTCAATAGTTTTATATTTAATTTAGTTTAGCTTGGGGCAGTTGATTGCATAATGGTTAGGGCCTTTGCCCCGTGATTGGAAGGTCACCAGTTCGAATCCAAGGACTGGTAAAGTTGTCACTGAGGTACTCAGGAGCAAGGTACCATGCCCAAGGACTGCTCCCTGGGCACTCACAAAAAAGCTACCCACCGCTCCTTCACGGATGGGTCTAATTTAATGTGGTGAACTGTGTGCTGTAGTTTTTATTGTTCTGTTTTGTGCACCAGTTGGGACAGATTGATATTCTGTACAACTAGCAGATCCGGCAGGTTTATATTCATCAGTCGTTCCCCACACCTAAATTCCCTCTGATTTTTTGGGGAAAAGCCCATGCTTAATGAAACACAGTAATATAAATATCTCCTAATCCATAATGCTGAAGAACAAAGTGTGTAATGAGAATAGAAATAATGCACCAAATGAATGCAAATTAAGCCTCTAAGCAACACAAACAGCCTTTAGGTGTATTTTTAGTAAAAGCGTGAGGCTGGAGCAGGTGTGAGATAATTGCTTCATAAAAATCAGGGTGAAAGTGTACGGCAGGAAACAGCGCAGAGTCGCCCGAACCGATTTGCTTCATTTGTGTGTTGTAAATGGACAGATATTTCTTTTCTTCGTTTGACGTCTTACCTTCTTCTTACCTCTCTCTGTTTTTCTTATTCCAGCCCTGTTTTTCAGTCTGTCTCTCTCTGTCTGCCCATCTGTCTTTCTCTTTGTTTATCTATCTTCCTGTCCATCTGTGCATCCATCCATCCATCCATCTTTGCCACTGTCTGTATGCCTATCTATCTGTCTGTCTATCTATCTATCTATCTATCTATCTATCTGTCTGTCTGTCTGTCTGTCTGTCTGTCTGTCTGTCTATGTGTCTGTCTGTCTGTCTATCTATCTATTCCTTTATTCCTTTTTAATTTTCATTTCTTTCTTTCCTTCTCTTTTTCATTTCATCTCTTTAATTCTCTCTCTCTCATTCCAGTCCATTTTCCTGTTTTTCTTTCCATTATTTCTTTCTTTTCATTCCTTTTACTATCTATCTATCTATGTATCTATCTACATGCTCTTGTGTGCATCTCTCTCTCTCTCTCTCTCTCTCTCTCTCTCCAGCCATCCTCTGTTCATTTGCAGTAAATGGCATTTGTTACACAGATGTGGCCAATATGGAAATTTGACATCAATTAGATAGCGGCAGGGCCACTTGCCAGATTCATTGACAACACTGCGAAGGCAATTTGGGGCACATTTGAAAGCAGAGTGGAGGCCTTCCCAAGCACTTTGCTGCCGCCGCTTACCCGCCGACCCACACATAGACGCTTTGGTCATTAAGAGGGACTGCCGAGCCGTGGCGTTTGCTCCTGGGCGGAATGACGACGGAGGTCTGGCTCTGGTTGTTACGTGCTGGAGATAAATGTTGCCTGGTGACCAGCAGATATGCAGCAGTGGCACTCACACCAGCAGTTTGTTATGCGCTGTATTAATTTTAGCGCCGGGATCGACAATCGCTTGTGTTAGAATGAAGAAGAAGGAAGCTCGTTATAGCCAAGCAGGCTCCAGGAAAGGTACAGTGAAGGTTTAGTTTGGTGTGGCAGTTTTGGTTCTTTACTTAATCCATTTTCACCCAAATAAGCATCAGCCATCAAAGCTATTGGCATCATTGGGAGTTATGGGGTGTGATGTGATGCTGACTATAAAATTTTGAGGTTCCAATTCCAGGACCAGCTCCTAAGCAAGAAACTTAACCCTAAATTGCTCCACTGAGACTGTCTCTACAATAAAGAAATACGAGTCACTCAGTCCATCGCTGAATAAAAGTGTCTGCAGTAGGGTGCCACAGTGCAAAACATGGCACGATACCACTTTTATACGTCCGATACCGTTATTGTAAATTTCTTTCTTTTTTTTTTTTCAAATTTTTGATATGATACAAATCTGAAACAGACACTTGCTCCATATTAAAGTCAAAAGCACCAACACGAGTATTTACATCGTGAATAATGTAATTAATGACTTTTCATGCAATTATCTTGTGCATGGAATTACTCAGAAATAATTTCACATACAGAGAAATTAATATAATGTGCGGTAAGTCTTGTGATTCTGACAGTATGTGTGTGGTTTCTATTAATTAAAGGGATTCTGAGTTATTAAAACACTAGTTAATAAACAGCACAAATGCCTTCATTGGTCTCAAAGAGCTTTAATAGTAATATTCTCATATTCTAATACTTTTTGGGCTCACTGATCACTGAATCAATGTAAGGATGTACAGTACATTGATGTACATCCCAATGCCTTTACCCCCAAAATTCTGGAACTTTCCGTCTTGGTTGGTAGCGGCGATGCGTCTTCGCTATCGTGAGATCGTGTAGCGGGGGAGCTCCTGTCACCTCGCGGAAGATGAACGAGACTCGTAATTTGTCGCTCTCTATCGCTGTCAGCACACGGCCATTCATCATCCCTTCTTTCTGACACTCGAAATCAGCTTTGTCAAATTAACCTGATAAATCATCACTTTCCAACTGTTTACGTCCTCCTGATTGCCAGATAAGGCACGGAATTTATTACGGGAAGGGCCCGCGTCAGGAGAGGTATATCCAGAATATATAAATATAAATAAATAAAGTTTTGGGTAAAAGTTTGTTGTAAATATGATGCAGCAGTTCTGTTTACTTGAAGGCTTTTACTGTTTTTTTTTCTGTAGCAGATGTATTTCCAGTGAGCAGCGTCTCTGCACCAACTAACATCTGAATTGAGTCTTTTTGTAGATGTATATAATAGAAATATTGTACACGACGACAGAAGCGGTTGAGCTACGGCAGTGAGGTTGAAGCTTGTCAGCAGCAGTTTTTCCTTTTTTTTCCACTGTCTAGTAATTGCTTTCGCTTCTCTGTGCTGTGTTACAACAGATCAATATTTGAATAAATTTTCGAGATATTAACCTGCTCCTCTGTTCCTCACCGTTGGAGCCTGTCTGGTTATATGTGTGTATGTGTGTGTTGTGGGTGCTTGTGTGTGTGTGCTTGGAGAGACATGCAGAGGATTGGGAACACACTGCCTCTATCCATGTGTACTCAGATTTGAGGTCCGATAAGATGTCTGTGGTTTCTCTAACTGTGTGTGTGTGTGTGTGAGTAGGTGTTTTGTGTGTGTGTGTCTATGTGTTTTGGAGGGACATGGAGGTTGGGTAATCCTACTTTTTTCAGATAAGATGTGTGTAAGTTATTGTTTTCTCGTGTGTGTGTGTGTGTTTTGTCAACAGTCACTGTGTGTCTGGGGCAGTATTATGAATTCTGTGCATGTGTCTAATTTTGAAAATATGTATATGTTTGTTTCTACGTTTCTGTGTGTGTGTGTTTATGTGTGTTTGTGTGTTTTAATAATAAGAAAAAGTTAAATATTTGTGCGCTTGGGATTTTATTATGATGTGTGTTTGTGTTTTATATAATTGCATGTATATTTGTGTTTGTCTGACAGAAAGAGCTGGAGGTGTGTGTGTGTGTGTGTGTGTGGGTGTGAATTTCAGGAAAGAAGAAAAGGTGGAATACTGACATCACAGCCTTTGTTTGTTGGAAATTGCAGGCCTTTTATGATGTGTGTGTGCTTTTCTTTTCTATAATTATTTGCATTTGTGCTTGTCTAAGAGAGAGGTGTGTGTGGGTGTTTATGTGTGTGTGTGTATGTGTGTGTGTGTGTTTGTGTGTCTGTAACATGGATCATATGCACATCTCGGCTCCATCAGCTCGCTGGGGGGTTTCGTACTAATTGTGACCTGCAGTGTTGAGACTCGTGAGTGACATGCATTCAGCTCATTCGGCTGCGCTGCCCGTCTCGCCCGCTTCGCCCACCTCCCTATCGCTCGCGGGGACGACTCCATCACAAAGACGCCCGCGGCAAGGATAAACATTAATTTAGCGTTCTCATCGGACGGAGTGGATTACTCTCACACTCCCGTGAAAAACCCAGGGTCACGGATAAACAAGCTGTGTTGTGGTGTGTTCACACTGACAAATAATCACTCACTTAACCGACAAAATTCTGTGTACCTTTTAGATATGGCACTGATCCGATACCTAGATCGGATATCAGTCAGATAATGACTCAAACAGCTGGATATTGGATATTGGATATTGGATATCGGTGCCAATGGGCCGATATATAAATGCACGCTCAATTGGTTAGGCATGGGAAGCTATCGCCCGCAACCACAGGATTAGGGACCATCACATAATTACAAAATTATAAAACGAATTATTTTCGTGTACTTCCCAAATCCACATAAAAGCTGTGTGGAGAAAGATGCAAAATGGGGGCTATAACGCTGTTCAGGTTGGTGATCTGTCAAACAGGTTGGCACTGAAAAGCCTTCGGCCATCCTGAAAAGCCTTATATAAGTGTAATTGTAAAGTAATGTCCATTAAGATCCATTAAGAGTGTTCTAGGAAGAATGACCCAACTGACTTCAGCAAAAATCTGGAACAAAATTCTGTCATTTCTTATAATGATGCCTATAATTAGCTGCACATTTAATTTCCATCATTGCACCTACTGTTATACGAATAGAACCCAGTAATATGAAGCCGAAAAATATCTGAATGTCACAAAGTAGCATTTTGACCATGACATTGATGTAACTGAAAAATATTTTAACCAATGTTTCAGATCTGATCAGCTCTCCATCATCCAATCAGCATCTCGGCTCTGTTCAGACACGTTCTGATTGTATCCAAGTCGACCATCAGTCATGTCCTCTCACATTTGATTGCAAGACACAAACATTGCAGCACAGATAGGGCTGACATTTCTCTCACAAAGACATTTCACTGTGTTGAGCGTGCTAATCTTCCTCAATTTTGAATTTTACATGTGTAGTATGATCCACCATCATGCTTTTCTTCCCCATCTGAAGGCTGATGTGTGGGGAACCTATGACACAAAATTTAGATGAAATTTACATGAATATACCTTCAGTAAAATGAGTATATAACAAGTAATTGAGGGACAAATAATGGAGGATGAATGGCAGTTAATTTGATGAAAAAGCATTGAGTAAACACATCAGTTTTACACCAATTTACTAAACTTCAAGCAAACTTTATCACTAAACTTTGTGACAATTCTATTTCACCATTTTGCTTGTTTCTTTACATTTACATTCAGGATTTATCCCACTTCAATTTTCCTTATCACAGGAATAGTCTCCCAGGAACAACTTGGGGTTGACGCACTTACTCAGAACTCACCAAATATCTTTTTATGTTTGTACTTAATAAAGATGGCACCGATTCGGATATCGGTCTGATAACAACTCAAATAGCTGGGTACCAGTGTCACTGGGACAAACTGTAAACGTGTGCATGAACAATTGTGGTTATGCATGGGATGTGACACTGCGGTAAAGCTGCTTTGTCGTCTTTTGCGCTAATTTCTACATATTGATATGACAATGTGCAAACAACACCAACTCTCACTCACAAAATCTCTGTTTCTGATGGTTTAGTGCCATATTTACAATATCGGTATCAGTATCGGACATAAAAAAGAGGTGCCGTGCCATCTTTAGTTTGCTAAAATTGTTCTTTTGGAACAAATTTTAGGCTATGATTTAAGTCTATGATTCCTTGCATGTTCTTAAACTGCACAATTGTTCACAAGTGCAGTCTTATAAGGATGAATACCTCCAGCCTTGTAAGATGAAGAAGAAGGACCAAATCTCAAATTCCAGAATGCAACCAGATCATTATCACGTTTGGGCTGTAAAATGCCTCACTCGTCTTTATTGCAGTGCAACATCAGACTGGATCTAATATAAATACAGCATACGAGGCTCAGATGCTCTTCAGTTCAAAACATTTGTTGTGTAAGACCCGAAAGACATTCTGAATGAAACTTCCAGCATACTGCCTTTAAGGACTGGATGGAAAATAATTCAGAATAGAAGAGTTTGGTTTGGTGTTTTCTGGTTTTATCCCTCAACTAGAAAACAAAGAGTTAAGAGAGAAACTGAGAAGACGTAGGAAGGTTGTGGGAAGGTGGCGGGTTGTAAAAAATGAAACTTTGTAAAATGTAAAGAAGTAGAAAGACATGGACTAGAAAGCAAGGGACTGTCTTTGTCTACAAGCTTATTTTGTCCTGAAACGTTTTTATAACTTCATAACATGATGGTTTTACCTGATAAATGAAAATAAATAGTTGAAAAACTTAGAGGAATTAGTAGAAGCATAGTTTTGTCAGGGAGCTGCAAATTTCCATCCGAAATATGTTTTTTTTATTAGTTTATTATAACTGACATATGTATGATGCACATTTACATACCGCCGAGCGTTTTCCCACATTGATTTTATTCATGGAAGGAACAGACGACCCCCGTTTAGATCATAACTCCCGTTCATATTCTCTTTAATGCATGAATACAATATCTGCATGAATAATACAACAACATACTTTTTCTCTTTGCAGAGCTATGAAAATATGTATGAGGCGCTGCGCAAGAGCGATTGTTTAAAATCTCATTGTTGGGAGGCTGAAACGGCTCCTCGTTTCCCACCGGGACCCGGGACTGGGGACGTCGCATTCCAGGGTACGGAGACGGTCTGTTCAGACGTCACTCGTATTAATGTCCATCCTCTTGCCTCCGAACAAGGCCAAGGAGAGAATATGGGCTTCACGCTGCATGCCAGAATGACATTTGAGTATTATTCATGATGCTTTCAGTGAAGCTTCCAGCGCTCGCCGCGATCTTATCTTTCTTTTTAGTAAACAGGGCCTGTAAGACTCCGACAGGATGGATGCTGAAACTCAACAAACATGTTTTATAGAACAAATGAAACAGACACAGTATGGTAGGAGATGTTGAGATAAAGAATGCAAAATCAGTCGTAAATTGAAGTGCTTGTATAAATGTAAAGCAATTATTAATCAAAACTGACAAGACAAAAGACCACAACTCTGAGAATATTACTATGAAAAGTGTTTTAGACTTACACATTCATTTGCATTGTTTATTAATTAGTGCTTTAATAACTCAAAATCCCTTTAACATACAAAAACCACACACACATACCGTCAGAATCACAAGATTTTGAAATCACCGGACATTAAATTCATCCGCTATGTGAACTTATTTCTGAGTAAACCTGTGCACAACAACTGAAGTAATTGCATAAAAAGGCATTTATTACTTTATCCTAGATATAAACATGCACGTTAGCGCTAGCGACTCTAGTATGGAATGCCATCATGCACTAAAATGTAGTTCTCTTCCAGAAAGGTCAAAAGCGGCTCAAAATTACCTAAAACTTTCTTCATTTTCTACTGATCACATTTTCCCCCCATTTTATAATGTTAGAGAGTAATCAATAGGGAAAAAATAAATATATAATTTTTTTTTTATCAAATTGTTTTATTCTGTATCCAGAGAGATACCAAATAGATAAAGAAGTGTTTCTGTCTGGCACTAGCCTTATTTTTCTTCAGAGCACTAAGCCATATAATGTCTCTGCATAATAATAACTCTGCAAGCCAGTAAGCAGTGCGTTTGGTCTTGAGGAGTGTTCACTGTGGTTTGTTGAGTCTAACATATGATGTGATCAGTTTGGATAACTGCTTCCAGTGAAGCTGTTTTCTCATTATAGATGTGGAAGAGAGAAATCTAGAAAAAAAAAAACGTTTTAAATGTTGCTTAGGCTTTGCATGTTCCACTTATTTGTCATGTGATGTAAAACATGCATTGGTCTGGCCTCGGTCTTGTCTCAGTCTCGGCCCTTAGAGTCCTGGTCTTGTCTCGGTCTCGACACACTCTGTTCTTGGGCTTGTTTGGGCCTCAGTTTAGGTGGTCATGACCCCAACTCTACCTGTGGCTGAGAGACTAATCAGAGTAAAGATGCATTTCTAGAGCTAAGGAGCACATTTCTCCCCTAATCTTGAAAAACGGACATACTGGTGATTAGTGGTAGCTAAGTCAGAATGTTCTCATGTAAATACATCAGCTGTTTACATCGCAGTATTTGAACTGGGGCTTCATTAATTATGGTGTAATTACAAGTACAAATCAATTAAAATATGCTGCTGAAATTCTCAGATCTCCTACATTATAGTTTGTTTTCATTTCTTTACCATCTAATAGAGTCGGCATTTGAATTATCTGAGAAGCAGCCAAAGTTTTCTCTGATTTCAGAACATAACTAGGGTGATTATACACAGGTTTTGAGTTTGTTAAGAATGTTTTAACACAGTTTCCTCTTTATTAGCACTTGCTAAATTTATTTTCCACAAAGAATGATAAATGTGTTTCTTAGTAAAAATGAACCTAACAAATAAATCTTTGCCAGGAAGCAGTACTTTGGAACAGTCATCAGTACCTCAGTCGTACCTTTAGTGGTCCGTTACATATATGTATATATATGTGACCCGCTCAGCTGTATTGAGTCGGAAGTCGGCGTTCTGTTTATTTAGATACGGGCCGATTATGTTGACAAACATCAAAAATATCGATTTAATATGAAAGAAAAGGTCTTCAAAATTAATCTGGTCTCCAAAAAAGAAAAATCGCTATTTTTGTGACGTTTTTCAACATAATCGGCCTGTATCTAAATAAATAGAACGCTGACTTCCGACTATGTACATATATATATATATATATATATACATATATATATATATATATATATATATTATATATATATATATATATATATAAATCATGTGCAAGCTTTGAACTGCATTATTAACTCTACACAGAAATGCATGTTCTTGGTGCTTCACGCACATTTTTCACATGTATATCAAGGCTGTAGTTATAGTGTCACAGACTGCAACACCCACACATTAATGCATTTGTAAGAGCTGCGTTCTCGCACTGGTAAAGTGGCGGTTTCTCTTGCTGATGATTAGTGCTGTCAACTAGTGCCTGGCCTGAACACTGGAGCTTTCTGAAGCTATCGGATTCAAAAGGGCACAGATCGCTGATGTGGCTCACAACCAGTGCAAGCTAAAATGGATAGGCCTATATTTAGTGTCCAGCTTACACTAAATTGTAAGACATTAAAGAATGTATTATTTTGCATCTCCAAATAAAAGTCCATCTTGAATAAAAGTTTTATAGTCTTATATAGTCTTTGTCACACTTTCTGTTTCTGAACGTTCTAATCAGTGAAGCAGTGTGCCGTCACTTCCTGTTTACACCAGCTGTTTCAGACGCAATGGCCGCCTCCTCTCGTCAGCGTTATTGCAGTGTACCTGGTTGCTCTACTTCAAAGCAACGCCACCATTACCTCAGCGCTCACAATTTCCTTAAAGATGAAAACCTACAAAACCTGGGTGAGAATCAGAAGGGACGGTGGTCCGTCATTTAATATACTTTGTGGAAGCACTTACGTCTGCAGTATGGACCCAAATGGATGTCCACAGAACAGAAAATGAATTTTTTCATAATACGGAATCTTTAAAGGAAAGAAGCAATCAATTTTAACAAAATGTAACTGTTGATAGATAGGGGAATAAATGTTGATTTACATGAAAAAATAGGAGCATTTCTGTCTTTTTAGACCTGCATTACAGAATCTTGATATCTGAAGTCAGGCTACAAGATTCTCATCTAATCCACCCTGCTTTCATCCACATTTTTTCAAAAGAATCCAGCTGTGATTCCAACCTCATTCCACCTTCTGAAAAGGAAAGCCCCTCACACACATACAAACCAGCAAATTTTAGATTATCCTTTGATTACGGAAACGTTTCCATCTCACACTCTTTTCTGTCACTCATTGTGAAACTTACGTATAACCACTCTCGCTTTCCGTCTGCCGTTTATCCCAACATAATCAGAGTTCAGACGCCACAGTTCAGCCAAAATCCTGGGATGGGTAAGAACGATACCCTTTCCACAGCGGATGTGTTGGAACAAGTCCAATCGATGGCAAGCTTTGATTAGGCCTCTGCGTGTTTGTGGAGACAACTGTGATTTAGTGAGTGGGGGGAAGAGGGTGGATCTGACCTTGCTATCGTATTGTAGGCTGATGAAAATTGTGCCCATGCAGGTTTACAAGGTACAAAATGAAAAACAGAAAAATTAGGGCCCGTGTCCACCAAATGCTTTTTTTGCGCTGGCAGCGCCTATTTTCAATACAAATCCTTTCAGAGCGCTAACGGCCTTCAGCAGAAAAAAACATATGCCAGTGAAGACAGTTATTTTTTCCGCCGAGCTCAGAGCACTTCAGGTTGAAATCTGTTCAACTTTTACAAGGGCGCTGGGCTCGTCAATGTCTCTTCTCTCTTGCTAGCCAGTCAAAATCGAGGAAGGGGCAGGACTTACACAGTCAAAAACTCACTAACAACAATGGTGGCCTATCTGGAGAAGCTAACTAGTTCAATCGCTTCCACTAATGTTGGCATAATCAGAGAATAATTAGAGCAATTTATTGCAACATCGGTTTATGTGCAACATATTCCTCAAGAATACACTAGAAAATAAAAGGTGATTATTTGTTATTGTGAACACAGCACAGCACACAGTGTCCCACAACTAAAAGTGACCACTGCATTTGACCCATCCGTGAAGGAGCAGTGGCACGCTGATGGGGATTAAGCAGTTGAGAAAATGAAGTAATTAATGGATTTAACCGCATTATTAATCTACACTGGAGGTTCATAAATGGCTCAATATTTAAATAGTGAACATCAAAAAATATTTTGAACCAGCTACTCAATAAACCCAGTATTGGATTTCAGAAAAAAAAAACAGAACAAAAAACAAAACACTGACTTGATAACATGTCTACCGAGAAATTTGCAATACAGCAGAGGATAAGTTCTGTATCGCCTCCCCCAAAAAATAAAGTGCCTTTTTTTGGGCTCGGAGCTTCCTATTAGGGAACTGGCATCTCACCAAGATGAGACTGTCTGCAACTACACAGACACACTCCTTTTCTCTTTTTCTGCTCTCCTCTCTTTCTGGCCTTCACAACCTTGCTGGACGTTTGCCTCATGCTCCCCGGGGCGTCGTGTTGAAGGTGAGGGGTGTGATGGAGAGAGTATTGTGTATTGATAAGTCGGACATGCATCAGCTCTGGTTGCCGAGAGGCGTCCGTAACCCGGTCCTCCGCCACTCAGCTCGCACCGATGGCCCTCAGCCACGAAGCTGAGCATCCTCCCTTATTGAGTTTATGCTCACAGTTTCGCTTGCTGTGTTTCTGAGAATTGCACCTCCGTCTCCGTCTCTCTCTCTTTTTCTAACCCGAGGGAGACAGACTGGCTTATTTTTTTCTCCCTTCTCCTTAACTCGTCTTCTGCTACCCTGTTGGTGCACAATGTTCCTTCTTTCTCTGTTTGTGAAAAGGGGAACACAACATTTGGGTGTCTCAAACTGTCTTATGTGATTTAATAGACCAAACTCTACTTGTTGAAACAATATCCAAGGCTCGAGAAATGGAATGTGAGTGTCTAACTCATACTGCTCAATTCTGTTTTTTTTTTTCTTTTTAAGATATAAAACGATGAAAGTCCACAAACTTTTGAAGGTTTGAAACATTTGGACCTCGGTTTACACGTAAACTGAGTTTTTCCACATATGCGGATATTTATATAAACACATTTTATTGACGTTTGGACTTTTATTTTAGACGTAAAGAGAGTTTTACCCATCTCAAATGCATATTTTTTAAAACTCCCTAAGTGAAGATTTTTCAAAATGCTGGATTCTGTCGATATGTGTAAGTGAAAGGCCCAAACGTATATAAAAAATATACGTTCATAAAAATATCCGCATACATGTAAACAGGCCCTTGGTTCTTGCCTCCAGTTTATGCTGTTCTCTTTATCTATTGGTTAAAACTGTTAGTTTAGCGTTTGTTGTGTTTCAGTTTTGTTCCTATTTAGGCCTCTCTCTCTGTTTAATTTCTGTTGGTCCACCGTGACTCAACTCAATGTTAACGTGCTGTGTTTTTGAAAAGAAGATTTCAGTTGTTTTGAGGCCATCGAGCCTGTTCATGTTCTTTTGTTTAAACATAGGCTTTCACTGCTGCCATTCGTATTTGTGTATACTTTGTGAGATGCTGGTATAATTCTCTTTCCAGCTGTGTTATAATCGTTTTGGAAAATAGTCTATTCTCAAAGTAAATAACACCACATTTTTTCAAATAATAAACAGCTGTTCGCGCTCATTGTCTAACTCTTTTATTTTGACTAGTTTGCATGTCTGTATTTCTCAGGATAGATGATGCCACAAGTGTTATTCCAAAGTGCACCAAAGTTCACCATCCGAACAGCGCCGTGCTGCACAGGAACAATGCTAACTGCCTGAGTCATGGTGAAGTACAGCTTGAACTCTGATGGAGAGAAAGAGAAACTCCTCTCACCTTTCCAATTGAGAGAAAGCAGTCTTTATCCTCCTCTACATCAGCAGCACCTCAAACCAACCAGCTTATTTATACCAGCAGGTCCTGACAATTCTGTTATTGTATTTCTAATGCCACTACTATCTTTTCATTTCTTTTTCTCTTTAACTCTTTTCACCTCTTTCCACTCTTTGTCCTCTATATCTTCTTGTCCTTCTCCATCAATCTATTTTTCTGACCCTCTCTCTCTTTCTCTTTCTCTCCCTCTATCACATTCTTTTCTCAGTCTCTCTCACACTTTCTCTCTGTCCATGTCTCTCTTTCAATCACTTTTTCAGTTTCCATCTTTCTTTCTCTCCACATCGTCCCTTGCCTTGCTGTCTCTCTGTCTCTTTCTCTTTTTTCTCTCATCTCTTCTACCATCTCTCTTTTTCTCTCCACCTTGCTTCCCGTCACTCTCTCACCCTCTCGCCCTCTCTCTCTCTCTCTCTCTCATTTACACAGTTAAAATGTAATTGTCGGAGGAATGCTAGCAAACATGATCTTTTGTCCTACCTGTGTTGTATATCATCTTCATGTGAGCTCTGAATGATGTTCATATCAACTTGCAGCTGTGTGTTTTGGAGTGTCAGAATGGCAGTGAATTCCAGGACTAGCTTTGATAAAAGAGAATATTTTCTGTGCAGAGCATCAGAGAGCACCCTAGTGAAAGCACCCTAGATGACCCGAGGAGCCGCTGTGTGCAGACTTGAACTTAATTTCAAGTTTCCCTTCTCTTGGTGGACAATCAGGTCCTCACAAATATGTTTATGCTTTTTCTTCTTCTTCTTCTTCTTCTTCTTCAGCTTCTCTCAGCTGCTCTGGTTAGGGGTCGCCACAGTGGATCATCGTCATCTGCATGTTGATTTGGCAAAAGTTTTACAGCAGATGTCCTTCCTGACATAACTCTCCACGTTTATCCAGGCTTGCGTTCGCCACTAAGTAATACACAAAATTATAAAATCCTCACTGAGTAGGTTTCATAATGACTAGAGTTAAATAAGGGCCTGAGTCCACCAAATGTGTTTTCTGTGCTTGAGAGCAGTCAAAACCTTACTTCCAGAGAGCTTTCTTGATGCTTCTCTTAGCACTTGTTGCTAAGTTACGAAAAGGGCCATTAGGGACTTGCACGTCCATTACTATTTCATCAAAACATTGTAACATGTTCCTTTGAGGTCAGTAGTTTAGCCAACATAAAAGAGATTATCTTTACAATGGAGAGAACTTGCATCTTGGGATTAGTGGCAGCGTTTGAACTAGTTAGCTTCTCCAGGTACGCCGCCATTGTTTTTTGATTTTGATTTTGATTGGCTAGCAAGAGAGAAGTGACCTTGAAGAGCCCAAGACTGTTCTAAAGGTTAAAGAAGTTTCAACCTGAAGCACTCTGAGCGCTGTGGTAAAAACATCTCCACCTGCGTTTTTTTCTGCTGAAGGTGCTTAGTGCTCTCATAGAAGTTTTATTAAAAATAGGCACTCTCAGCGCAAAACACAGGCCCTGATGCTACATCGAACCCTAAACCTTTACCTCAGTAACCAAAACCTCTATTTTGGTTTTTCTAGGGGACAATATTTTCTCTACAAATACCTAAAAACCTACACACACCCACTCACAAACAAACAGCCGGGTTATGAATATCCTCTCAATATCACACATATCATACAGTCCCAAAACAGAACTCTCAGTACAGTACCTGTCATGAATTTGACAAGGCTCTACAGCATGAATTTTCCTACTTTATCAGAAATGAGTCATATTGTGGTCCCTTAACCACACTCTACATATCATACAGTGAGCAATGTGTATCCTCACACTCTTACTAGACAGATTTCACACCCTTCTGTTGCTCTCACAAGAGGTTATGCTGGATCACAGCTCTTCTTTTTAAATTCTGTACATGTAAATTAGCACGGCTGAAATGCCCATATGAAATACTCAAGGAAAAACAACTTTGCATATACATCAGTGTGCAAATAGTCACAAATTCTTGTGTTTTAATTTAATCATCAGGAATATTGAGCATTATAATATTGCATATTTAATAGTATTGAGTATTTACACCAGAGATGTTCAGTAGTCATTTTTTCCAAGTCCAATTCAAGTCTGAAGTCTTTGTGTTCGAGTCCAAGTCAAGTCTTGAGTCGGTACAGAAACACAATGAAGTAAAACAATAAATATTAGTATTAAATATTAAGCCTTTGATGTATCAATAATATGAAAATATTCACTGTTTGCAATAATTATAATTTCATTATCGATACATTACATGTGTGTTGGGAAATATAGCAATCATTTTATTCCAAATTTAAGGTATTGGTAACGGTGCAGAGGTCTTCTTTTTGGACTTACATGGTAGAAGATAGAGAAACTGAAAAAGCTGGAGAGAGAGGGAGAGAGAGAGAGAGAGTTAGAGTTTACCCCTGTGGGCAGCAGCCTTGCTGACATTTGGACTAATTAGTGCAGGGCGACGCTGCACTTCACTCCATAAAAAAATCATTGCGGAAAACAGACAGCTTTAAAAAGGTATGTCTAAAAGAGAGAGAGAGAAAGAAAGAGAGGGCATCAAATAGGTCACGGGGTGTTGGAATGGAATATGTTAGGAAGCACTCAAGCGCACATAGTGTTTGTGTCGCTTCCCTCGCTCTAATCAATGTGGCCCTTCTGTTGCCTCGAGCTGTTTTCACACACTTTCGCACACACAGACACATACACACACTGCCGGTCCTGGTTGTTGGTTTTTTTCCCTTTAGGTGGAGGGATGAGGAGGATATTGAGTTAGAAGAAAGGACTGGAGTGGCTGGCCATAATGGGCCATGGCGCCTGCTCGTTAACTCTCGTCCCCCTCGCTCCACACACACCGACTCGTCTTAGGCATTAGAGGTGGGAGGGGAAATCGATTGGGATACAAATCATAATTCTTCAGCGTGGCTGTTCTTAAAATTGATTTTTTCCCTTCATTTCTTAATTCAATAATGCTTTGATTTGTAATGTGTGAATCCTGCTTTGCTTCATCTTTTACGCAGAGCTCGATAAAAACTAAACATTTCAGGAGATTACATCTCTACTCTATATGCTACTCATGGGGAAAAAGGGATGTCGAAAGTTTGGAAACTTATTATAACGCTATAATAAATAACGTGGAGCTGGCATCCAAATCTTAGCATGACAACAAATCAGCAAACATAATAATTCAGGGTGGTGGTGGAGGCCTAGTGGTAGTTTAAAATCCAGCTCTATCTTACTGGTGAAATTACCACCACTGGATCCCGGAGTAAGACTTTTAACCCCAACTTGCTCCAGACAATCTGTCCCTGCAATTAGGAAGTGCAAGTCATTTGGGTAAGAATGTCTGCTTAAAGTCATCAATGTTAATGCAAATGATAAATGTCATAACTAAATTGTTTGGAGTGTTCAAAAAATGCTGACGAATTGGTCTGAGTTTGTTTCAAAGGCTGAAAGAGCTAGAGCTAAAAACAGGAAATGTAAAGGTAAATGTCAATCAATAATCCAAAAACCCAGACCTATGGAGGAACAGAAAGACCCAAGCAATATTTCCTAAAGAAGCAATTTAAACATATTTACACAGGAAGTAACAGAACTGAAAAAGGAAAAGGAAAAAGGAACTTTTCTGGTCTTGGGCATAAAAGAAAATCATCTCAAGTTTGCGGTCAGTTTGAGTTGAAGCCTTTGTAGTAATTTGAAACAATGGATGTAGTGGATAAAAGACTTGGCATGGTACTGGTTGGCCACATTGGAAAATCCATTAAAGAATGTGTGGATTGAATCTGGTCATTACAGTACAGAATGGTTGAGATGTTGCAGAGAAGTTTGTGAAAATATGGGCCTGGTCAAGTCAACCTGCTCAAGAGAAACTGAAAAGAAACGGTTAGAGATCAAGTTGTAGAAGGTATTTAAACCATTTAAACTCTTGTATTGCTACCAGAACTCTGTCAAACTTTTTTTTCCCAATTTGTGGCCATAGTTCTTTCTCCACATTATCATTGGGTTCCTTGTGAAGGCAAACCATCTTCCATAAGCACCCAGGATTTCATCTGTGAAACATCTCATATTCCAAAAAGATCTAAACAGTCAGTAGATCTGGAAGACTATGAGACTATCTGAAAATCAAGTGGCACATGTTTAATTTGCAGCTCTTACTAGAGTCTAAGGCCACATTTGATGCTTCAGGCCATCTGCATAATGTACTGTGTAATGAGACGACTGCATAGCCTCCAACCACCTCCCCACATTTACATAGCCCTGAAAGATTTCGGGGCAGACAGGATAGTCCAAGATGAAAAACTCAGATTGAGCTAAATCAGTATAATTAATGTGGAGAGGGTGCTGATCCAGGTAAATAGATTTGTTGGTTGTTGGCAACCTGGTGAATGGTAGTAGGGTGTAGAAAGAATCAGATTTGGGCTTTAATGGTGGAATTTATGAATTTTGCAATATTTGGCAGGTGCACATAGAGTTTAATTTGTATCTAAGTCACTCCTGTAGGGGAAATGTAAGTTTGAAATAAAGGTTTATTCAGTATGTGTAACTGTCAGTGATCTGGTGAGGATATGACAAAAATAGACAGACGCTTACAAACTTCCAGTGGCCGGGTTAGGTAGCTGTAGGAATGCTCGCGATTCGGACAGGGATCTGGTAAAGATTTGAACTGAATGCCTAACTTTCACAACTCGACAGTGATCTGGTTAGGATGTGACGAATTGCTACTCACTAGCCATTAGCCCTTGTAGCATGGTGGTTAGCCCAAATGCAGCTAAGAGCGCGAGTAGGAAGGATAGCCATGCAAGTTGATATAAGAACTCTCTTACACAAAGAGTTAGGATTACCACTATAATCCGAGTTCTAAGTGACACACACTCTAACAAAGAGATAAAACCAATAACTGGAGCACTCACAGTTGAAGCCGAAATGAATCGAAGAGCATGCCAGGTTGACTCAATGGCAGAGCAGCGCGCCTCGAGGAAGTGAAACCTTTTATACCCTTTGAACCACGACTGGCCGCATCCCAATCCAACTACCGACCGCGGAGGGGAGTGCATGTCACAGTAAGTATACAGAAAGTTTTTATTTATTCTTAATTTTATTAATTCATTCATTCATTTATTATCCAAACTGCTTAATCCCAACTGGGATTGCGTGGTGGGACTGTAGCCTATCCCAGGAATTATGGGTGCAAGGTGGGGATCATTCCTGGACAGGCGCCAACACACCACAGGGCACACACACTCACACAATCACACTCTCACTCACACGTTAGCGGGTTATTTGGAGTCGTCAATTAACCTGCAGTGCATGCTTTTGGACTTTGCTTTGCTTTTCCGGAGCACCCCAGCGAAAACCCATGCGAACACGGGGAGAGCATGCAGACTCCACACAGAAAGGCCCTACGGCCGACCCAGGATTGTACCGTTGTGAGGTGGCAGCGCTAACCACTGCACCACTGTGCCACCCAATTTATTAAAGGTAATATGTGACCCTCCACGGCACAACCAGTCGCTTGTCGCAACGGAGGTTTCCAAGAAAAACGACCGTTTATGTTGCGTGGGGTAAAATTTTGGATTTTTTGTTTTTAGTGTTTTGAAACAGTGGAAGGTCTATACTGTACTGTTGTGAATAAATTTGGCTGAAAAACTTACCCTTTCCATCCTAAAAACGTGACTTTCTTGAGGTGAGGAATTCAATTCCAGCAGAATGTTAAAAGTTTCTGTTTTGACCGCTCTACTTCAATATTTACGGTAAATCCACTGGTTGACTAGCGTGAAGATATTTCTCCGGAATCCATCTCCGTCTCCCGAGTTCAGTTAACCTAACGCAGGTAGGCTATCCGTGTGGCTGTGAATGCAGCGTAGGCTACCGTAAATACAAATGTAGCCGCGACCGCACCAAGCGTCTGTGAGTGCTACGGCGATAGTCAACTTCGAAGGCAGATTTCTCCGTTTCTCACTTGGCGTGACAGGAGAAACCCGACTCGTTTGAATGTTGATATCTCGGTCATATGTTGTCCAATTCATTCGATATAGGTATCGTTTTGAAGCTTGATTTATGCCCTTTCATGAAAACATAACTCAATTTTGAAAATTTGCAACAAGCGACTGGTTTTGCCATGGAGGGTCACATATTCACTTCAATTATTATTCAATAAAAATATGGCAGTGACAAAAGTGTCACTTAAAGAAATAAAAGATAAGAAATGAATATGACAGAGAGGGCAATTAACAATATCGGTTCTGCAGTAGTGCAGGACCTTGCAAGCTTTGTGTCGAGTCCTCGACAAGTCCTGTTCTAATTTAAAGTGAATTACTGCCAAGTAATATCAAGCACCAAGATTGTTCATGAGAGTGTGTGACATCCATAAATGGTGCAGTAAGGGGTGGAGAGGAGGAAAAAGGGGGAAATTTTATTTTAACACCTCATTTGTTGTCTCTCATGATGACTCTGATATCAGTATTCTGTAATATTGGTTAATATAAGCTTGAATCTTGCTATTTTTAGCAGGTTATGTGTGTGTTAGCAGGTTATTTGTGTCTGTGTGTGTTTGCTAGAATGAAATGGTCAGTGTGGATGAAGGCTGACAGGAGTCAGCGTTAGTTACAAGCTGCGACCTCCAGACTTATGGTGCCAATAATAGCAGTGAATCCTGCAATGACAAGAGTCCTCTTTTCCAGCGGAGAGGTGACTTTGACCAGACGGAAGAAACAAATGAATCTCTTGCCTTAATCTCTCTCTCTCTCTCTCTGGTGCACACTCACACGCACTCACATGTGCCATAGCTGCTGTCAGCTCCTGAAATGGCCTTAGACATGAGTCTGTGTGAGTATCTGTGTGAGTGTGTGTGTGTGTGTGTGTGTGTTCACTTGTCAGTATGGAACGTATTCCAGCTTTCTGCCAGACGGCTCCATATGCACAACAAAAGGTTGCCATGGCGACACCTCCCCTTATTTAGTACTTCAGGTGATGACCAATCATGGGACCAACCTCTTGAGGCCTCGCACACACAAGCTACATTCATTTTTTGCAGACAAACATCTGTGTGTGTTTGAGCATGTGTGTGTAGTGCGATAAACACAAGTGGAGAGAGAGCGAAAATGCCGCGGCGGACGATTAAGACATTCCGTCTGTTCTGGTTAACTCCACAGTGCAATATGTTCCCTGTGTTCTTTGCAACTGCATTTGCGACCTGTTCATTACAGCACAATTCAAACTGGCAGATGGTATAAAGACGTATTGGACGGGAAATTTAATTAAAGGAGCAAAAATGCAAATATGGATCTGCATTTGGGTGGTGTTCCTTCATGATGCTGGGGGAGACACTGATGCTCGTTCCAGCACCTGTAAAGGTTACTATTATCAGTGTCTAATGTGTCTAATTATGAGCCACACCACATTCCATATTCATCAGAATGCAACACTCATTTTTTTCCACTCCTAAAGACGTGTTAATTCAGTCACGCCCCTTGTCTATTTCAGTCTCCGTTCTTTCGCAGTTTCCCCACCGACGACGTTCCTGTCGTTTCCAACACTGCGTAGTTTCACACAGAGCGTCAAGTTAAGCAGCTCAGCACAGAAACCGAATGTGTTTTTTTGTTAGTTCTCAATCTACAACCTTTGCAATTTGCAGCAAGTCGTCTCAAAGCCGCACTGAACGTTATTTACCAACCGTGCCTTGGCAGGTTCATTGTTTGCGTTTGACAAACCCTGCCGTTGCATCTGCTTAACTGACACTGGAAAGAAAAAATTACGATTAAAATGGCAGTAAATCAGAATAAGTTCTGTCAGCTGGGTTAAAGTGCTGCTAATATCTTTTTTAACAGCTTCAGTGCTCATGGAAATAGCAGCCAGAGTGTTTGGTTGGCAGGCGTGGACCCTGATGATCAATTCTGCTCTTTTTAAAAGTACATTTAAGCTTTCAGAGGGTAATGTTGCCAGTCGCCGGGTCATGGTTAAGGCCAACACTTTAATATTAACATTTTGAGACCTTCAGGTATGTGCGATTTTGATTACATTGCGCCAGCTTACAGACTGCAGGTTTTATAATGCGGCTGCTGTTAACGCAAGTCGGCCTGTAATTTTTAGTGTGGAATCACACGCAGGGAAATCAATAGCATCGAGTCAGCTCTTTGGGAGGAAACTGGGCGTTCACACTGCACTGTGAGGGATCTCTGGTAAAGAGTAGTAAACCAGATAAGGAATAAAAATGGTCCTGCTAAAGGATTTTCACTGAATTTTTTGCAAACCTGTTTCACTTTTTGTCATGCAAGGTCAGGTCAGTTCACAGACTCTCTCCTCTGGATATCATCCAAGAACTGATTCAAGTCCTGTCTAGGGATGAGTACTTTAAGAATGCTCTGGCTTTTCCAGTATCTATTTTTATTTCACAAATATGGATGTTGTGAGGCAAATCGAGTGTCTGCTTTCCTGGCATATTTGTCTCAGTTTTTGCCTTGTTTCTCCAAAGCTTTTCAATATTTCACTGTGTTCCAAAAAGATAATTCAATTTCATTCCATTCAATTCATGCTTTACATATAACCAGCCCCAAGCCCCTAATGAGCAAGCCTAAGGGCCAGGATATACTTAACGTTACGTGATGCGTACGTGATGCGTACAAACGTTGTACTGACTATACTTGCGCACATACTTTTTAATAATATTGAGGATTCCAACAGATGGCAGTGTACACTATAAAAGCGTCCAGTCTGCCATAAAGTGACAGACGAAGAGGAAGAAGTCGAAAGCGGCAGTGGGAGAAAAGATTGGCGGTTTGCTGTGAAATGAGTGAGTAAAGATGTTGAAGAAAAAAATGCATTCTGATGTTATGCAAAATAGATGGCGAAACCGTTCAGCCATGTTGATAGTATACAACAACGCAGATGTCACGTACCAAAACTTGAACACACTGCCACCCAAGTTTTTGCTGGTACTGCAACTTGCGTTAATTTCTGACGATGTGCTCAGAAGACGCATCAAAAGAACACTGAGAATGCGTGGCAGGCATAATGTGTGTGTAGGCGTTCTGAGCGTTAAGTATATCTCGGCCCTGAGGCGACAGTGGCAAGAGTTAATTTTTATTAATCACTTTATTAAGATTCTAAGCAAAAGTACAGATACCACTCGTCAAATGTTACTCAAATGTTAGAAATGTTACAAGTTGTACAGTCAAGTTTTATTTAAGTTAAAGTAGTGAAGTACTTGTTTTTAAAAATACTTAAGTATTGTTGCATTATCACCACAACACTTACAATACCTCACATAAATGTACTTTGTTACTGTCCAACTTTGGTAATAAGACATTAAATAACACTTGTAGGAATGGATTTCATGTCATTTTTATCTTTAGTGTCATAATTTTTTCACATTCACTTTTCCAACCTGTTTCTAATCCCTGTTCTCATTAATCTATTGAACACTGCAAAGCAGGAGCATACCTGTTATGAAATCATTTGAACAGGATTATTGTATTTTTATGGATGGCTTAAGTAATGAGCTTGCATGCCACATTTGGCAGTAAATTGCTTACCTCGACTCCACGCGATTGCTTAAATCCACTGCCAGCGGGTAAATTCGGCACCTCTTGTGGGCTGTGGCATCGCGTGAGGAAGTCTCGCTTGGTGATGCTGTATTTCGGGAAGGCCTTCCTCTCGTCTTGTCCCTGCGGGGGGGCTGTGGATAGAGTGCAGCAAATGGTGAGGAAAGCGCCGATTCCCTGCAACATCTGCCTGACGCTTTCGCCTTCTCCCTGAACAGCTGTGGCTTATCTACACGCCACTCAGGCTAATCAATCATTCATTTAAGCTAGGATAGCACTTCTAAAAGCAGCACCAGGGAGTTAACCTCCCCCCACCTCGGCAAAGCTTGTAACATAGGTTGTTTTTCGCTAAAAAGGGAGCGCGTAGCTTTTTGCTCTGAGTTTTGCTTTGATTGACCCCTACTTGTGGCAAAAAGTCCAAAAAAGCTGGATTTTAGCTGCTCACCAATCTTATGTTCTTCATTTTACTTGTTGAGTTGTGGAACGCTTTAATTTGGTTTTGGTACCTGGCCAGGTTGGTGAAGCTGATTAATTGGGCTGTTCAGCTGAGTGGCACACTTCTGTAAGAGTGATCACAGGTGCAAAATGTGTTTTATATTGAAAGCAACCTGTACTGTCAAATCAAGTCAAATTTATTTATAACAGATTTCACAACAGTAGTTGTCCCAAAATGCTGTATAAACTAAAACTGTAAAACCTGCACAAAGATGATAAAACAGAAGGCATTTTTACTGTGAAAACATTGTCATCCACACTCAAATGCAATAGAAAAAAGTTTTAAAAATGTAAATGGAAGGAGAATAGCTGCCGTTTCAAAGTTTGGGAGCAACAACAGAGAAAGCCTGAGCACCTCAAGTCATCTTTAAGACCAAATATACTGAAATAATCACTGTCAAACATGTAGGGCCAATTTTCTGGTCAAGGATTAAGCCTAGTCCTAGACTAGCTTTAAGTTTGAATTGTAAATCTCCATTGGAACTACAACTTAGACCAAGACAATTCTTAATGCATGAGCAAGAAACCAGCCCATAAAGTAATAAAAGCAAGACATATTAAAAGATATTTAAAAAAAAATCCAATTGAATTTTTATTCTTCTTCTTCTTCTTCTTCTTCTTCTTCTTCTTATTATTATTATTATTATTATTTATACACATTTAGCTTTTTGCTTGTAGGGTACAAAACCAAACGTAGCACGATACTGCTTTTTATGTCCGATACCAATAGCGATATTGTTAATTTGGATATCAGACTATATGATACAATTCCAATACAGTCTCTTTTAGCACGAATGTCCAACAATAAACCAGCTTTACCACAGTGCCACTTCCCATGCATAATGAATTGAGCATGTGTGCAATAACAGATTGGCCCAAAGCCACCGATACCCAATCCAGCGAGTTGTATCGGATCAGTTCCATCTCTATGCAAAACCTGGTTTGTTTGCCTGGTCTAATATATGAGTTGGTGTGGCTCAAATTGCTGAAAATGTTAGTGCTTATTGGGATAGAAATATGTCAGAACACACTGCGCCTCACGTTGCACCACAGGCATTCACCATATTAGGTGGGTGGACATAATGTTAAGGCAGAGTGGTTTCTCGTTTAGGTCTTTTCAGCAGCAGGGACGAAGCTGGTGTGTTTCTGGCCCAATTCAACCAAAACGGTCTCTGTGGAGATTAAAAAGGATCATAAAGTAGAGAGTCTGTTGACCTCACTATTATGTTGTATTCTGACAAGTGCCTTAACATTTATTTTATTGAGTTGCAGTTTTGCTCCAAATGGCTGAGCTTCACTGGCATGTCACAGGCTGATTTGATAAGTGGTGGACTTTTTTGTCTTCAGGGTGCCTTTGGAAGGTGCCTGTGTTATTTGTGAGTGATTTAACTACTCCTGTTTCTCTCTCTCAATTCCCCCTCGGCCTGTCGGTGAAGAACATTCATTAATCTTAGCACTTTGGCCAACTTGAACTTTTCAAGAGGTTTTTGTTTCTTTGTAATAGTTGGGGACAGGCAGTGGGTCATACACAAAAACAAACGAGAGGACCAACTTGAATTGACCTGCAAAATTGTGGTCAGAAATAATGAAAAACAAGACGGGGTACCAGGAGAGCCGAAGTCAAGACAAATTCCAATTATGAAAAACAAGTCCGGGTACCAGGAGTCAAGACAAATTCCAATTATGAAAAACAGAGAAACCAGAAAAAAGTAAAGGCGGAGAAGGATGGAAAGTCTTGTCAAGGCTTTGAGCCAAAATTCCTAAAACTTGAGGGAACTTAATTTGAAATCAACTGTCATCATGACGATGCTGGACAGGACTCTTAACAGAAGTTGGATGAGTTGAGAGAACTTAATTCAGAATATAGAAGCATGACATGTGTAGGTTGCAAATATATAGTCTTTCAACTGAAAGTGAGTGATTGTTATTGTAAACACTTCACAGCACAGCACACAGTTAGCAACAACAAAATGTGACCTCTGGAGGAGCAGTGGACAGCTGACATGGGCAGCACCCAGGGAGCAGTGCCTGGGGACGGTACCTTGCTCATGAGTACCTCAGTGGTACCTTTACTGGCCCTGGGATTCAAACTGGTGAGCTTCCAATTACAGGGCGAACCTGTCACAGAGAACTAATTGGATGTGAGGTCAAGGATGCAGGTGGGTGTTATTTTTTGACTTTGCATTCCATTGCACCATGTTGGATCCTGCAATAGAAAATTCAGCATGTTGATTGTGTTGTGAAATGCAAAGTAAGGATGTGCACGTGTGCCACTCAAGTTAGCATCCTTCTGTTCCTTTGCGCTGACAGCTGTCTAACTTTTTCTCTATTTTCAGAGCAACAGAAGCCCCCATGCACTCTGCTCTTAACACTCGGCCTAAACCAAGCCCTTCTATCCCCCCTAATCCCCCCCCCTTTGGATTTGACTCTGGAATGCTATAAGCTGTGCACCAACGACTTCCACCTCGGCAGCCCATTCCCGTGCTCCCAGTCCCAGTCCCCGTCCCATCTCATTTCAGGCACCTCGCTTGGGGCAAAAATAGCGCGATGAATAAATAACAGTTTGAGATGTTAGTGAGTCAGATGTTAAGAAACACAGGTCGGGTTCGAGTCGCTCATGCAGTGCCAAGCCTTGGCAGGCATTGATGTCTGGGAAATGTGTTGGAAATTTGGGCTCCTGCTTGTTTTATTCATGATCGGTTTGGGAGAGGAGGCAGGGGTGAAACAGAAGTGAAAAAGAAAAGTTACTTTGGTTTACGCCCTGGTTGACTTGCGAGCAAAACGCAGGCGAGTAAACAAGTTGCTTCCAGGTTCAATTGCATGTCCGTCTTTAAAAAAATGTTTTTATAGGATGTCTTGCCTGTCGTGCTTATAGGACACAGGAGGCGACTTAAGGAAGATATGAGGCGCTCTTAGGGATTAGGCAACTGCAGAGGTTTAAAAAAGCTACGCGACTGTCTGGGTATTTGTGGCTCCAGACAGACGCTAGATGCTACATACATTTGTTTAGTCTGGGTGGAGGAGCGAGGGAGGAGAGAGAGCGAGAGAGAGAGATAGAGGAACTTTCTTTCACCAGTCAGACATTTTATCCAAATGAGAGATGGCAGAGAATGTCTGGAATGTTTTTCTCTCTCTCCTGTTTACTCTCTCTCTCTCTAAAACCAACTCCTGTTACCTTTCTATCTATCTATCTATCTATCTATCTATCTATCTATCTATCTATCTATCTATCTATCCAGTCTACTCCATCTCTATATAAACCCCTCTGCAACACCTCCGACTTTCTGCTCCTATCTCTCACTATCTTTAATATTCATTCTCTCTTTTTCTTTCTCAACTCTGTTTTTCCTTTGATCCCTCTGTCTTTTTCTTCTCTCCACTCCAGCTCTCTTCTCTTTCTCTGTCTCTCGTACATCTTTATTTTCCCCTTTGCTACGTTTGTCTCTCTTTTTCTCTCTCCTCTATTTCTCTTACTTATACTTCCTGTCTGTCAGTCTGTCTGTCTATCTTTTCTCACCTTCTCTCTATCTATTTCCATTCTCCTTCTTTAAATCTCTCTTTCTCTTTACTAACTGACTGACTAACTAACTAACTGACTCTGCTGCACCACTGCACTTTACACATCACCGTCGCGGTGATGCACTTTATTTTTGCTGCTATACGGACTATTTCCTCCTCAAATGACTGTTGACACAACACTGCAATAAATGTTTTTTGCACTGCTGCCACTATTTGCACAAATATTGAACATTGAATGTATAAATTGACTGGATATAGAATTCTTTTCATACTATAACTGTTTCTAACCTCCTGCAGATCCAGTGTAAAAGTATAAAGTGAATTCCAGATTGTAGGCATGCAAACTGTCTCTCTATCTACCTCTATTTCTAATTCTAGTTAGTTATATTTATAAATATGTTATATTTAATATTCCATGTCTAGTTTAAAATGTATATTTTTGTATATATTTATTCCATGTGCCTTAATTGTTCTTTGTTCCCTTTTTTCTATTGCACTGTTAAAGCTGGAGCCACATCGTCTATGTAGCTGTACAGTATATAACAGAGATAACAATAAAGTTTACTTTGACTTTGACTGTTGGCTTTGACTTTCTTTGCCCCTTTCGTTTCATACCACATTCTGATTCTGTATCTTCCTTCTGCTATTATTCACTCTCTTTCTCCTCCTCTTCTTTTTAGCTTCCTTCTGTCTGTCTGTCCCTGCTTTCTTTTCTTCTCCTCCATGATCTCATTCTTGTGCTCAGTGTCCCCATTTTTCAAACCACTTTCTCTCGCTGCTTCTCAAATCTTCCCTTTATTTTCTCCTGACACCTCTCTCTCATTTCTGTTTTTCTCTCACTGCACTTCCTGTGCTATCTATCTCTTCTATCTATCTGCTTCTATCTCTTTTCCTGTCCCTCCTCGCATTTTCATTATTTTCCTTTCCATTATTTTCTGCAACTTGTTTTTGGTCCCCTCTAATTCTCTTTTTCTCTTACTGTACCTTCACTTTCTTTCTAGCTGCCCCTTGCCCCCTTTCCCACATCTATTTCTTTCTCCCTCATCGTACTCATTATTTTCTCATCTCTCCCCTTTTTCTCTCTCTTCCCTTCCCTTCCTGCTTCCCTACTGTCTGGATTTACCATTTAATCACCGCATTTCTCAGCCTCCCCTCTACTGCAGTCTAATTTGTCATTTCGCCCGATGCTGCTTTCTAATTCCTTTGTATTTCTTTATTTCTTAAAAAAAAAAAAAAAAAAACATCTTTTCGGAGCGCTGCACTCTGCACTCCGCGATTCACGCCGGCTGGAGGCCAGAGAAACTGAAATCATTTCGGATGGCTGTGTTGCCTCGACGGGAAAATAAATAAAGGCCCGTAATTGGCTGCTCAGTCGCTCTCTTATCCGACATGGAAGCTTTTCGGCTGTGCTTAGGATGAGAGAAATGTGAGCAGCGAAGTCTCACAAAGAAAGACTGACAATTTTGATGCCATTTACTGATAAGGAGCTCTCTCCCAGTCTCTCTCTCTATGGTACAAATAAAATATGCCCGATTTAATGAAATCCCACTTTCATCACCTCCAAGCGTCACCACTTTTTTATCAAGGTGCTCAGAAAACATTATGCCCTCCCCGAAATCCAAATGCCTGCTTTATGTTGGCCTGTAAAAATGAGAGGCAAATAAAAAATCCTGTTTATTGGCTTTTATCATCACCCTGCTGGAGGGAAAGAAAAACTCCATCTTTCGTCCCACAGAATTTTATTTTATTTTTTTACAGATATACAGTCTAAATTAACAAAGTGATTTTTGGATTCTGTGCGGTGCTCACATTGAGTATGACAAATTAAATCAAACATGTCATGCTGCAAGGGGTTTTTGCTGTTTGGTGAAAAATTGAAAAGTCATCCAGGTATCATTTTCCATGACTACTCTTTTTGATAAAACATAACACACTCACAGCTTTTGGAGGAAGTTTGGTTAAAAAAAAAGTCTCAAATTGAACTGTCACATTTCGGGGAAGGAGCGGACGCAAGTCACAGGACGGTTTCTTTCTTCCCATGTTTATTTGTGTACCAGTGGAGGGAAGGGGATCGGGGGGGTCAGGCAGGGAAACAGGCACACAAGACAGAGACGCAGACACAGGCTAACACATTGACTAAACAAAACCCTGTGGCTACTTCAGAGACGGGAACAGGAAACAGGAACCAGGCGGGGAACAGGGATGGAAGCTATGGGGAACCAGGATCAGCACAGGGACCCAGAAGAGGAACAACCACGGGGACCAGAACCAGAACTAGGGGAAGACAAGGACAGAAACAGATAAGGGGAACACCACCTAAACTAACCTAGCCCTATGCTAACTGCTACCACTACTCGCTATGGCTAATGCTACTTCTAATGCTGATGCTCTGCTGATGGCTAATGCTAATGGCTATGCTAAAGGGTATGGGTCAATGGGGAGTGGCTATAGCTAAAGCTAACTATGCTGATTCTAATGCTAAAGGATAAGGGTCAACAGGGAGTGGCCATGGCTAAAGCTACTTATGCTAAGCTAACGGCTAATGCTAATGGGTAATGCTAACTAACGCCCTAAGCCTACTCTTACTCCTAAACCTTACTTACTAACACACTACCAGATAGTGATGGGCTATCTGAAGCCGAGGCTCCGAGGCGCGTATCGAGTATAAGGGGGCATGGCAGACGAAGCCCCGCTTCGAGGCGTGTATCGTTTGGCAGAAAACCATGTGACCGATAACAAACGAAGCCTCAGTTCGTTACATCAGCGTTTCATGCCAAGTGTCGCTTCCTGTATAAATGGGGGTGAATCCCGCCGGCGCTTCGTGGGTTGTTTTGTTGGAGATTGTATGAGTGAGCACTGATTGTAGAGGCAATATTCACACACACTTTTTTCTTTTCTTTACTTGTCTGTATACCAAATGGAACCAGCACACCTGAAAAATATTCACCTATGTGGAAACATTTTGAAATGGTTCCTCCCAATAAGACATGTAGCTGTAAATTGTTATTATAACTTATTTCTTAGAACAAAATTTTCGTCACACATAAGCACTGAACAAAAACACAAATGTTATCCTCTTTATGTTTAGTTATACCTTTTTGTGTGGACACATTTATTGTGTTGACTCAAAATAATACAGAGAGAGA